>CM065589.1:256121272-256496211 GCA_033119425.1 Bufotes viridis | reverse complement strand
CCACTGATTTATGGTATTGCTATTTTGGCAATTAAATTTCACCCCAGAACAATATATATGTTTTGGCGGACACTATGAATTTTGGCCTGCAACAGCTGGGACCTCAGATTCAGGGTATTGCTATTTTGGCAATTGAATTTCACCCCAGAACAAAATATATGTTTTGTCGGACACTATGAATCTTGACCTGCAACAGCTGGGACACCAGATTCAGTGTATTGCTATTTTGGCAATTGAATTTCACCCCAGAACAAAATATATGTTTTGGCGGACACTATTATATTTTGCTAGCCACAGCTGAAACCACTGATTTATGGTATTGCTATTTTGGCAATTGAATTTCACCCCAGAACAAAATATATGTTTTGGCGGACACTATTATATTTTGCCAGCCACAGCTGAAACCACAGATTTATGGTATTGCTATTTTGGCAATTGAATTTCACCCCAGAACAAAATATATGTTTTGGCGGACACTATGAATCTTGGCCTGCAACAGTTGGGACACCAGATTCAGGGTATTGCTATTTTGGCAATTGAATTTCACCCCAGAACAAAATATATGTTTTGGCGGACACTAATATACTTTGCCAGCCACAGCTGAAACCACTGATTTATGGTATTGCTATTTTGGCAATTGAATTTCACCCCAGAACAAAATATATGTTTTGGCGGACACTATGAATCTTGGCCTGCAACAGCTGGGACACCAGATTCAGTGTATTGCTATTTTCGCAATTGAATTTCACCCCAGAACAAAATATATGTTTTGGCGGACACTATGAATCTTGGCCTGCAACAGCTGGGACACCAGTTTCAGGGTATTGCTATTTTGCCAATTGAATTTCACCCCAGAACAAAATATATGTTTTGGTGGACACTATTATACTTTGCCAGCCACTGCTGTGCCAACCACATAAAATAATCTATCCTTTGCTAGACAGCAGACAGTATTATACTTGGCTAGCCAAAGCTGGAACACCAGATTTAGGGGATTGGTATTTGGGCAATTGTAATTAACCCCTTAATAAAATGTAGAAATTGCTATCCTGAGTTTCTAGGGGTGACAATTAGCACAGCCAAGCCCCTGATGTAGGATATAGCAAAAAAACTAGTATTGATGGATTGATGGACTTGGTGGCAGCTTCTTCTGGTGCACCACAAGTCACAAAATGGCTGCCGATCACCCCAGAAAATAAGTGACAGAAAAACGCTCTGTGCAGCCTAAAAACCAGTGAGCAAGTAACTAGCAGAAGTTCAATCATTCACAGCTGTAGATCGATCCGTTCATTAGGCGCTGTTGCTGACTTTTCCCTGCCTAATCTCGCCTTCACAGAAGCTGCGTCCTCTCCCTACACTAATCAGAGCAGTGTGACGAGCGGCGTTACGTGACTCCAGCTTAAATAGAGGCTGGGTAACATGCTGCACTTGTCCAATCACAGCCATGCCATTAGTAGGCATGGCTGTGATGGGCTCTTAGAGCAAGAAGTAAAACGCTAGCTGATTGGCTGCTGTGCTGCCCTTCAGAAAGCGTGAAGTAATCGCCGAACAACGAACCCGAACCCGAACTTTTTTGAAAATGTCCGGGTTTGGGTCTGTGTCCCGGACACACCAAAATTCGGTACGAACCCGAACTATGCTCGAACTGTTCGCTCAACACTATACATGAGTTGTTGACATCAAAAATGGTTTACTGTTTATTTAAAACAGCCACAACAACAACAAAAAAAATGTTATCTGACTATTGGTGGCTGTGACTCACATCAACTAGACAGTAAACCACTTATGATCAATAAAACATACATATACGCTATTTACAAACAAACAATGTATACTTACGGCCATGCTCCTGTTGACTTTATCTGAGGTCGTCCCAGTTCGCCACTATTGCCTCACAGATCTGTTGCCACAGAGGTGGTCATTCTTCCACCATCTGGATGAGGAGGTCGTTATCAATGAAAAAACCAAGAACGTCCTCCTCATCCGTTCTGGTGGAGACTCTGAAACCCTAAAAGTAAAAAAAAATTTTTTAATAAACTGTATGTTTTTAGAATTATTAATTAAGCATTAGATTAAATACTCGCATGACCGCCGCGTGCTCCCCGACCTTCTCTGGCAGTGGCTTGACGACCTCTCTGTGCGTCAACGGGAATAGATGGCTATAAAAAAAAAAAAATTTAATTGATGTAAAAAAATGCAATGACATGTATAATTGAGTTGAAAAAACAAAAAATAGGTACCGTTTGCTGGGCTCCACCCCCGACTTCCTCCTCAGTCATCCTCTCTAGGCCGGGAGTTGACTCCTCAATAGATGTAGACTGAAAAAAATCTGAATTAAAATTAGAATAATAACACAATTTAACATTTGTAAACACTAGCCAACTTTACAAACCGAATCACGTCTTCGTCTTTGTCTAGGAGGAGAGCTCCCGGCCTCACTTGAAGATATGCTTTCCCAAAAAAAAATTAAAAAATTGTAATATTTAAAAAAGAATATATAATAATATTTAAAAAAAGAAATAAAATTTAATACTTACTGGTCATTTTATGAATTTATTTTGCGTATGCCTTCTGTAGGCGGGCTGGCTGGTGGTCTTGCCGTTAGGCGAGCTGGGGTGTCGGCTGGCGGGCTGGCCGTCAAGCTGGCTGGCTGGGTGGCCGTCAATCTGGCTGGCTGGGTGGCCGTCAAGCTGGCTGGGTGGCCGTCAAGCTGGCTGGCTGGCTGGCTGTCAAGCTGGCTGGCTGGCTGTCAGGCCCACTTTCTTTTTACTTGTAAAAGCTAATTTTGAATAAACCTGGGTACTACTACCCCTAGCATCCACCATGTACTCATACTAGATGCATTCCCCATGCAAAAGTACATGGGGGCTGCATCTAGTATGAGTACATGGTGGATGCTGGTGGTAGTAGTACATATGACTACTACTCCTAGCATTCCTATGCACTTACTGCTCCTATGTAGAAGTACACAGGAGCTGCTTATTTTTGGTTTTAATTAGTTCTTCTATCAAAAAAACAAACTTCATACTCACCTTCCATAGCGTTCTCCCTCGCAGGCAGGAACGAAGAGACAAACAGGGAGGAGGCACAACCAGCTCTTCCTACATCCTGGCGCAGGCGCAGATCGGAACAACGGATCCGTCTGTGCGTCAATTCCATGAACACTTAACAACGGATCCGCTACCAATGCATTGCAATGTAAATTAATAGCGGATTCGCCGTTGCGTCATGTGTTCCGTTATTTTGAATGGAGAAAAAAATACAGCATGCAGCATTATTTTCACCGCCAAAATAACGTTAGGGGACGGAACGGAGGACATCCTGATGCAAACGGAACAGATTGCTTTCCATTCAGAATGCATTAGGACAAACGGAAGCGTTTATTTTCCGTTATTGAGCCGCTAGGACGGAACTCTATAACGGAATAGTTTAACACTAGTGTAAAAGTACCCTAAGTAGCACCAAGCACCACACTACACTACCCCCCCGTCACTTATTAACCCCTTATTAACCCCTGATTACCCCATATAGACTACCTGATCACCCCCTGTCATTGATCACCCCCCTGTAAGGCTCCATTCAGACGTCCATATGTGTTTTACGGATCCAAGGATCCGCGGATCCGCAAAACACGGACAACGGCAATGTGCTTTCTGCTTTTTGGGGATCCGCACATTGCCAAAACTATATAGAAAATGCTTTTTCTTGTCCGTAGAATAGGACATGTTCTATATTTTTGGGGAATGGAAGTGCGGACCCGGATCCGAGCGGGACGAAGTCTGTCCCAATAGAAATGAATGGGTCCGCAATTCTGTTCTGCAAAATGCGGAACAGAATTACGGACGTGAGAACGGGGCCTTAGGGTCCTTTATCACCGCCAGTTAGTTAGCAACTTGTTAGGTAGTTAGCGGCCACCGCACCACAGTCACTGATTAGTCGCTGATTAGCGTCATCGCTGTCGCTAATCAGCACTAGTACTATATAGTATCTGTAAGTGATCAAGACTAAAGTTGAGCGAACACCTGGATGTTCGGGTTCGAGAAGTTGGGCAGAACTTCCCGAAAATGTTCGGGTTCAGGATCCGAACTCGACCCGAACTTTATCCCGAACCCGAACCCCATTGAAGTCAATGGGGACCCGAACTTTTGGGCAATAAAAAAGCTGTAAAATAGTCCAGGAATGGGCTAGATGGCTCCAAAAGGCCGCAAAATGTAGGTAAATGCCCTGAAAACAAATGTGGATAGGGAAATGAATTAAAAAAAAAAAAACTAAATCAAAATTAACCAATATCAATTGGAGAGAGGTCCCACAGCAGAGAATCAGGCGTCATATCAACCACCACTGGAGAATTCCACTTTCAGTTATTTAGGCCCCAGCACCCAGACAGAGGAGAGAGGTCCCACAGCAGAGAATCAGGCGTCATATCACCCACCACTGGAGAAGGCCACTTTCAGTTATTTAGGCCCCAGCACCCAGACAGAGGAGAGAGGTCCCACAGCAGAGAATCAGGCATCATATCACCCACCACTGGAGAAGGCAACTTTCAGTTATTTAGGCCCCAGCACCCAGACAGAGGAGAGAGGTCCCACAGCAAGGAATAAGCCATCATATCACCCACCACTGGAGAAGGCTACTTTCAGTTATTTAGGCCCCAGCACCCAGACAGAGAAGAGAAGTTCCACAGCAGAGAATCAGGCATCATATCACCCACCACTGGAGAAGGCCACTTTCAGTTATTTAGGCCCCAGCACCCAGACAGAGGAGAGAGGTCCCACAGCAAGGAATAAGGTGTCATATCACCCACCACTGGAGAAGGCAACTTTCAGTTATTTAGGCCCCAGCACCCAGACAGAGGAGACAGGTCTCACAGCTGAGAATCAGGCATCATATCACCCACCACTGGAGAAGGCCACTTTCAGTTATTTAGGCCCCAGCACCCAGACAGAGGAGAGAGGTCCCACAGCAAGGAATAAGGCATCATATCACCCACCACAGGAGAAGGCCACTTTGAGTTATTTAGGCCCCAGCACCCAGACAGAGGAGAGAGGTTCCACAGCAAGGAATGAGGTGTCATAGCACCCACCACTGGAGAAGGCCATTTCAGTTATTTAGGCCCCAGAACCCAGACATAGGAGAGAGGTTTCACAGCAAGGAATAAGGTGTCATATCACCCACCACTTGAGAAGGCCACTTTCAGTTATTTAGGCCCCAGCACCCAGACAAGGAGAAAAAAGGTCCCACAGCTGAGAATCAGGCGTCATATCACCCATCACTGGAGAACGCCACTTTCAGTTATTTAGGCCCCAGCACCGAGACAGAGGAGAAAGGTCCCACAGCAGAGAATCAGGTGTCATATCACCCACCACTGGAGAAGGCCACTTTCAGTTATTTGGGCCCCAGCACCCAGACAGAGGAGAGAGGTCCCACAGAAAGGAATAAGGCATCAAATCACCCACCACTGGAGAAGGCCACTTTCAGTTATTTAGGCCCCAGCACCCAGACAGAGGAGAGAGGTCCCACAGCAAGGAATAAGGCGTCATATCACCCACCACTGGAGAAGGCCACTTCCAGATATTTGGCCCGCGGCACCCAGACAGAGGAAAAAGGTCGCAGAGGTTCAGGCTCTTTCAGTTATTTAGGCCCCGGCGCCCAGATTGAAAAGAGGTTCATTCGACTTTGGGATTTACCGCTAGATCATGGTAAAGTTAAAAAAAATGAGAATTCAATAAAGAAGTTCCCCGAGTACAAGAATACATGGTTGAGGGGGAGGCAGTTATAAATGTCTATTCTGCACAAGGAAGGGACAGGTCCTGTGGGATCCATGCCTGGTTCATTTTTATGAACGTCAGCTTGTAATGACGCCCCCTGCCGTGCTGAATACACGTTCAGACAAAACGCTGGCCGCCGGGCAGGCCAGCTCCTCCAAGGCATAAAATGCTAACTCTGGCCACGTGGACAATTTGGAGACCCAGAAGTTGAATGGGGCCGAACCATCAGTCAGTACGTGGAGAGGTGTGCAGACGTACTGTTCAACCATGTTAGTGAAATGCTGCCTCCTGCTAACACGTTCCGTATCAGGTGGTGGTGCAGTTAGCTGTGGCGTGGAGACAAAACTTTTCCACATTTCTGCCATGCTAACCCTGCCCTCAGAGAAGCTGGCCGTGACACAGCTGCGTTGGCGACCTCTTGCTCCTCCTCTGCCTTCGCCTTGGGCTTCCAGCTGTTCCCCTGTGACATTTGGGAATGCTCTCAGGAGCGCCTCTACCAGCGTGCGCTTGTACTCGTGCATCTTTCTATCACGCTCCAGTGCAGGAAGTAAGGTGGGCATATTGTCTTTTTACCGGGGATCCAGCAGGGTGGTAACCCAGTAGTCCGCACACGTTAAAATGTGGGCAACTCTGCTGTCGTTGCGCAGATACTGCAGCATGTAGTCGCTCATGTGTGCCAGGCTCCCCAGAGGTAAGGACAAGCTGTCCTCTGTGGGAGGCGTATCGTCATCGTCCTCCGTATCCCCCCAGCCACGCACCAGTGATGGGCCTGAGCTGTGTCGGGTGCCACCACGCAGTGAACCTGCTTCATCCTCATCCTCCTCCACCTCCTCCTCATCCTCCTCGTCCTCCAGTAGTGGGCCCTGGCTGGCCACATTTGAACCTGGCCTCTGCTGTTGCGAAAAACCTCCCTCTGAGCCACTTCTAACAGACTGGCCTGAAAGTGCAAAAATTTACCCCTCATCCTCCTCCTCCTCCTGGGCCACCTCCTCTTCCATAATCACACTAAGCGTTTTCTCAAGGAGACATAGAAGTGGTATTGTAACTCTGATAACGGTGTCATCGCCACTGGCCATGTTGGTGGAGTACTCAAAACAGTGCACACAGGTCTCGCATGGAGGCCCCATCATTGGTGGTGAAGTGGTGCTGTTCCGCAGTGCGACTGACGCGTGCTTGCTGCAGCTGAAACTCCACTATGGCCTGCTGCTGCTCGCACAGTCTCTCCAGCATGTGCAAGGTGGAGTTCCACCTGGTGGGCACGTCGCATAGGAGGCGGTGAGCGGGAAGGCTGAAGTTCCGCTGTAGCGCAGACAGGCGTTGCGCAGTGCACACTTGATTTTATCGGATACTTGGCTGTGCAGGGAAGGCACGGCTGTCTTGGACAAGTAGTGGCGGCTGGGAACAACATACTGTGAGACAGCCAGGGTCATCAGCTGTTTAAAGCTGTCTGTGTCCACCAGCCTGAATGACAGCATTTCAAAGGCCAGTAGTTTAGAAATGCTGGCATTCAGGGCCTGGTCTCGAGGGTTGCGAAGGAACTCGAGGAATTTACGCTGTCTCTCCAAGGTTTGTGAGATGGAGAGCTGAACGCTGCCGTGTGACATGGTGGAGATGCTTGGTGATGCAGGTGGTGGTGTCGGTGGCACATCCTCTGTTTGGTGGGCGGCAGGTGCCAACATTCCTCCCAAGGCGGAGGAAGAGGCCGAGGCAGCAGCAGAAGACGGAGCAGGGGGAGCCTTAATGAGTTCCTTGTTTTTAAGGTGTTTACTCCACTGCAGATCATGCTTTGCATGTAGATGCCTGGTCATTAGAGATGGCCCGAACCATTCGCCGGAGAACAGTTCCCGGCGAACATAGCTTGTTCGCGTCCGCCGCGGCAGGCGAACATATTCGATGTTCACGTTCGCCCCTATACTTTATCATTAAGTAAACTTTGACCCTGTACCTCACAGTCAGCAGACACATTTCAGCCAATCAGCATACGCTCCCTCCCAGACCCTCCCACCTCCTATCTAAGCGCAAGGACAGCATCCATCTTAGATTCATTCTGAAGCTGCAGTGTTAGTAATTGTAAATCGCAAAGTGATTAATATAACCTGTATTATTCGCATGGCGATTACAACTTAGATCTGAGTTCCTAATGGTTGTATTGCTAGAATATAACGAAGATTGAGAATTTAGCTCTATATTCTCAATCTTCGTTATATATTCTAGCAATACAACCATTAGGATCTCAGCTCTAAGTTGAAATAGCAATGCGAATAATACTTACAATTGTTAATCGCTTTGCGAATCCATTTGATGCCTCTATTTGATTGTATATGACGGTTGACTATGACTACCACCAATGTTCTGCTGCCTCCGAGGCAAGATATCTGAACCCCCCAGGGGCCATTTGGGCGTTTTTGATAGAAAACGCATCAAAAACGCATCTGTGTTTTTATCTTTTTTAATTATTTTTTTTTGTGTATTTTGCCACATTTGGTTGCAAATTTACATTTGGTATAGGCAAATATGGTAGTCTAGAATTCACTGTTTCCCAACCAGTGTGCCTCCAGCTTTTGCAAAACTACAACTCCCAGCATGCCCGGACAGCCTTTGGCTATGCAGGCATGCTGGGAGTTGTAGTTTTGCAACAGCTGGAGGCACACTGGTTGGGAAACACAGGTCTAGATCATTACTCTGCCCAAGTCTATATTCAGCTACATGGCTTAGAAAATATGCTGTCAAACAATGATTCTAGGTTTTGGTATAGAAACATGATCTAGACTACCATATATATGTAAATATATATGTACTATACCAATTGTAAATATGCAACCAAATGTGGCAAAATACATAAAAAAAAAAAAAAAAATGAAAAAATTATAAAAACGCTGATGCGTTTTTGATGCGTTTTTTAACCACCTCAGCCCCCCTAGCTTAAACAGCCTTAATGACCAGGCCACTTTTTACAATTCTGCACTACACTACTTTCACCGTTTATTGCTCCGTCATGAAACTTACCACCCAAATGAATTTTACCTCCTTTTCTTCTCACTAATAGAGCTTTCATTTGGCGGTATTTGATTGTTGCTGACATTTTAACTTTTTTTGCTATTAATAAAAATTTAACGACATTTTTGCAAAAAAAATGACATTTTTTAATTTCTGTTGTAAATTTTTTTTTAAAAAACTACATTTCTATATAAATTTTTCTCTAAATTTATTGTTCTACATGTCTTTGATAAAAAAAAATCCAATATGTGTATATTTATTGGTTTGGGTAAAAGCTATAGCGTTTACAAACTATGGTGCAAAAAAGTGAATTTCGGCATTTTGAAGCAGCTCTGACTTTCTGAGCACCTGAGTGTGAGAAAACAGGGGAAAAAGGAGAGTGTTAAATACTGAAGGTTGCTTGGGGTAAGGAACCTAGATTTAACTCGGCAGGGCGCCAGAAGGATTTTAGTATGAGATGGAAGAAGTGAAGGAACAGGTGGGTGTGAGTAAAGAGGCTGCCAGTGGTTGCACCTTAGTCTGAGAGAGGTAAGGTGGTGATGAGAGATGACCCAATTTTGACGTGTGAAAGTCAAAAGGGTAAAAAGAAAAGAAAAAGAAAAAAGAACCACTATAGTGGCACCAACATTAAGGTAAATTGTACTATAGATGACAAATTTGTGACCACTACGTTTTGTGAGCCGATGAGAAGAAAATAAAATGTAACAATAAAATGCTAGTGAGCAGGTAGGATTAAAATCAAATTGTAAATAACAAATTGTGGAAAAAGACTAACTTCACCCAGGAGGGTAATGTGGGATAAGCATAAAACACCAACATAAACACCTCCTGCGCCTGGATCGCCTGTAGAAGTCTTAGAAAGGACGGCAAACACTGGAGTTTTCTGGAACCTTTCTTTATTCCAATAGCCAGGGTAGGGGGGAGGAGGAGCTTGACGCGTTTCGGGGTCATCTAAAAGGACCCCTTCATCAGGAGCAATTACAAACAGACATCTAAAGCGTGAGAAGAAAAATGCGTAAAAATGCCCTCCTAAAAGGTAATCATTGAAATTTGGGCCCCTTTGCGCATCTTGGCTGCAAAAAAGTGTCACACATTTTTGTGACAAAAAAAAAAAAAATTTACATGAACTCACCATACCCCTCACGGAATACCTTGGGATATCTTATTTCTAAAATGGGGTCACATGTGGGGTATTTATACTGCCCTGGCATTTTAGGGGCCCCTAAAGCGTGAAAAGAAGTCTGGAATCCAAATGCGTAAAAATGCCCTGTGAAATCCTAAAGGTACTCATTGGAATTAGGGCTCCTTTGCACTCAGGCTTCAAAAAGTGTCACTCATGTGGTATCCCGTACTCAGGAGAAGTAGAGCAATGTGTTTTGGGGTGTATTTTTACATATACCCATGTTGGGTGAGAGAAATATCTCTGTAAATTGACAACTTTTTATAAAATAATTTAAAAGTTGTCGTTTACAGCAATATTTTTCACACAAAGTATGGGTATATATAAAAACACCCAAAACTCATTGCCCTACTTCTCTTGAGTACGGTGATACCACATGAGTAACACTTTTTGCAGCCTGGGTGCAAAGGCCCAAATTCCAACAAGTACCTTTAGGTTTTACATGGCTGCTCACAATTTAGCCCCGCCCAAAATGCCAGAACAGTAAACACACCCCATAAATGACCCCATTTCGGAAAGTAGACACCCCAAGGTATTCACTGAGGGGCATAGTGAGTCCGTCTGAGTTTTTTTTTTTTTTTTTGCCAGAAGTTAGCAGAAATGGAAACTTTATTATTTTTTTCCTCAGAAAGTGTCATTTTCCGCTAACTTGTGAAAAAAATTAAATGATACATGAACTCACCATGCCCCTCCGTGAATACTTTGGGGTGTCTTCTTTCTAAAATGGTGTCATTTGGGGGGTATTTATACTATCCTGGCATTATAGCACCTGAAGAAACATGACAGGTGCTCAGAAAGATGACCCAATTTTGACGTGTGAAAGTCAAAAGGGTAAAAAGAAAAGAAAAAGAAAAAAGAACCACTATAGTGGCGCCAACATTAAGGTAAATTGTACTATAGATGACAAATTTGTGACCACTACGTTTTGTGAGCCGATGAGAAGAAAATAAAATGTAACAATAAAATGCTAGTGAGCAGGTAGGATTAAAATCCAATTGTAAATAACAAATTGTGGAAAAAGACTCACTTCACCCAGGAGGGTAATGTGGGATAAGCATAAAACACCCACATAAACACCTCCTGCGCCTGGATCGCCTGTAGAAATCTTAGAAAGGACGGCAAACACTGGAGTTTTCTGGAACCTTTCTTTATTCCAATAGCCAGGGTAGGGGGGAGGAGGAGCTCGACGCGTTTCGGGGTCATCTAAAAGGACCCCTTCATCAGGAGCAATTACAAACAGACATAAGAGTGGGGTATTTATACAAAAAAGGAAAGAAAAAAACGCCAAAAGCGCAAGGAAGCGTCACTTCTGGTTCGGCTGACGTCACTTCCGGTTTCCGTTTAAAAGATATAACATATATCCGTAGTGTTAAAACAATCTATGTTACATTGTGTGAGCTATAAAATAATTAAAAAATGTTTGGAGGGGTGAATAGGGATTGAAATAAATATATCAAAGAGCGATCAGGTTAACACAAAGGCGGGTCAGAGTACCTTTGGTGATGTAACTTCCTGTTCCTACGTTGATGCACTTCCGGTGTGCGTTCCACCTTGGAACGCACCGGAAGTGTCGGGCTCGGATAACGGAGCTTCCGATTATTGAGGTGATGTGCTTGTGGTGCGTTCCACCTTGGAACGCACCGGAAGAGTTAGACCCAGTTAAAGGATCTCTGCATATAGTCAGTAGGTGGGTGGTACTGGGTGATTGGCAGATTCTACAAGATAATGATAAAGAGTATATGGTAGCTTTATTCAGTGGATTAAGATCGTGTTCGAATGTGTTGTTGGACTCGAGGGTGGGATATAGGTATATATATTAGTTATTACATAATTGATAGGTTCTGCGGAATGGTAATAGTTGTAAAGTGTATCATAGCTCAAAGAGAGATGGGTTTTTAGAAATAAGTAGAAAATATCAGATGATACATACATATTGTCAAGAGTAAATAGTAAACTGGTATGGGTACATACATAATAGATAATAAATAGATAAATATATAAATAAAATAAAATAAAATAAATAAATAATAAATAAAGAATCATATATGGTGTAAAATGTGTTACCAAAGTGAGATATTAAAATTAAAAAATGGAATTAAAAATATGTATAACAGAGGGATATGTAATTAATAGTAGATTAAGAAGTATAAGTGTATCTACATTGTAAGTAACCCTAAATAAATATTAACGCAAAAAAAGCAATAAATTGTGCAAAATATTGTTCAATTTCCCTTTTTCCTTGACGTCTTTTGGATCAAAAACGTGTTGGAATGGATGTTGTTGGAAAAAAAGGGGGGGGGAAGGGGGAAAGGGGATAGGGTTGTGGGAATGGGGATGTAATGGAGGGGAAATAATACCTTTGGGAATATGAGGAGTGGAACATACCTTTGGGGTGGGGTTACTGTTGGACGGGCTGATTTATTGTATGGTTTAGTAGTTAGAGTACTCTAAGCATTCGTTTAACCCAAATGGGGACAGTGTGTTAAGGGTAAAGATCCAAAACATTTCTTTTTGACAAAGTTCTTGGTGGGATGACGGAACAGTTTCTATGGGGGTGACCTCTTAGTCACCCCCATAGAAACTGTTCCTTCATTCCCAAAGGTATTATTTCCCCTCCATTACATCCCCATTCCCACAACCCTATCCCCTTTCCCCCTCCCCCCCCCCTTTTTTCCAACAACATCCATTCCGACACGTTTCTGATCCAAAAGACGTCAAGGAAAAGGGGTAATTGAACAATATTTTGCACAATTTATTGCTTTTTTTGCATTAATATTTATTCAGGGTTACTTACAATGTAGATACACTTATACTTCTTAATCTACTATTAATTACATATCCCTCTGTTATACATATTTTTAATTCCATTTTTTAATTTTAATATCTCATTTTGGTAACACAGTTTACACCATATATAATTCTTTATTTATTATTTATTTATTTTATTTTATTTATATATCTATCTATTTATTATCCATTATGTATGCACCACAAGCACATCACCTCAATAATCGGAAGCTCCCTTATCCGAGCCCGACACTTCCGGTGCGTTCCAAGGTGGAACGCACACCGGAAGTGCATCAACGTAGGAACAGGAAGTTACATCACCAAAGGTACTTTGACCCGCCTTTGTGTTTACCTGATCGCTCTTTGATATATTTATTTCAATCCCCATTCACCCCTCCAACCATTTTTTAATTATTTTATAGCTCACACAATGTAACATAGATTGTTTTAACACTACGGATATATGTTATATCTTTTAAACGGAAACCGGAAGTGACGTCAGCCGAACCAGAAGTGACGCTTCCTTGCGCTTTTGGCGGTTTTTTCTTTCCTTTTTTGTATAAATACCCCACTGTTATGTCTGTTTGTAATTGCTCCTGATGAAGGGGTCCTTTTAGATGACCCCGAAACGCGTCGAGCTCCTCCCCCCCCCTACCCTGGCTATTGGAATAAAGAAAGGTTCCAGAAAACTCCAGTGTTTGCTGTCCTTTCTAAGATTTCTACAGGCGATCCAGGCGCAGGAGGTGTTTATGTGGGTGTTTTATGCTTATCCCACATTACCCTCCTGGGTGAAGTGAGTCTTTTTCCACAATTTGTTATTTACAATTGGATTTTAATCCTACCTGCTCACTAGCATTTTATTGTTACATTTTATTTTCTTCTCATCGGCTCACAAAACGTAGTGGTCACAAATTTGTCATCTATAGTACAATTTACCTTAATGTTGGCGCCACTATAGTGGTTCTTTTTTCTTTTTCTTTTCTTTTTACCCTTTTGACTTTCACACGTCAAAATTGGGTCATCTTTCTGAGCACCTGTCATGTTTCTTCAGGTGCTATAATGCCAGGATAGTATAAATACCCCCCAAATGACACCATTTTAGAAAGAAGACACCCCAAAGTATTCACGGAGGGGCATGGTGAGTTCATGTATCATTTAATTTTTTTCACAAGTTAGCGGAAAATGACACTTTCTGAGGAAAAAAAAATAATAAAGTTTCCATTTCTGCTAACTTCTGGCAAAAAAAAAAAAAAAAACTCAGACGGACTCACTATGCCCCTCAGTGAATACCTTGGGGTGTCTACTTTCCGAAATGGGGTCATTTATGGGGTGTGTTTACTGTTCTGGCATTTTGGGCGGGGCTAAATTGTGAGCAGCCATGTAAAACCTAAAGGTACTTGTTGGAATTTGGGCCCCTTTGCGCACCCAGGCTGCAAAAAAGTGTTACTCATGTGGTATCACCGTACTCAAGAGAAGTAGGGCAATGAGTTTTGGGGTGTTTTTTATATATACCCATACTTTGTGTGAAAAATATTGCTGTAAACGACAACTTTTAAATTATTTTATAAAAAGTTGTCAATTTACAGAGATATTTCTCTCACCCAACATGGGTATATGTAAAAATACACCCCAAAACACATTGCTCTACTTCTCCTGAGTACGGGGATACCACATGAGTGACACTTTTTTGAAGCCTGGGTGCGCAAAGGAGCCCTAATTCCAATGAGTACCTTTAGGATTTCACAGGGCATTTTTACGCATTTGGATTCCAGACTTCTTTTCACGCTTTAGGGGCCCCTAAAATGCCAGGGCAGTATAAATACCCCACATGTGACCCCATTTTAGAAATAAGATATCCCAAGGTATTCCGTGAGGGGTATGGTGAGTTCATGTAAATTTTTTTTTTTTTGTCACAAAAATGTGTGACACTTTTTTGCAGCCAAGATGCGCAAAGGCGCCCAAATTCCAATGAGTACCTTTTAGGAGGGCATTTTTACGCATTTTTCTTCTCACGCTTTAGGGCCCCTAAAATGCCAGGGAAGTATAAATATCCCACATGTTACCCCATTTTGGAAAGAAGACACCCCAAGGTATTCTGTGACGGGCATGGCGAGTTCATAGAAGAGTTTTTTTTTGGCACAAGTTAGCGGAAATTAATTTTTTATTGTTTTTTCTCACAAAGTCTCCCTTTCCGCTAACTTTTGACAAAAAGTTCAATTTTTCATGGACTGAATATGCCCCTCAGCGAATACTTTGGGGTGTCTTCTTTCCAAAAAGGGGGTATTTGTGGGGTGTTTGTATTGTTTTGGCATTTTGGGTGGGGCTAAATTGTGAGCAGCCATGTAAAATCTAAAGGTGCTCGTTGGAATTTGGGCCACTTTGCGCACCCAGGCTGCAAAAAAGTGCCACTCATATGGTATCGCCATACTCATGAGAAGTAAGGCAATGTGTTTTGGGGTGTATTTTTACATATACCCATGTTGGGTGAGAGAAATATCTCTGTAAATTGACAACTTTGTATAAAAAAATTTAAAAGTTGTCGTTTACAGCGATATTTCTCACACAAAGTATGGGTATATATAAAAATACACCCCAAAACTCATTGCCCTACTTCTCCTGAGTACGGTGATACCACATGTGTGCCACTTTTTTGCAGCCAAGATGCGCAAAAGGGCCCTAATTCCCATGAGTACCTTTAGGATTTCACAGGGCATTTTTATGCATTTGGATTCTCACGCTTTAGGACCCCTAAAATGCTAGGGCAGTATAAATACCCCACAAGTGACCCCATTTTGAAAAGAAGACACCCCAAGGTATTCTGTGAGGGGCATGGCGAGTTCACAGAAAAAAAAAATTGGCACAAGTTAGCGGAAATTGATATAATTTTTTTTTTTTTTACAAAGTCTCATATTCCACTAACTTGTGACAAAAAATGAAATTTTACATGAACTCACCAAAGCCCTCACGGAATACCTTGGGGTGTCTTCTTTCTAAAATGGGGTCACTTGTGAGGTGTTTGCACTGCCCTGGCATTTGAGGGTCTCCGCAATCATTACACATATATCCAGCATTAGGAGTTTCTGCTATTCTCCTTATATTAAGCATACGGGTAATGAGATTTTTTTTTTTCCGTTCAGCCTCTGTCTGAAAAAAAATAAATAAATGAACGGCACAGATTTCTTCATTCGCATCGATCAATGTGAATGAAAAAATCTCTGCCAAAATCAGTGACTGCGGTGTGGTGGGCTGGGCGCTAACTTCCTAAAAAGTAGCTAACAAACTGGCGGTGATAAGGGACCCTTATGCCCCATTCACACGTCCGCAATTCTGTTTGAGGAACAGAATTGCGGACCCATTCATTTCTATGAGGACAGACTTTGTCCCGCTCGGATCCGGAATTACCGATCCGCGCTTCCGGGTCTGCCTTTCCGTTCCACAAAAATATAGAACATGTCCTATTCTTGTCCGCAATTGCGGACAAGAAAAGGCATTTTCTATATAGTTATGGCAATGTGCGGATCTGCAAAATGCGGAAAGCACATTGCCGGTGTCCGTGTTTTGAGGATCTGCAGATCCGCGGATCCGTAGATCAGATCCGTGGATCCACGGATCCGCAAAACACATATGGACGTCTGAATGGAGCCTTACAAGGGGTGTGATCAATGACAAGGGGGTGATCAGTGACAGGGGGGTGATCAGGAAATCTAGATGGGGTGATCAAGGGGTTAACAAGTGGTTAATAAGTGAAGGGGGGGGGTTAGTGTAGTGTTTGGGACGAATTCACGAACTACTACTATTCTATATACAACTTAAAAAACTATCCTAATACCCCACAACCTACTGAAGTAGACATCAATAACTTCTTTAGAAACATTCAACTTCCTCAAATCACTTATCATAAAGGTTTGATAATTTGGACAATTTATTTTTCTTCTCTTCAGAAGCGTATTTTAAACATAGACCTTTCACTACTGCTTTGTGAGCACACCAAACTGTTGAGGGATTAACCTCGTCATTAGCATTGATTAAAAAGTACTCATTAAACGCTGAGGAGATCAGATCTTTATAACGTTTGTTTTGAAGTAGAAGATTATTTAGCCTCCAAGCGATATGGGTCTGAAGTTCGCTGGTACATTTGGTTCTTTCCCTGGCTTCGGGACAGTAATGATGGCAGCTTGGAGCATTTCCTGAGGGGTACTATGTACCTGGGTGAAGTTTTGAAAACAGGCTGTGAGGTGTGGAGTCAATATGTGAGAGAATGATTTGTAATATTCCTTTATAAGGCCATCTGGGCCAGGGGATTTATTTATTTTCAAGGCTGATATAGTCTTTAGTACTTCCTGAGTAGAAATAGGGTATATTATTTGGGCTTTAAATCCAAATCCTTCTTTATAACAAACGGCACAAGGCAGGGGTGCCTTCTATCCCCTCTAATCTTTGCCATGATTATGGAGCCCTTGACCATTCAAATTCGATCTTCTCCTGACATCTCTGGGATAACCATTGCCGAAGCTGACCACAGAATGGGGCTATTTGCCGATGATGTGCTATTAGCAATTTTAAATCCCTTGCTGTCTCTACGGGCCATTATTCTAATTTTAAAAAAAATGTCTCTAATGCTTCTTCTTATAAAGTGAATACCAATAAATCCCAAATTCTAAATTTAGTGATATCTTCCAGGTTAGCTTCACAACTCAAACAAGAATTTGAATATAAATGGGTTAAATCCTCATTACCTTATCTTGGTATCAGCCTCACAGCCTCCCCACAAGAATTATTCCAAGTTAATTATACCCCACTATTTCAAGATATTAAATCTTCGTTATTCATTTCTGTCTGACTACATGTCACCTAATCGCATCACTGTGGAAATCAGATCACATACCATCTATTAAAGATATCTTGATGAGGGTCAGGGACAACTGCTGGTATGAAGGAATGGCAGCCTCTGCTTTTCACAAAAAAAGATAAATTTTACAAAGCTTCGGGATATGTGGCTGTCTTCTATCTCCACAAATCTTTTATGCTTTTAATGTATTCAGCAATACAAGGAAACACTACTTTTGTATTCAGCTATATCTATGCAGAACCATAACCTGTCTCAATTTTCCTAGCCACTTGCCTATGTACTCAGCTCCTATGTACTCAGCTCCTATGTACTCAGCTCCTTATTGGATCTTATGAACAATGATTCAGCTTATGTCACTTCTTGGAGAATTGCCATCACAATTTTATTTATTTATTTATTTTTGCTTCATTTGTAATGTACTTACACTTGTACCATTAGTTATGTACCTACCAATTTACCAACCTATTCCCCCTCTGATCTCTCCCTTCCCTCCCCCCTTCCCCCTCCCATCTAATCCTTCCTCTCCCTCTCCCACCCACTTTATTTTCTTAACAATTTCCTACATTGCGTTGTATCATTTATTGTTAACCTTTTTCTATAAATGAAACAAAATCAATAAAAACTTATGTTTAAAAAAAAAAAAGAAATACAGTGCAGGCCACAAATGTACTTTATGGCAAAAAATAAGTGAATTTTTTCACCAACAATGTCACAGTAGTATTTATTGGTTACATTGCAGTTTCAGAAATGCAGCGCAAGTGGCAAATGTACTATCTAGCACAAAAAGTGTGTTTTTTTTTAAACCAGAAAAAGTAAATGCAGTATTTAACGGTCTTATTAAACTGTCAGAAATGCAGGGCAGGCCAAAAGATGTACTTTCTAGCACAAAAAATGTGAATTTGTCAACCGACAATGTAATTAATTAGTCAATTAATAATGTGATTAGATTTTCTCAGTCAGATATTCAGCACAGGGGTAGTTCATTGAAAAAAGTGGGAAAGTGCCCCCCCCCCCCTCGGGGCCCTGAAGTTACAGACGGATTACCTATATAATTTTCCCTTCCCCTTGCACATATGCAGTGCAGGGGTTTGTATACGGCAACAATGGTAAAATTTCCCCCAAGAATGTAACAGAGGATTTTTAGAAATATAGGTCCTTGTCACCTATGCAGAGCAGGGGTTTGTATACAGCAAAAATGGGTTAATGTCACCCGCAATGTAACAGAGGATTTTTAGAAATATATGTCCCTGTCACCTATGCAGAGCAGGAGTTTGTATACGGCAAAACTGGTAAAATGTCACCCAAGAATTTAACAGAAGATTTTTAGAAAAGTAGGTCCTTGTCACCTATGCAGAGCAGGGGTTTGTATATGGCAAAAATTGGTTAATGTCACCCACTAATGTAACAGAGGATTTTTAGAAATATATGTCCCTGTCACCTATGCAGAGCAGGGGTTTGTATACGGCAAAACTGGTGAAATGTCACCCAAGAATGTAACAGAGGATTTTTAGAAATATACGTCCCTATCACCTATGCAGAGCAGGGGTTTGTATACGGCAATATTGGGTTAATATCACCCATCAATGGAACAGACGAATTTTTGAAAATTATTACCCTGTCTGCTACATGCACATATGCAGTGCAGGTGCACTTAAAAATAGGTATATGTTGTCCACTGAATTAAAAGAACAGGATTAAATTATTGTCCCTGGCACATATGCAGGTGGAAGTGCACTACACCTGCACAAAATGGCTGCTGACACCCACCTAACTAGCAGACGGATAAAACTTTTTTTTCTTTGTCACTGGGCTCATAGATAAAAAAATGTAGCAGAGCACCCACAGAAATAATCACTGTACTTTGCAGATTTAACACCAAGTACACCAGACCAGAATTGTTTCGAATCTCTCCCTCACAGCAGCAGCATCCTATCCCTACACTGGTAAGGGCAGAGTGAGGTGCGGCGCTACATGACTCCAGCTTATATAGAGGCTGTGTCACATGCTGCACTTGGCCAATCACAGCCATGCCATTAGTAGTTATGGCTGTGATGGCTTTTAAGGGCACACTAGTTAAACGCTTGTTGATTGGCTGCAGCCTTTCAACAAGCGCCATTAAATCGCCAAACACCGAACTCGAACCCAAACTTTTATGAAAATGTTCGGGTCCAGGTACCAAAAGTCCTAAAGATCGGTAGGAACCCAAACTTTACACATAGTGATCAGAGGTTTAAATAAAAACATTTTTAAATGTTTTACTGAAATTTTCCCCACAAAACTATATATCACTCTGTTCAACTCCTTCTTCTCTATAACACACTTCCTGCAGATTGCACAGCATTTTCATATTGACAGATTCCCTTTAATCCTTTTAAGAAGCAATAAAGCTATTGCAATTTGTTACTCCTGAGACAACCACATCCAGTAAATAAAATTCCTTCTGACTGAAGCACTGAGGGTCTAAGTAGTTATCTCCAAGACTTACCATTGCAGCAATATACAACCGACATACACAATATGATCATAATTTCAAAACCTACTCTTTTGTTCAAATGTCAACAATGTTCATTTTGATTATTTAGATTTTGCCCTTAAAAGGATAATAACATAAGTAATATAAGTTAGACATTTTAAACAGCAATTCATTTATCACCTTGTGTAGCGTTTATGTAATTATAGGAACATTAGAATATTGAGTATGAGCTGTCATGGACATTTGCATTGTCAGCATCAGGATAAAATAGCAGCAGTAGAAGGCAACAGAGAGCAGTCAGCAAACTTTCATTCACGGAGATGGAAGAGCCTGTCAATGGACACAAACAACTAATCAGTGGCAGAGTGACTGATGTCTCTGGTCTCATTCAAATATATCACAGTGACCAAGCAGTGCTTGCATTTTGTCCAATACATAGATAAACTAGGTGTAATGTATGATACTATTGCAAATAGATAAATAGATAATAATTGTCTTTTTAGTGATATAAACATAGCCCCCTCTCCTACCCTTCACTGATGGTGTTAGCTGCTTTTACTGCTATATTAAATTTATTTTTATTTCAGTTCATGCCTCCAATTGTCACTATATTAAATCAATCAAGGAATATATCAATGTGTTAATTAAAGCCATCAAATAGGATAAGCAGTGATTTAGATGGCAAAGCAGGTGGTTATTTTTTACGTTTATTCATAGTGTTCAACTTTGTCCCTTATTTCAATGTTCCCTTTCTCTCATGAGATGCAATATTACGATGTTGGCATTGAGTTAATTGCTTTTTACTGCTGCTTAGCTTTAAATTAATACATTAATTGAAGGGTGTATCATAGATTGACTTCATAATGGTTTGTAAAATCAACAATTCATACCAATCAGTATCAAAGTCAGAGGTTTTACACATGTTATATCAGTAAGTAATAATTTTGCCTATTAACTAAAAGTTTATTGAGTATAACAACTTATCTAAAAAGCAATCAAATAAAGTCTTAGAAATGAAGGCGCACCGTATAGATTTTAGGCCTTGATTTTATAAGAATGTTTTTCAGGCGTATGTCAGGTTTGCAGAGGCCTTGATCTGCCAAAACAGAATCTACACCCTCAAGTAATTTATACAGCAACATAATGAGCCCCACAGTTGTTTAACAGAATGGATTAACAGTGGGTCATAAAAAAGAAAAATTTTAACAAAGGTTAATAGGAGAAAAAAAAACAGCCTACAATGTGCTTAGTGGGCGTTTTCCTCCACATATTTTTTGCAGAAATGAATGCAAAGCGGATATTACAAAGTAGAAAATGCAATTATTTTGAAGGTATGCCATTTCATTGCCTAATATGTTGTGCCAAGCTTGTGACAGTTTGAAAAGTAAACCCTTATATTATGCTTTATTTCCTGGTTTTAGAAACACCCTACATATGACCCTAATCTTGGAGATACCACAGGATTTAGGAGTAGAGATAAGAGAATTTCTCAAAATTTAATTCTGGTGCCAGGAATAAATTGTCTTCTGCTAATTGATCACTAGAGGTTTCTGTTTTACAGTTTGAGGAATGGTGCGACACTTCCACTCCTTAACATTGGAAGCTGCTGGTTTGCCCTTTTACTTGCCGTTAATCAAGATGACCAATGCTCATGGGATGGGAACCATCATGTTTTCTGTTTAGGCCTATTTCAGTATATACTGTTCATCCAAAGATTTCTTGAGTATTGTGACTTTTTCTAGTCCCTGGGTTAATTTTCTTGTCAAAATCTTGGTCCATGGAAGATCTATGGCAGTCTCATTCTTAGGTATTTCTGTTTGTCTTTTTAAGGGCTTTAAAACAAAGACAGCTTTAGTAAATAATTTCAGAATGACATATATAGCTATAAGTAGAGTTGAGCGGACACCTGGATGTTCTGGTTCGAGAAGTTCGGCCGAAATTCATGAAAATGTTCGGGTTCAGGGTCCGAACTCAACCCGAACTTGACCCCGAACCCCATTGAAGTCAATGGGAAACCCGAACTTTTGGGCACTAAAAAGGCTGTAAAATAGCCCAGGAAATGACTAGAGGGCTGCAAAAGGCATCAAAATGAAGGTAAATTCCCTGAAAACAAATGTGGATAGGGAAATGACTTAAAATAAAATAAAATAAATGAAAATTAACCAATATCAATTGGCAACTTGGAGGAGGAGGAGGAATAGGAGGTTGGGGTGGCGTCAAGTGGGAATGCTATGGGAGTTGAAGTTCTCATCACAGCCAAAAAGGATTCATGTCTGCCTGCAGTGCCACAGGCCTCATTCACAGACTCAGGGCCATGGCAACCATACATGGGAGTTGAAGTTCACATCACAGCCAAGAAGGATTCATGCCTTCCAGCAGTGTCACAGGCCTCACTCACAGACTCAGGCCATTGGCAAACATACATGGGAGTTGAAGTTATCATCACAGCCAAGAAGGAATCATGTCTGCATGCAGGGCCACAGGCCTCATTCAAAGATTCAGGCACACGGGACCCAAAAAGAGGTGAGTTAAAATCACACCAATACAGTATTGATTTCACCCAGCAATGCCACAGGCCTCATTCACAGATTCAGACCCATGGCAACCACAAAGATGAGAGTTACAATCATGCCAAGACAGTATTGATTTCACCCAGTAGTGCCACAGGCCTCATTCACTAATTTAGGACCATGGCACCCTCAAAGAGGAAAGCGGTCTCGTAACAGCAACACAGGCCTCAGGTCAACCTGCAATGGAACAGGCCACAACATTTATGTAGGCCCCTGAAACCCAGACAGAGGAGAGGTCATTTGACAGTAGAAAGAGTTTAATGTCTCCCACCAATACAGCAGGCGATGAAACAAAATATAGGCCCCTGACAACCAGACAATTGGAAGGTCATTTGACAGTAAAAAGAGTTTAATGTCCTCTTCAGTGTTAATTACTTTACACAGTTTAGTGTCACCTGCAAAAATTGATATTTTACTGTGCAAGCCTTCTAAAAGATCATTAATAAATATATTGAAGAGAATAGGGCCCAATACTGACCCCTGAGGTACCCCACTAGTGACAGTGACCCAATCTGAGTGGTACCGTTAATAACCACTCTCTGTTTTCTATTACTGAGCCAGTTACTTACCCACATACAGATATTTTCTCCTAGTCCAAGTGTTCTCATTTTATATACTAACCTTTTGTGTGGTACAGTGTCAAATGCTTTGGAGAAGTCCAGATATATGACATCCACTGATTCACCCCGGTCAAGTCTAGAACTTACCTCCGCATAGAAACTGATTAAATTAGTTTGACATGACCGATCCCTCATGAAGCCATGCTGATATGGTGTAATTTGCTTATTTTCATTGAGATACTCCAAGATAGCATTTCTTACAAAACCTTCAAACAGTTTACCCACAACAGATGTTAAACATATCGGCCTATAATTTCCAGGCTCTGTTTTTGGACCCTTTTTGAATATTGGCACCACATTTGCTATACGCCAGTCTGGTGGAACATTCCCTGTCAGTATGGAGTCCGTGAATATCAAAAATAAGGGTCTGGCTAGGACATCACTTAATTCCCTTAGGATACGGGGGTGTATGCCATCCGGTCCTGGCGATTTGTCCATTTTAATCTTTTTAAGTCGCTGCTGTACTTCTTCCTGGGTCAGACCGGGCACTGTTAAAGGGGAATTTACTTTTACATTTTGCATTTCATCTGACAGTTTATTTTCCTCAGTGAAAACAGTGGAGAAGAAAATATTTAATAGCTTAGCTTTATCCTCGTCGCTTTCTGCAACTCCCCCCTCATTGCTATGTAGAGGGCCGACTCCTTCAGATTTATATGTTTTACCATTTATATAATTGAAAAACATTTTAGGGTTAGTTTTGCTCTCTTTGGCAATTAATCTCTCGGTCTCTAGTTTGGCAGTTTTTATTAGTTTTTTACATATTCTATTTTTTTTCCTTATAGTTTATCAGAGCTTCCTGGCTCCCCTCCTGTTTTAGTGATTTATATGCTTTCTTTTTGTCATTTATTGCTTTTTTACGGTTCTATTTATCCACATTGGTTTCTTCTTATTTCTTAGCCTTTTATTTCTATAAGGTATGCATCGATCACAATTAGATGTTACGATGCTTTTAAAAATCTCCCATTTTGTGGTTGTATTTTTATTTTTGAGGACTTTGTCCCAGTTAATTGGGCCTATGGCCTCTCTTAGTTGGCTAAATTTTGCTTTTTGAAGTCCGGTATTCTTGTTCCTCCCTGTAGAAACTCTCGTTTGAAGGATAATTGGAAGGTTATTACTTTATGGTCACTATTTCCCAGGTGTCCCCTGACCTGCACGTCTGTTGTTCTATCAGGTCTATTGGTTAATACTAAGTCCAGTATGGCCGTCCCTCTAGTTGGGTCCTGAACCATTTGGGAAAGGTAATTGTCTTTGGCTATTGCCAAGAACCTGTTTCCTTTATGGGATGTACAGGTTTCAGTTTCCCAGTCTATATCTGGGTAGTTGAAGTCCCCCATAATAACCACCTCATTATGGTTTGCCGCCTTGTTTATCTCGTTTAGTAATAGATTTTCTGCGGACTCTGGTATATTAGGTGGTTTATAGTAAACTCCTATTAGTAATTTATTATTGTTTTTGGCTCCATTTATCTCCACCCACAATGACTCCACATTTTCGTGTCCCTCACAGATGTCTTCCCGGAGTGTGGGCTTTAGACAGGACTTTATGTAAAGGCAGACCCCTCCCCCTCTCCGGTTTTGACGATCCTTTCTGAACAGATTGTAACCTTGTACATTAACAGCCCAGTCATAGCTATCGTCCAGCCATGTCTCAGTTATTCCCACTATGTCATAATCCTCCTCACACATCACTAATTCCAGTTCCCCAGTTTTATTAGTCAGGCTTCTGGCATTAGTATACATACATTTGAGAGGTTTATGCATATTTTTGCCCTACACCTTTCCTTCTGAACTTTTCTAGTCCCTCCTTCCATTCCTCCCCCAGTCCCACTACCTTGCCCCCGGTCTCTATCTGCACTATCTTCCCCTCCTATAATGTAATTTCCCTCCCCCAGTCCCTAGTTTAAACACTCCTCCAACCTTCTAGCCATCTTTCTCCCCAACATGGCTGCCCCTTCCCCATTGAGGTGCATCCCGTCCCTACGATAGAGCCTGTAGCCGATAGCAAAGTCGGCCCAGTTCTCCATGAACCCAAAACCCTGCTTCCTACACCAGTTCTTGAGCCACTTGTTAACCTCTCTAATCTCCCTCTGCCTTTCTTGTGTGGCCCGTGGTACAGGCAGTATTTCGGAAAATACTACCTTTGAGGTCCTAGCCCTAAGCTTTTCACCTAAATCCCTGAAATCATTCTTAAGGACTCTCCACCTACCTCTAACTTTGTCATTGGTTCCGATATGGACCATGACCGCTGGATCTTTTCCAGCCCCTCCCAGTAATCTGTCAACCTGATCTGCGATGTGTCGAACTCTAGCGCCAGGAAGACAGCACACTGTTCGGCAATCACGATCTTTGTGACAGATCGCCCTATCTGTTCCCCTAATAATTGAGTCTCCCACTACCAGCACCTGTCTGGCCTGCCCTGCTCTCCTGGTCCCCTGCTTACTGGAGCTGACATTCCCCTGACCAGCAGAGGAAGTGTCTGGCTGCAGCAGTGCTGTCCCTGAGCTGCCACCCCCCTCAGCTGACAAGCGTGCAAACTTGGGGTGTGTCAGATCAGGGCTAGCCTCCCTGGCACTCTTCCCTCTACCCCCCTTTCTTACTGTCACCCAGCTAGCTACCTCACTTTCCTCAGCCTCCTAACTGTCACCCTTCCCCTGAACTACCCCAAAGACTGCTTGCTCGGTGAGCAGCAAACTCTTTTGCAAATTGTCAGTGGCTCTCAGTGTTGCAATATGCCCGTTTAGAGACTCGATGTGCGATTCCAAACGGGTAATTTGCTCACATTTTGAACAAAGATATGCACCCTCAAACGGCTGTTCCAGGACTGCATACATCATGCAAGATGTGCACTGGACGGCATTGTCAATTGTGCAAGACATACTAATGGGGATTATACCACAAAAACAAAAAAATACAATATAATGTAGTAACAAGAACTGACAAATTTCAGTCCCCCACTGAAGTCCCTGAATCTGAAGTCACTTAATCTTAAGTCACACTTACACAACCACACACTTAATCAACCACGCGTCGCGACCAACCTCGCGTTATATATATATCTACTTATATAAGTATACTGTAAATGAAACTCAAATACACCAGCCTGTTTTTTTTTTCCTCTGGATTCAAAGACTGAGCTCTCCTCACTGCTGACTTCTTAAAGGCTCCTAATTAGGCAGCCACACCCTAATTACTCACCTGTGCAACCCCTGGTAAAGGAAAAAAAAAGTGTTAACACAGCAATGAAGCGTGCAAAGCAGAAAGTCCCAGTGTACAATAGAGTCAAATGCAGCCACTCAATGTCCACAAATAATTTAGCTCTCAGTTACTCCCTCACTTAATCTTAAGTCACACTTACACAACCACACACTTAATCAACCACGCGTCGCGACCAACCTCGCGTTATATATATATATCTACTTATATAAGTATACTGTAAATGAAACTCAAATACACCAGCCTGTTTTTTGTTTCCTCTGGATATACTAAATATATCTCCCGTATCCATAACAACTGACCCTGTAAGACCCTACAATGGCTGTCTTTTGTGCCTAATTGCTATTTATGTGACAGACGCATCCTATTACATCAGTGACTGAGCTCAGAAATACATCTATGCCTGCCAAAACTTCGGATTCGTTTGGAAATAGAATTATTGAGGAATTCATAATGAATCATATTAGTTTAAAATCAATTCTATCATCTTTATTTATTATGAACATAAAATGTAAAAAGAGTACATTGTAACAACCAATATATCAGGAACCATGGGCATAGCTATAGGGGAAGCAGCAACATTGGGGCCCAAACTCAGAAATGGCCCACCCAAGAGGAGGACTAAAATATTTGATTGTCAGGGCCCCCTCAACATCATTATAAAATGACATTATATACAGATACTGTAAGAAGCATACTGAGCTGCTGCCTGGCCTAGTCTGAAAGAACGATCTTGACAAGCTACAGGAGTGGGGGTTGCTGTGGGGCAAGGTCCTTTCTAGTTACGCCACTGACGGGAACCTAGCAGAAATATGTAAAGTGTCTAACCAAAGTCATATAGACATTTAAAGCACTGGATTTATAGGACTTTTATAGGATGTTTGAATCATCAAATCATGGCTTAATCAAAATGCCAACACTGTGTGCCAAAAGGCAGTCAAAGCACCATTTTACATACCAAAAAAGAATCATATCTGAAGACTAGTATATAATACTGTGGTTACTGCAAAAAGATAAGCGGATTAGCTCTTTTCAAAGAGAAAGATAGTTATTTCTAGGGCCACCTAGTGATGGTTGGGACCCTTTAGTCAGTGTTAAACCGTTTAACAGGTTTTGATACATGACTAATCATGTCTGCCAAATCATGTCTGCTTTACTGAGCTCTATACATAAGGAGAAAAGATACCATTTGAGAGTTTTAATGCAAGAGAGAATAGAAATATCAGTTACAGAATCTGATGATTAACATAAAGAAAGGGTTCAGTTGGAGATAAGTAAATGTATTTTAAACCAATTGGATTAGTTACAAATTTTATATAAATTTGTCTGCCAGACTAATGCAAAATTGTTGAAATTAACTTTGGACAAATCACACATAAAACGTTGGTGGTGGCATGATGGACGCAGAGCCACTGTACAGAACATGATGGTTGGCAGGTTGCAGCAGTGGTGTGATGGTGGCGGTGGCATGATGGAGGCGGCGGCAGCAGCAGCCTTACAGAACATGATTGGCAGGTTACAGCAGTGGCATAATGGAGGCAGCAGAAGCTGTACAGAGAATTATGGAGGGGTGTCCCTTTTAGACATGCTGGTGGCCAGGGGCGTAACTATAGGGGAAGCAGGGGAAGTGGCTGCTTTGGGGCCCTGACCCAGAAGGGGCCCATCCAAGAGAAGGAAGAGAAGTACTAAAATATTTTGTCAGGGCCCCTCAACAGTATAACACAATGAAATTATATACAGTGGCAGTATAGACATTGTAGAAAACGGATGGAACAGCTGCCGGGCCTGGTCTGAGAGAGCCATCTTTACTAGCCACAGGAAAGGGGGCGGCATGAAAGGAAGGGGCTGTGAAAAAATTACTGGGGGAGGGGGCCCCATTTAAAAATTTGCTGTAGGGCCCAGTCATTTCTAGTTATGCCACTGCTGGTGGCAGGCATCTGCTCGCGGTAAGCTGTGTACACAGTGTCACCATCATCATCCTCTTTCTACTCCAACAATGACTTTTCTTCCTCCTCAAGTGGTAGCACCTCCTCTTCCTCTACCATGGGAGTTTCTCATTGCGGGTCTCCAATAGCTACAGGGCTGACAGCAATATGCGTTAGCTGTTCTTTTTCCTCCTTCTTTTGTCGCCACCTTTAAGTCCTGAACGTGGAGGCTCCCTTGACTATCTGTCATAGTGCGGTTACCTTGTTGTTACTTAGGAAATGGGAAGGCCCTCAGCTAGGAAGGATCTGTGAAGGCAGAGAGGGCTCCACTGAAAGTCTTCTCTGGGGCTGCGAAGAGGAGAAGGATGAACGCTGTGACCCCTGTCTCCAAGTCACCTCCACATCATCCTGCTGTGACTGAGAGGAGGAATGAGCTACCCAATCTACAATCTAATCCTCTTTCTCCTTAACAATAATGTTTTGCCTTTCCGAAGCCTGTAGCCATAACAACAGCCTACTACTACTTCTGGCTGGATAGCTGGTGCTGCTACAACCCACATTCTCGCTCTGGGTCTTTCATATGGAGCCCTGACATTTTTGGGCCTCATAGGTTATGTTGTGCACTAACCTGTGTATTGGTGTAGTAATCACGTATATGCTGGTTTAAAAATAATCAACAACCCCCCCCCCAAGAAAAAAAAAAAAAGTTGGAATCATGTGGAGACAAAAATAAAGCGAAACGGATTTAGGCTTAAATTCATTATCACTCACAGATACATTTGTGGGCTACCCAGTGTTTTGTTGTACTGATCACCTACATGCTGGTTTAATTAAACTGAACAACTCCCCAAAAAAATGGAAACAGATGATTTAGGGCCAGGCCTGACCATTAATATCACATTTCCACTCACAGCCTTGTTGCCCTACCCTGTGTATTGGTGTAATGATCACCTATATGTTGGTTTAATTAAATTGAACAATCTAAAAAAATATATAAAACCAATTTTGTGGAGATTAAATAAATGAAAACGAATGTTTAAGGGCCAGGCCTAACGCTCAATTTCATATTTTCACTTATAGGTAAATTGTTGCCCTTCCCTGTGTATTGGTGTACTGATCACCTATATGTGTCACGAGGGTGTCAGGAGCCACGTCTGACTCCGTTATACCCGGGGTCAGGAAGTCGCAGCGGGTGGCTGCGCGCTCTATGTCTAAAGATCATGCTGTTATTTAATGGTAGCTTTCTGTGTTTGCCTTGCAATACTTTTTGTCTCACTCAGGGATCCGTAGATTCTTCTCCTCAGCTGTTTCTTGTCTGCCACTCCCAACCTCCTTATATTCCCCCTTCCCACTTCTCTGGTTGCCAGATATAGAGCTTCCTGCATAGACTTCTATATTGACCCACTGGAGCTGTGTAGCTGTTGTTCCTGGTTGTCGTACCAGAGCGTTACCCTCCGGATCCCTGTTGGGCTTTTGTTGTCCACTGTTGTCGCCCACCTGGGCTTATATGTTTTGTCTGTATTGTCTGTCCTCTCCCCGGTGTTTTCCTTTAGTGTTAGTGGTGAGGACTAGTGCTCCCACCGCCCAATTCACTAATTAGGGCTCATCTTAAGGAAAGCCAGGGTTTAGGCACGTGATCGGCGTACGGGTGAAGCACCCGTCTAGGGACGTCAGGGCAGTTAAGTGCCAGCTTCAAGGTGAGTTAGGGGTCACCACCTTTCCCTCTCCCTTGGACAGGGCTTCCCCTTTTCCCTCCCTTTGCGTCACACGTCTGTGATCGGTACGCCAGTCGTGATAATATGCTGGTTTAATTAAATTGAACCCACCAAAAAAAAATGAAATTCCAACAGTGTGGAAATACAATAAACAGAAACAGACGATTGAGGCCTGATGCTTATTTTCACTTTAACACTCACAGGAAAATTGTTACTCTACCCTGAGTATTGGTGTACTGATCTCCTATATGCTGGTTTAATTAAATTTAACCTACCAAAAGTAATTAAATTCCAACTGTGTGGAAATGCTATGAATGGAAAGGGATGATTGAGGCCTAACACTTACTTCCACATTAACACTCATAGGTAAATTGTTGCCTACCCTGTTTATTGGTGTACTGAACACCTATACGGGCGTTTAATTCAATTGAACCCCCCTTAAAAAAATAATAATAATAATATAACCATGTGGAAATGCAATTCAATTGAGGCCTAACACTTATTTTCAGGTTGACACAAATAAATTGTTGCCCTACCCTATGTATTGGTATACTGATCACCTACGTATATGCTGGTTTAATTAAATGGAAAAATTTCCAAAGGCCTGACACTTATTTTCACATTATCACTCACAGGTAAATTGTTGCCCTTCTGGGTATATTGGTGTACTCATCACCTATATGCTAGTTTAATAATAACAAGTAAAGTTGATTTTACATTGCTTTTTTTTGTTTGTTTTTTGGGGGGTGTAAAAAAAAGGAAAAAAAATATATGTCATAAGTGCCGTTCGGTGGTGAAGTTACATTGTACTACAGCCATTTACATGGTGTATTTAAAGGAAATATACGTACGTGTTGGGTCAAAACCCCCTAACTCTATGATTGTTGGGATCCCAATTGATTTGTATATATGAGCGCTCAGAGAGCAGACACACAACGGAATCAGACTCTGTCTACTTTATTACACACAAGCAAACTTCTTTATAGCACTACAGATAAGTATAGACAAATCAGGCACACCGCGGCGGGGGTGGAAATCGAAACTAGTGATTTCATTAGTTATTCATATAAGGCAATACTTCTGCACTATACTAACAGAATTCTAATTAAAAGGTTTATGCAGCATCTTATATCAAGGTTAGCATCCTCTAGCAGCACATCCCGAAACACAGAGAGAACATAACTGTCTTGAACGTCAAACTCTGATAAGAACATTTGGTCTATACACAGACTCCTACATTCTCACAGCTGGCTCATTAATTTTCCACATATGCACAAGATGGAGGAAATAGTTATACAAAATGGATTCTCATTCCTCACATACGTCCCATTAGCCATTCTGAATTGTGATTGTTATATTTCTTATTTGGGAGTGTAGAAATGATAAAAAGACTATGTCTTAATTGCCGTTCTGTGGTGAATTGTGATTATTTTTTTAGCGGGGGGGGAGTTTACTGATCAGGAAAAAATAAAATAATATATATATATATATATATATATATAGATATATATAGATATATATATGTATTGAAGGCTGAAAAGTACAGCCTGTATTTGTGGGAGGGGCCTTGGGCCGCTACTTATTCCTGCCCTCTGAGGCCTCCAGCTTCAGCACGATTAGCGGCCGTGCACTTCCGTTTCCCAGGGGGTGTTTCCTGTCAGACTTACGTGTGCTGTGCTGTGCGGTCGCCGGGCGGTAAGTCGGCGTCCCACCATGGGGGTACGTATAGCCAGCCCGTCTGCTGCCACCGCTAGCATCACGGCTATAATCGATAAGTCCTGAACCGGCCGTGCCGTGCAGTGTTCCTCCGTCAAGTACGTGTCATTCCGGGTATTCAGTGCAGTTCCCGATGCGCTTCACTCCCGTGGTAAGTCGCAGCCTCTGCCTTGCTTTCAGCTCAACGTTTTCTGGTCCTACCGGCGCAGGTCAGGGTCATTACCCCTTCCCTCTCTTTTCTGGCTCCCAGCGCGGGCAGCACGGCGGCGGGCCCGGGCGGCTGGTGACTGCTACGTGCCCTGGGCTGACAGCTGATCGGGGACTGCAGCTGCTCCAGGCCGGGGCGTCTGGGGCCAGGTGGTAGGCGCAGGTGTTGTCAGGGTTAATAGTGGCGCGTGTTGTGCTGACGCCGCCGCCGCTCCGGTCGCTTGACCGGCCATGCTTCCCTGGGGTTCGACGGGAGCCAAGTTTTATCATTCTAGTCCAGTAAGCTGCCGGTTCCTCCTGTCGGGGGGTATTTTCTGCCTGGGATGCCTTGCCAAGATGTAGCAGAGCTGGGAACAGTCTTCAGGCGGCCCTTCAGGTTCTCTTGAGCCTCTCCTCCTACTCAGCTCTGCTGCATCAGGGGAAACATTCCGGGTGCCCCGGGCACAGTCAGCTTCTTAGGTGACATATACGGCGTCTATTGCGGCCGCCCCGCGCTGCTGTATGTGGGTCCTGGGAGTGGGGGGAGCCGCTGCCCATTACCAGCCCAGTTCTTGGCTTAGCCGGGTTGTGGATCCCTCCCTCCATGCCCCACGGGGCAAGTGTAATGGCCGTGGAAGCCCTGTGGGCGGTCTTGTTACACTGTGTCAGCGCAGGCTATGGCTGGGCATGGGATGCCTGTGCCGGGGAAGCGTGCAGAATCATGTGGTGACCTTCATTCGGCCTCACTGAGCTGTGGGTCTTTGTGCAGTCACACCCACGGGGTACGCAGACCTACAGCCGGGTCAATTTTTCAGGGGCAGGGTCTGCCTGCACCAACGATTTCACTCATTCCCCATTCCTCTCAGGTCATGTATTATAATTTCGTTGTGGCCCGAATCACTCAGGTCACGAACTATTCATGTTTAGTTGCTAGAACCGATAGGTTCGGGTTCGTGCATGCATAGCTGCCTGATGCGTTCGAGTCAAGTTTATTCAGCATAGTTCCCTGAATCGTTCAGGTTGGTATCAGACATGCATGATTACCTGAATCATCCGGGTCACATTCCATTCTGCATAGTTGCCTGAATCGCTCAGGTCCGTGTATAAAAATAAATAAATAAATAACTGCAAAAAAAAAAAAAAAAAACTGAATCGCTCTGGTCATGAGTCATACATATTCGGTCATGTATTATACATATTCAGTTGCCTGAATCGCTCAGGTCATTTTTTTCCATTCTTGTATAGTTGCCTGAATCACTCAAGTCATGTATCATTCATATTTTGTTGCCTGAATCGCTCAGGGCATGCATCATACATATTTAGTTGCCTGAATTGCTCAGGTCATGTATCATACATGTATCGGGGCCTGAATCGCTCAGGACATGTATCGTATTATATATATATTATAGTTGCCTGAATCGCTCAGGTCACGTTGCATACATGTATAGCTGCCTGAATCCTTCGGGTCATGTATCATATATATTCAATTGCCTGAATCGCTCAGGTCACGCTCCATTCTAGTATAGTTGCCCGAATCACTCAGGTCATGTATCAGTCGTATATTGTGGCCTGAATCACCCAGGTCATGCTTCATACATGCTTAGTTGTCTGAATCGCTCAGGTCATGTTTCATTCATGTATAGATGCCTGATTTGTTTAGGCCATGTTTTGTTCGCATATAGTTGCTTGAATTCCTCAGGTCACGTATCTCACTCATACAGTTTCCTGAATCGCTCAGGTCATGTCTTATTTCATGTATAGTTGCCTGGATACTCAGGTCATGTCTCATTCTGCATAGTTGCCTGAATTGTTCAGGTCATGTGGCATTCATGTATAATTGCCTTGACCGCTCAGGTCATGTCTGACGTAGTATAATGTTGGTTCCCGAATCGCTCAGCTTTGTCCTTTCGCCTTACCAACTCAGCCATCCACCTACCCGCCCATTTGGTGTCATGCTGAAATCACTCAGTTTCCTGTTGTCATCGTTCAGACACTTCCGGTCCTGGGGCACTCCTCTTCAGGCGATCGGGCCCTAGTTGGCAACGTCAATTCTCTCCCGATTCGGGTTCCCCACTTCCGCGACTTTAAACATATTTGAATCCCTTAGGCTTCGGCTTGTCTTTTAGTTCTTATTAGCTGTCAGTTTCGCGGCACGAGCAAGTTAGTCTATCACTTGTTAGGTTCATACGGTTCACCCCACCACATCCTTCCCATTCGTTCTGCAGTTCCGGGTGTCAAAAAATAAAAAAAAATAAAAAATCTAAAATAGTCGGCAGTATTTTTGGCCCCTTTTTCAAGGCAGGACGGTCCCTTCATGATGCTCACGGTCTGAATCGCACAACAGGTCTCAGCACAGGGGCCAGCATGGCCAGTCACACGTTTTGAGCCGGTACGTCGCTCCGTCCAACCCGCTCCACGGTAGCCACAATCTCACTACACCTTCCTACAGGTGCGCGTTACTTTTGTCCCCTCCAGGCCTACCCCGTCCTGGCTCCGGGCACACATCAGCCAGTTAATAGGTATAGTCAATCCATCCGGGCATCAGGATGGTCTGTGTCGTCTCCTCCACTCGGATGGTGGCACCGACCACAAGTATTGAAGGCTGAAAAGTTCAGCCTGTATTTGTGGGAGGGGCCTTGGGCCACTACTTATTCCTGCCCTCTCAGGCCTCCAGCTTCAGCACGATTAGCGGCCGTGCCCCACCCTCCCTCCCTTCCTTTATATCCTTTCAATTAGGGTAGGCCCCCTCCAGGCCTACCCCGTCCTGGCTCCGGGCACACATCAGCCAGTTAATAGGTATAGTCAGTCCATCCAGGCATCAGGATGGTCTGCGTCGTCTCCTCCACCCGGATGGTGGCACAGACCACAAATATATATAGATTTTCAAAGATGAGGCAGCACACCCAGTTAGGTGCAAGTAAAAAATCCTCTTTATTTTCCCATGCAACGTTTCAGCCGCTCCTTGCAGACATTATCAAGCATACCAAACTGGTGTCAAAACAGTCTTATATACCCACAATTCATAGTGGGTTAATTAGTGATCAATTAACAATTTTTCCACAATAACATATGTATGAAAAAACAGAATCCAATATTTGAAAAAAGTGAACGTTTCATATAAGGTCCATGTGCATACAAAAAACTTTGAGTTATAATAATATCCATTATAAAGTGTATAATAAAGTGCAGTAGTGCTAATAGGTAATCGTAAACACCTATGTGTATATTAGTGATTAAAATGCAGCCAATAGGATACGGTAAACTTACAATCACAAGTGGAAAGAAAAGGCGCCATTCTCCGCGTCTCTTGTTTGGCACTGTGCATGTCCCGTTGCCTAGGCTACACAACACGCTCGCCCAGTCACGTGAGAAGTCACATGATAATGGGGGAGGCGGGCGTGCAGTCATGGCGATCTCCAGAGACATCAGCCATGCGTCGGGCAGGAAGAGCCACGTCAGCCCCTCACGGAGTCACATGACAAGTCACGTGAACCGTTACCAGGGCCACCCAGAGGCGTCCCCCTGACTGCGTCAGGCAAACAGTCCCAAGGGATAGGGCCGTGCTCCACAATGATCGAGGGAATGTATGATCAAACGAAATGAGAGGAATATATAATAAAAAAGGGGGGCAAGCACTGATCAGAAACAGCGCTATCAGCACGGTCTATTTGGACCACTGAAATGTTTTGAGGGTATTATTATAACTCAAAGTTATAATGGCTCTACATCGCTATATTTCTTGACCGTCTACTACGGAGATATGCTACTCACACAAGGTCCTACATTAGAGACACAGAAGATTTTTTTAGAAAAAATCTCCAAGATTACACTTCCTGAAGGATGTCTGGTGGCGTCCTTTGACGTCACCAGTCTTTACACTTCAATTGAACATACAAAAGGTATTAATGCGGTAGCCAAATGTCTGGAACAGAATGAATATTCAGCAGAGTGTCGTGAACTTATTTTGGACTTTTTGAACCTGATACTCAGGCATAATTATTTTATGCTTGGGGATCAGTTCTTTTTACAATTATGAGGTACCGCAATGGGGACAAATCTGGCGCCTACATACGCCAATGTCTTTATGGCGGCCATGGAGGAGGATCTCGTCTATGGGTCCCACCACTTCAGCCCAGTGCTGGGGTGGTGGCGATACATAGACGACATCTTCACCATTTGGCATGGCAACACGGATTCATTGCTGTCCTTCCATCAGTATCTAAATCATCTAGACACTGATATAAAATTCACACTGACATACTCAGAGACACAAGTACAATTTTTGGACACAACAGTCTTTATTAAAGACAACAAACTGAAAACTGACATTTTTGTGAAGCCCACAGACTGCAACACTTTGTTGCACTTTGACAGCTGTCATCCTCGCTCAACCATTGAGGCACTACCAGGTAGCCAATTGCTTTGTGTCCAAAGAATAGTGCAGGATCCCGAATACTTACCATTACGATACGAACAAATGATTGACATATTCCGTCAAAGAGGTTATCCCTCTAGGGTCATAAATAAACAACTGGACAGGGTTCAAGCTGCATCAGGAGCTGACAGTGCAAAGTTGCGTGATAAGCGCCGACGCATCCCTTTTGTTTCAACTTACTCTGAACAGAGTAAGGATGTATCGACTATTATCAGAAAACATTGGCCTATTTTAAAAAGTAACTATCCACGGATTGAGGAATTTACATCTCCCCCTCTTTTTTCATATAGACGGGCCACAAGCCTTCGTGACAAATTAGTAAAGACTGATATTCCTTTTAGAAAATCCAGACAGACTTTTTTTGGGACCAAAAAGACAGGCTGTTATCCCTGTTTGGCATGTGTAAACTGTTCCTACATGCTAAAGGGAGATAACTTCAAACACCCAGGTACAGGGGCACGACACGACATACGTCACTACTTAACATGTGACAGTACTTTTGTAGTGTACGTACTTCAATGCCCATGTGGCACTCTCTATGTGGGAGAGACCACATGTGACATGAAAACCAGATTAAACAATCACCGGTTCTCCATTAGACGGAAAAGAACAGATTTACCCGTCCCGAAACATTTTGTTAAGAAGGGTCATGTTGAGAAGGATCTAAAATGCATGATTGTGGACCATATACCCATGCCAAGGCGTGGAGGGTATCGCACTCTATTCTTAAAACAGAGAGAATTACGGTGGATTCACCGTCTACAATCTTTAAAACCACAGGGTCTTAATGTGGAGTTTCGGTGGAATGTAATGTGAGGAACAAGGGTTCCCTCCCCCCTCCCCCTTTCTTTTGAATGTCGTTGTAGGACTGTTCTCCTAAACTGCTCTGGTATTGTAACTACCTATAGTGTCTCTTTTTTTTTAAATATATTGACATATTTTTCTTTTTTTAGAACAAAATCAAGCCTCATATCACAAGTGGAAATGAACGCGTAGAAGACTTCTTCCTTCTGCTACATCTGTGGGCGCCTGATCAGAACAGTGATATTACCATTTGCTTCTTTTATACATATGATTTTGGACTTAAAGGATAACTGTCACATTTGAACCCAAATTTCAGTTTTCATATATGTAGTGTGGGGAGTCGCTCTGGTAGACAGCGGTGCGGGTGCAGTTTAGAGGCAAAACAAGGAGTCCAGATTGTGCAACAAACAGTGTTTTATTCACACTTGCACACAAAATGAAAAACAGTCTCTTGGTGACAGTTCACACACAACGGAAATAACGTAGCCAAACAAAAACAGTCCAACACAGGTTCAGTCACCTGGGAGGTGTAGGTGCAGGTTCGTACCACGCTGTCGGCCCAGCCGCAGGAGAATCCAGCTTCAGGTAGCCAGGAACAAAATACCTCCTTGCTGAGCTCTTTCCTCCTGGACAGAGAACTCCCAGCCCTGTTAGCAGCTCCAGGATAATCACACTCCTCAGACACAGCTGCTGGCTGCGTTTTATATCCAGCCCAAAACATGGACTGGACCGTGGGGAGCAGCCACCCACCCTACTCTTTAGCTGCTCCCAGTAAGAGCCGGCCCGGATCGGCTTTGCAGCCATGCTATTTAACAAAGCCAAACAGCACTAGCTGCTGCAGACAAAAACCCGGCTCTCACCTCACCGAGGCCAGCAACCTCGGTGACACGTACCTGCCATCACATATGACACCTTGCACCTTACCACATACCCCCTTTGTTCAACCCTGAGGGGGTGAACACACGTGAGGCAGTGGACGCGGGACAGGGCATCTGCGTTGCCCTGCAAGCGGCCTGCCCTGTGTTCCACGGAAAACTTGAAATTTTGAAGAGATAGGAACCACCTGGTGACCCGAGCATTCCTCTCCTTGGCCTGACTCATCCATTTGAGGGGGAATGGTCGGTCACCAGACGGAACCTCCTCCCTAACAGGTAGTAGCGGAGAGATTCGAGTGCCCACTTGATAGCCAGGCACTCCTCTCCACTATACTATACCTGACTCGGCGGGACTGAGCTTACGGCTCAGGAAGACAACGGGATGTTCTTCCCCGTTGACCTCCTGCGACAGTACCGCACCGAGGCCTACCTCCGAGGCGTCGGTCTGTACGACAAACTCCTTGTTGAAGTCGGGTGTCACCAAAACCGGGACCCACACAGGGCCGACTTCAACGCGGAGAAAGCCTCCTCCGCCTTCTCACTCCAGCTAACCCTCCCAGACTTTCGCCCCTTCAACAGGTCTGTCAATGGCGCTGCTATTGTGGCAAAGTGGGGCACAAACCTCATGTAGTAACCTACAATCCCCAGGAACGACTTTACCTGCCTGGTGGTGACCGGTCGGGGCCAGTTACGAATGGCCTCTACCTTAGTTACCTGAGGTTTGATGACTCCCGCCCAATTACATATCCCAGATATTTTGTCTCCTCTAACCCTATGGAGCACTTCTTTGGGTTAGCGGTCAGTCCGGCTTTCCTCAGGGCATCCACTACCGCCTGCACCTTGGGTAAATGGCTTTCCCAGTCGGTGCTGTGGATGACTACATCATCCAAGTAGGCCGAGGCGCACCGACGATGTGGTCGCAGCACTATGTCCATTAACCTTGGAAAGTGGCGGGGCGCCATGCAGGCCAAAGGGTAACACCTTGTAGTGATACAGGCCCTGCGGGGTAACAAATGCGGTTTTTCCTTAGCCGACTCGCTAAGGGTACCTGCCAGTACCCTTTAGTGAGGTCCAGCACAGAAAAATAACGGGCTTGTCCTAAACTTTCAACCAGCTCGTCTACTCGGGCATGGGATACGCGCCAAACTTGGATACTTCATTTAACTTGCGAAAGTCGTTGCAGAACCGCAACGTCCCATCCGGCTTGGGTATTAGGACTATGGGACTGGCCCACTCACTTTTCGACTCCTCAATGACCTCGAGCTTCAACATTAACTGTACTTCCTCCGCGATGGTCCGTCGCCGAGCCTCGGGTACCCGGTATGGTTTTAACCGGATCTTGGCCTGAGGCTCAGTGACGATGTCATGTTGGATGAGAGACGTGCGGCCAGGAGGTCCGAGAACACATCCGTGTTCCGACTGATGAACTCCCTGACTTCCTGAACTTGTTTGGAAGACAGGCTGTCTGCAATTTTTACCGTGGTTACTGCTTCACAGGCCTCGAACTGTGGGGCTGGACCCTTTCACCTAGAAGCCCTGGCCGGGGCTGTGGTCGCCGGCTGTGTCCCTATCTTTCCACGGCTTAAGTAAATTCACGTGGTACACCTGCTCGGCTTGCGCCGCCCTGGCTGGTGTACTTTGTAATTTACTTCCCTACCTTCTCGATCACCTCATAGGGGCCCTGCCACCTAGCTAGGAATTTGCTGTCAAGGGTGGGTACCAGAACCAAAACCCGATCTCCCGGATTGAAGTCCCGCACCCGAGCCTGACGATTGTACACCCTACTCTGGGCTTGTTGCGCTGCCTCCATATGCTCCCGGACCAAGGGCAACACCCTTTCCATCCGGTCCTGCATTTGGGCGACATACTCAATGACACTTTTGTGGGGGACAGGCTGTTGTTCCCACGCTTCCTTGGCGATATCCAACAGGCCCCGAGGGTGTTCTGCTATAAAGCAGTTCGAAGGGCGAGAACCCAGTAGAGGCCTGGGGCACCTCTCGCACTGCGAACATGAGATAGGGCAGAAGCAGATCCCAGTCCTTCCCATCTCTAGACACCACCCTCTTTAACATATTTTTTAGAGTTTGGTTAAACCTCTCCACAAGACCGTCTGTTTGTGGATGGTAAACGGACGTCCGTAACTGCTTTATACGCAACAATTTACACAGTTCCCTCATTACTTTGGACATAAAAGGGGTCCCTTGGTCTGTCAGAACCTCTTTTGGCAGGCCCACACGGGAAAACATCTCCATTAACTCTTTGGCAATGAGCTTAGCTGAGGTATGTCGCAGAGGCACCGCCTCCGGATACCGAGTGGCATAGTCGAGAACTACCAGAATGTGTTGGTGGCCCCTGGCAGACTTTGGTACAGGCCCACTAAATCCATCGCGATTCGCTCAAACGGTACTTCAATAATTGGCAGAGGTACCAGGGGACTACGGAAATGTGGCTGGGGGCTAGTTATCTGACAGGTCGGACAGGACTTACAATAATTCTCTACCTCCTTGAACACACTGGGCCAATAAAATCGCTGCAGTATGCGGTCCTGGGTTTTCTGCCACCCCAGGTGTCCCCCAAGAACATGTTGGTGGGCAAGCTCCATGACAAGCTTACGATACGCTGTGGGCACCACCAACTGTTCAACAGGTTCGCCTCGGATTTGGTTCACCCGATACAACATATCCTGCAGAACAATAAACCGTGGGAACATTAATTCAGCCCCTGGTTTCTGGGGTTTCCCATCAATTTCCAGCACATTCTCCCAGGCCCTGGTTAGGGTTTGGTCCCGGTGTTGTGCGGTCCCAAAATTTTCCCCGGAGACATTGAGGTCTGCCAACTCAGGTCCCGGTGGCAAGTCCTCCGTGTCTCCCACCATTACACTCAGTGGGGTTGTCTCCCCTCTACCGCTGGAGCAGTGGTCACCCCTACCGCCGGCCCTTCAGACTCGGGCTCCCAGGGTTCTGGCCTTCCAGCGGTATCAGGCCACTCTACTAGGGTCACCCCTGTCTCGGGTCCCTCAGATACCTTTATTGCCGGCCACAGCGCTCGGAAAACCGGGAAGTCCCTCCCAAGTATTAGTTCGTGTGGGAGTTTAGTAGCGACAGCCACCTCGTGGGTCCACCTACCAGCCGCTGTGGACAAAGTCACTAGTGCAGTGGGATAGTCTTTCAGGTCTCCGTGGATGCACAGGACCCCGACTTTACGGCCAGTATACTCCGCAGGCCGTACAAGTGCAGCCCTTACCAGGGAGACTAAACTCCCGGAGTCCAGCAGAGCCACCGCCAGAGAGTCTCCCACCTCTACCTGACACAGGTGGTTATGGTCCTGCACCTCACGGGTGCCAGTTGCGCACAGCTTCCGTGCATACAGGGAGTGACGACCCCCGTAGTTCATATCCATCGGCTCATCCCGATGCGGACAGTCGGCCCTGATGTGGCCTGGCTCCTGACACCTCCAGCATACCACGGGAGGCGGACTCGCAGGGGGTATATTCCGGGCAGGCCGCTCTGTCGCCGGACGCCGGAACTGGGGCAGAGGCCTCCGGGGTTTGACTGACCCCTTCCCCGCAAGAGTCCCCTGCAGGTTTCTGGTGGCCTCGTAGCGCCCACCAGGTCGACCATCTCCAGGGCATTGGTGGGCGATACCTGGCCGATCCAGTGCTGGAGGGGATAAGGCAGGGCCCTCCAAAAGATGTCCGCCAACAGTCGATCCAGCATGGCAGTGGGACTTAGTAGATCGGGCTGCAGCCACTTTTGCAGCCTGTGCAGCAGATCGTAGAACTGCGGCCTAGCGGGTTCAGTCGCTTTAAAGTCCCACTGGTGGACTCTTTGGGCGCGGACCAGCACGCTCACGCCCAGTCTGGCTAGGACCTCTCCTTTCACAGTGTCATAATCTGCCGCTTGGTCATCCGACAAGTCGAAAAACACCTGCTGGGGTCCGGAAGCCAGGAACGGAGCGACCACCTCAGCCCACTGGTCACGGGGTAACTTTTCCTCACGGCGACCTTTCTCAAAAACCGCCAGGTACGCCTCAACGCCGCCTGCGGGGTCATTTTTGGGATCGCCGCACGGACCGCTCCGGGCATCTTGGACGTGGTGGGACGCTCCTGCCGCCTGTAACGCCATCACATGTTGTAGCAGTAGTTGGTTGGTCTCCCGCTGCTGCACGTTAGCCTCTATGAGAGCCTTCACAGCAGCCTCCATGTTGCCAGAAACTCCTGCTTGCAGCTTTGCTGGCTTAATATATTCCATACACTTTAGAAAAACAAAACTTCGGGCGTTTCACGCCAGCCTCACTGCGCATGCCCGCATCCGACACCAAATGTGGGGAGTCGCTCTGGTAGACAGCGGTGCGGGTGCAGTTTAGAGGCAAAACAAGGAGTCCAGATTGTGCAACAAACAGTGTTTTATTCACACTTGCACACAAAATGAAAAACAGTCTCTTGGTGACAGTTCACACACAACGGAAATAACGTAGCCAAACAAAAACAGTCCAACACAGGTTCAGTCACCTGGGAGGTGTAGGTGCAGGTTCGCACCACGCTGTCGGCCCAGCCGCAGGAGAATCCAGCTTCAGGTAGCCAGGAACAAAATACCTCCTTGCTGAGCTCTTTCCTCCTGGACAGAGAACTCCCAGCCCTGTTAGCAGCTCCAGGATAATCACACTCCTCAGACACAGCTGCTGGCTGCGTTTTATATCCAGCCCAAAACATGGACTGGACCGTGGGGAGCAGCCACCCACCCTACTCTTTAGCTGCTCCCAGTAAGAGCCGGCCCGGATCGGCTTTGCAGCCATGCTATTTAACAAAGCCAAACAGCACTAGCTGCTGCAGACAAAAACCCGGCTCTCACCTCACCGAGGCCAGCAACCTCGGTGACACGTACCTGCCATCACATATGACACCTTGCACCTTACCACAGTAGTTACTAATATGATAATATACTTGAATCAATAACTATTAGACTTACTTACCCCTTATTTAATAAGATTCAGCCCTTAGCAACCAGTCTGCATAAAACTGCAATTTCACTATTCTGTTAAGATGGCCGCCCTCAGCCCTGGGGCTAATCCATAGGACACCTGCAGTGAAGTTAGTGAAGACCAGCTCTGTATAGGGGGGTCTTGCAGTGAAGTTTCCAGGTCTGGCTGAAGCCTGTAGTCCTTCTACAAGCTCTCCTCTTATCAGATAAGGCTGTCATTTATACACTGAGCAGCGGCATATGTACATTCTCCAGAACTGCTAAGGGAGTGTCTGCCAAGCACAGGCATGTGGAGAAGTTCACACACACAGCCCAGCACTGTTATCTCCTGTCAGGAAGAACCTGGCTTTTTATACATTCCCTTACAATTCTGACTCACTATCAGTTCCCAGTGCACGCAGCGTGCTCCGTCCTCTATCTGGTAGACGGAAGGAGCATAGCAACCTGATTTTATCTCAGGTAAATATAGCCAATACTGGGGACTTTTAGGTGGCTTTTAGGGGTTATTTATTAAACAATCAGAAATTAAAACAGGGCCAACAAGGTAATATTGATCACCAAAATCCAATAGTAAAAAAATAAAATAATTGACAGTTATATTTTAACTGATCCTTTTATGATGTGAACCCATACAAGTATAGAGAGAGGGAGAGGTAATGTTGATTACGGGGACTAGCGACATTTGGTACCGTGTACCCTGTCATCATAATAGGGATTTGGTGGTGATCACTTGAGGTGATACAGCCATATATCCCTCCTCGACTATACCCTCTTTTTTCTGGGATAACTCACACCACGATAAGAAACTGAGTAAAAAGAAACCCTCAAAACATTTCAGTGGTCCAAATGGACCGTGCTGATAGCGCTGTTTCTGATCAGAGCTTGCCCCCCTTTTTTATTATATATTCCTCTCATTTTGTTTGATCATACATTCCCTCGATCATTATGGAACACTGCCCTATCCCTTGGGACTGTTTGCCTGACGCAGTCGGGGGGACGCCTCTGGGTGGCCCTGGTAATGGTTCACGTGACTTGTCATGTGACTCCGTGAGGGGCTGACGTGGCTCTTCCTGCCCGACGCGCGGCTGATGTCTCTGGAGATCGCCATGACTGCACGCCCGCCTCCCCCATTATCATGTGACTTCTCACGTGACTGGGCGAGCGTGGTGTGTAGCCTAGGCAACGGGACATGCGCAGTGCTGAACAAGAGACGCGGAGAATGGCGCCTTTCCTCTCCACTTGTTATTGTAAGTTTACCGCATCCTATTGGCTGCATTTTAATCACTAATATACACATAGGTGTTTACGATTACCTATTAGCACTACTGCACTTTATTATACACTTTATAATGGATATTATTATAACTCAAAGTTTTTTGTATGCACATGGACCTTATATGAAACGTTCATTTTTTTCAAATATTGGATTCTGTTTTTTTATACATATGTTATTGTGGAAAAATTGTTAATTGATCACTAATTAACCCACTATGAATTGTGGCTATATAAGACTGCTTTGACACCAGTTTGGTATGCTTGATAATGGCTGCAAGGAGAGGCTGAAACGTTGCATGGGAAAATAAAGAGGATCTTTTACTTGCACCTAATTGGGTGTGCTGCCTCATCTTTGAAAATCTACAATTGGGGACCGCCCGACCAGCGGCAGGAGGAATTGCACCCCTATCCATCGTCGCTGTGCTGCTGGCGTGCTTTTGTTTTTATATATATATATATATATATATATATATATATAGATATAAAAAAGGAAAAAAATGGCGGCACCGAGAGTGCAAAAGACTAAAGAGTGGGTGCTAAGTCCAAGGGTTTAAGTCCTTACCCATGAATACAAAGGAGAAAAATGGACAGCACTCCAGGCGAAAGTTTCTTGAAAACAGATGTGGTTTAATCACCCATGTGACAAAAAGGACAACGTTTCAGCTTTACAATCAAGCCTTTTTCAAGTCGTGACTTGAAAAAGGCTTGATTGTAAAGCTGAAACGTTGTCCTTTTTGTCACATGGGTGATTAAACCACATCTGTTTTCAAGAAACTTTCGCCTGGAGTGCTGTCCATTTTTCTCCTTTATATATAGATATATATATATATATATATATATATATATCTTAATTTGCCGTTCAGTGGTGAAGTAACATTGTACTGCAGCCATTTACGTGCTGTAGGAAAAAGGAAATACACGTTTGTCCTATTAGCTGTTCTGCGGTGAATGGTGACTGTTATTTTTCCTTTTTTTGGGGTATAGAAATAGAAAAAAAAAGTAAAAAATATACGTCATAATTGGCATTCAGCCGTTAATTTACATTGTACTACAGCCATTTACGTGGTGTAGAAAAAGGAAATATACGTACGCAATACGGTGAATTGTGATTGTTATATTTTTATTTGGGGGGTGTAGAAATTGGACAAAAAGGAAAAAATATATGTGGCCATGTGAAGGCAGATGCTCAACAGACAGGATCCATTTTTTGTGGGTTATTGTTCTGACGGATCAGAGGAAGGGCAAAAAATTCAGTGACGTCAACACAAACTTTCTCCTGAAACCCTCTCCACTCTGTCGGGAGGCTCTACTTGTATAAGCGTTTAATAGAACAGGTTCTGTAGACATCTATGTGGAATCAGCTAACAACTGTGTTAAAAGAGGGTGCTTCTTCTTGACGCTAACATAGACCTGTAAGGCTGAGTTCACACTTAAGTTATTTGGTCAGTTTTGGCCCCATAACTGCACAAATGAGTTTCATACTGACTCACAGTATTGTTTCACTACCATAGCAGACTCCCTATGCATGTTACTGCAAGGCACAGTGTTCTACACCACTACGCAGTCTCTCTGCAGCTAGGAAATTGCTGTTTTTTAGCGCGATTCGCCACAAATAAATTTGGATCAAATAGAATATTTTCGGAAAATTTGGCGAATTGACCGAATCAAATTTTGCTCATCTCTAACCTTATCCATTTGCTCGTGGAGAGGCCGCCATGACAATCTTGATTGAAGACAATCTGTGACGTGATGACATCATCACATCATCTCAATGGCCGGGTGCGATGACATCATCACTGATGACGTCATCTCACCCAACCAGCACGCTGGCATGGTGACGTCACACAAAACCCTATGCAAGATTTTGCTTGGTATCTTCAATCAAGATGGCTGCAATGGCCTCTCCTCAAGGTGAGTATGTTTTTGTTTGCCCTCATTTCAGGAAAAATAGATTCATTATCATAAAGCACGAGAAAATTCGCTTTACGGCAAATCAAATCTCTCCTGAAATCCGGATCGGAGTCAATTTATTTGGCTTCAATTCGCTCAACATTAGTCATAATATCACAGTGGGACATGATATCACACTCAAGTTTAGATCTGCTACATCTGTACAAGCTCTAATAAATATTTTTGAAACAGAATATTAATCTGAATATTTGCCTGTCAGTTTAAAAAAATACATATTCACTTTTAGTAAGATCTATAAACAGTTGGCTGCTTAAGAAGCTACTTTACCCATTTGTTAAGAAGCTGGTTTATCCAGTTGTTTAGGAGATAAATGGATAGTAAGTGTTACTGTAATGTGAGCATGTTTGTTCTTTTACCCATTCTGAAATATCGACATGCTTGTAGACTCTGGCTCACTTGTCTGAGACACAATTTACTGTAACCAATTGTCATGATAATTTGCTTATACCAAAGCAATAATTGGTATTGTGAAAGCAGAGAACAATTACCAATAAAACTACAAGTACCGCATGCTAACAGACACTATAGAGTATTCAAAGAAGGGAATTTTATTCCTTGTAAATACGGTCTGTTTGCATGTAGAGTAGGGATTAGCAAAAAAGTTCATAAGAAACTAGGTTAGTTACAAATTTCACAAAAATTAATTCACCAAAGCTTTTCATGTTTGCTTCGGATGAATCCATGTTATTTGCATGAAGCAGTCTGATGAGTGCTGGATAGCCATGCTTTTAGACCCTCGCTATCAAAGCAAAATGGGGTAATGTTTTCCTCGTGCCAAAAGCGAGGCCAAATTGCTTTGTTATCAGGAAACACTGTGTATGCAGTGTTCGACAACTTTCGGTGAGTAGACACCTGCAACCAGCTTGTTACCCATTTCCTGCCGTCTCCACTGCCCCAAGCAGCAGAAGCTGCTGCTGCGGTAGTCAATTCTTCTGGGAAGGCAGACTGGAATAGTGGCTTAAACTGGGCCAGTATAATCTCTATGTTCTTGACCAGCCTCCAGTGTCAGCACGGCAGTGAGTGTAGCGACATCCATACAGACCAAGTTGTCCTTCACAAGTGTCCAAGACATCCCTTGTCAAAATGAATGAGGCATGGATCCAGTGAGAGTTTTTACAGACTCCTCCAGCTGAAGTTAACTGCTTCAGGACCGCCGTACGCAGGATTGCGTCCTGTGGGCGGTCCTGCTCTTATGTTCGGACGCGCCGGTGCGTCATCTCGCGAGACGCGAGAGTTCCTGTGAACGCGCGTGCGTGCGCGCGCGCGTTCACAGCGTCGCGCGTCTCAAGAGTTGGACTACAGCCTGCCAGCGATGATCAATCGCTGGCAGGCTGTAGATGCGATATAAATCGCATCAAACAGCTATATCAGACGCTGTTTTATGAACAGCGTCTGATATAGCTGCTACCTGGTCCTCTGGTGGTCCCATTTTCTGGGATCGACCACCAGAGGACCAGGTAACACAGTAAAGCTGCACCAAACACTACACTAACCCCCCACCCCCCTCACCTATTAACCCCTTGATCACCCCATCTAGACCCCTGATCACCCCCTGTCATTGATCACACCCCTTGTAAGGCTCCATTCAGACGTCCATATGTGTTTTGCGGATCCGTGGATTCACGGATCCGTGGATCCGATCCACGGATCCGATCCGCAGATCCTCAAAACACGGACACCGGCAATGTGCTTTCCGCACTTTGCAGATCCGCACATTGCCAGAACTATATAGAAAATGCTTTTTCTTGTCCGCAATTGCGGACAAGAATAGGACATGTTCTATATTTTTGCGGAACGGAAGTGCAGACCCGGAAGCGCGGATCCGTAATTCCGGATCCGAGCGGGACAAAGTCTGTCCCCATAGAAATGAATGGGTCCGCAATTCCGTTCCGCAAACAGAATTGCGGACGTGTGAATGGGGCATAAGGGTCCCTTATCACCGCCAGTTAGTTACCTACTTGTTAGGTAGCTAGCGCCCAGCCCACCGCACTGCAGTCACTGATTTTGGCCGAGATTTTTTCATCCACATTGATTGATGCGAATGAAAAAATCTGTGCCGTTCATTTTTTTTTTTTTTGAACGGAAAAAAAAAAATCTCATTACCAGTATGCTCAATATACGGAGAATCGCAGAAACTCCTCATGCTGGCCATACGTGTAATGATTGCGGAGACCCTCAAATGCCAGGGCAGTACAAAAACCTCACATGTGACCCCATTTTAGAAAGAAGACACCCCAAGGTATTCCGTGAGGGGTATGGTGAGTTCATGGAAAATTTTATTTTTGTCACAAGTTAGTGGAATATGAGACTGTAAAAAAAAAAAAAAAAATTTCCGCTAACTTGTGCCAAATTTTTTTTTCTGTGAACTCGCCATACCCCTCACAGAATACCTTGGGGTGTCTTCTTTCCACAATGGGGTCACATGTGGGGTATTTATACTGCCCTGGCATTTTAGGAGTGCTAAAGCAAGCGTGAGAATCCAAATGCGTAAAAATGGCCTGTGAAATCCTAAAGGTACTCATTGGTTTTAGGGCCCCTTTGCGCATCTTGGCTGCAAAAAGTGTCACACATGTGGTATCGCCGTACTCAGGAGAAGTAGGGCAATGTGTTTTGGGGTGTATTTTTACATATACCCATGCTGGGTGTGAGAAATATCGCTGTAAACGACAACTTTTTACATTTTTTATTCAAAGTTGTCAATATACAGAGATATTTCTCTCACCCAGCATGGGTATATATAAAATACACCCCAAAACACATCGCCCTACTTCTCCTGAGTACGGCGATGCCACATGTGTGACACTTTAGCAGCCAAGATGTGCAAAGGGCCCAAATTCCAACGAGTACCTTTTAGGAGGGTATTTTTACGCATTTTCTTCTCACACTTTAGGGCCCCTAAAATGCCAGGGCAGTATAAATACCCCACATGTGACCCCATTTTGGAAAGAAGACACCCCAAGGTATTCGCTGAGGGGCATAATGAGTTCATGAAAAATTAAACTTTTGTCAAAAGTTAGCGGAAAGGAGACTTTGTGAGAAAAACAATAAAAATCAATTTCCACTAACTTGTGCCAAAAAAAAATATTCTATGAACTCGCCATGCCCCTCACAGAATACCTTGGGCTGTCTTCTTCAAATGGGGTCACATGTGAGGTATTTATACTGCCCTGGCATTTTAGGGCCCTAAAGCGTGAGAAAAAATGCGTAAAAATGCCCTCCTAAAAGGTACTCATTGGAATTTGGGCCTTTGCGCATCTTGGCTGCAAAAAGTGTCACACATGTGGTATCGCCGTACTCAGGAGAAGTAGGGCAATGTGTTTTAGGGTGTATTTTTACATATACCCATGCTGGGTGAGAGAAATATCTCTGTAAACTGACAACTTTGAATAAAAAAATGTAAAAGGTTGTCGTTTACAGCTATATTTCTCACACGCAGCATGGGTATATGTAAAAATACACCCCGAAACACATTGCCCTACTTCTCCTGAGTACGGCGATACCACATGAGTGACACTTTTTTGCAGCCAAGATGCGCAAAGGGGCCCTAAAACCAATGAGTACCTTTAGGATTTCACAGGGCATTTTTATGCATTTGGATTCTCACACTTTAGCACCCCTAAAATGCCAGGGCAGTATAAATACCCCACATGTGACCCCATTGTGGAAAGAAGACACCCCAAGGTATTCCGTGAGGGGCATGGTGAGTCCACAGAATTTTTATTTTTTGGCACAAGTCAGCGGAAATTTATTTATTTATTTATTTTTTATTTTGTTTTTTACAAAGCCTCATATTCCACTAACTTGTGACAAAAAATAAAATTTTACATGAACTCACCATACCCCTCACAGAATACCTTGGGGTGTCTTCTTTCCAAAATGGGGTCACATGTGGGGTATTTATACTGTCCTGGCATTTTAGAGGCCCCTAAAGCGTGAGAAGAAGTCTGGAATCCAAATGCGTAAAAATGCCCTGTGAAATCCTAAAGGTACTCATTGGTTTTAGGGCCCCTTTGCGCACCCAGGCTGCAAAAAAGTGGCACACATGTGGTATCGCTGTACTCAGGAGAAGTAGGGCAATGTGTTTTGGGGTGTATTTTTATATATACCCATACTTTGTGTGAAAAATATCTCTGTAAACAACAACTTTTAAAAATTTTTATACAAAGTTGACAATTTACAGAGATATTTCTCTCACCCAACATGGGTATATGTAAAAATACACTCATTGGAATTTGGGCCCCTTTGCGCATCTTGGCTGCAAAAAAGTGTCACACATGTGGTATCGCCGTACTCAGGAGAAGTAGGGCAATGTGTTTGGGGTGTATTTTTACATATACCCATGCTGGGTGAGAGAAATATCTCTGTAAACTGACAACTTTGAATAAAAAATGTAAAAAGTTGTCGTTTACAGCTATATTTCTCACACGCAGCATGGGTATATGTAAAATACACCCCAAAACACATTGCCCTACTTCTCCTGAGTACGGCGATACCACATAAGTGCCGCTTTTTGCAGCCTGGGTGCTAAGGGACCCAAATTCCAACGAGTACCTTTAGGTTTTACATGGCGGCTCACAATTTAGCCCCGCCCAAAATGCCAGAACAGTAAACACACCCCACAAATGACCCCATTTCGGAAAGTAGACACCCCAAGGTATTCACTGAGGGGCATAGTGAGTCCGTCTGAGATTTTTTTTTTTTTTGCCAGAAGTTATCAGAAATTGAAACTTTTTTTTTTTTTTTTTTATCAGAAAGTGTCATTTTCCGCTAACTTGTGAAAAAAAATGAAATGATACATGAACTCACAAAGCCCCTCCGCGAATACTTTGGAGTGTCTTCTTTCTAAAATGGTGTGATTTGGGGGGTATATATACTTTCCTAACATTCTAGCACCTGAAGAAACATGACAGGCGCTCAGAAAGTCAGAGCTGCTTCAAAATGAGGAAATTCACTTTTTTGCACCATAGTTTGTAAACGCTATAACTTTTACCCAAACCAATAAATATACACTTATTGGATTTTTTTTTTATCAAAGACATGTAGAACAATAAATTTAGAGAAAAATTTATATAGAAATGTAGTTTTTTTTTAAAAATTTTACTACAGAAAGTGAAAAATGTCATTTTTTTGCAAGAATTTCGGTAATTTTTGATTAATAGCAAAAAAAGTAAAAATGTCAGCATCAATGAAATACCACCAAATGAAAGCTCTATTAGTGAGAAGAAAAGGAGGTAAAATTCATTTGGGTGGTAAGTTGCATGACGGAGCAATAAACGGGTAAAGTGGTGTAGTGCGGAATTGTAAAAAGTGGCCTGGTCATTAAGGGTGTTTAAGCTAGGGGGGCAGAAGTGGTTAATGAATAGATCTGCCCTTGTTATTGGTGTTCCATCTTGTCACTGTTGCTGTCTGCCTTCCTACCATCATGTTCTATAACCTATGGCTGCTGCTATTGCCATCATGCCACTGCTGCCCTGTATGCCTGCCAACATGTACCATTTGACTGCTGCTGCTGCGACCGCGCAACTCCAAGAGGGTGGAAATCAAAACTAGTAATTTGATTAGTCATTCATATTAGGCAATACTACCTGACCATACTAACATAATTTTAATAGTTAAAAAGCTTCTGCAGCATCTTATCTCAAGGTTAGCGTTCTTTAGCAGCACATCATATGAAAATAAGAAAGATCAGGTTCTATCTGGTCTTAAGGTAACTGTGAGGCATAAATAACTGACCAAAGTTTACCACAGTTCACAGTGTCGGACTGTGATGCCTAGGGCTAGGTATGAGCAAATCTACTTCAGATGAAACATACAAAGTTGATTTGCATAAAACTTCATTTTAATACTGTATGGAGTGAGCTCTCCATACAGTATTAGAATATATTGGCTCCGATGAGCCAAAGTTTTTAACTTAACTTAGGTGCAATAACATCATAAATTGATTTCTACTGTAAAAAAAATATTTCCTTAACTTGGGTTCTGTTCCAAGGTACCACTTGGAACCGAACCCGAGTTGGGAAAATGATTTTTCACAGTAGAAATCAATTTATGATGTTATTAAGCCTAAGGACTCGTTCAAATCACTGTTTGTCTTTTCCGTTCTCTGGCTCCGTTAAGGAGCAGGAGAACGGAAAGGACGGATGCTGTACATAACTGACACCTAACTGACACCAATGGAGCCTAAAGACTCCATAGACTTTAATGGGGTCCGTTTGGTGTCCGCTCAGAAGATGATTTTAAAGTCTATGGGGTCTTTAGGCTCCATTGGTGTCAGTTAGGTGTCAGTTATGTACAGCATCCATCCTTTCGGTTCTCCTTCTCCTTAACGGAGCCGGAGAACGGAAAAGACAAATGGTGATATGAACGAGCCCTAGGTTAAGTTAATAACTTTGGCTCATCGGAGCTAACACATTCTAATACTGTATGGAGAGCTCGCTCCGTACAGTACTCAAACAAAGTTTTATGCAAATCGACTTCGGATGTTTCATCCGAAGTCAATTCGCTCATCCCTACATAGGGTCCACTGTAAAACTACATGCATATACTACCTGCCCACACTACCCAGTTTTTTATATGGACATAGGAAATTTACAGTATAGCATCTTAGTCAGCCTATCTATATATCAGTATACTGTATTATGTGCCACTTGAGCAGGGATGGGGGACTAGGGGCTCATCTTGCTCTGGGCCCACTGGGGGTTTCACCTATTCCCATGTGGGCCAGTCCGAGCCTGACAGTTCAGACCTTCTCCATCACAATTCCCTCCTTTTCTGATTTTAGCAGCTGGGTAGGACACCCAGGGCAGGGTACTTCACTTGACTTTGTGCAGGACTTCAGGACTTAGCCTAACATCTTCATCCAATTCCCCAAGACCCTGGAGTCCTGAACATCTGAACAACAACAAGTGCTGACCTAATCATAGAAAAGGAAAAAGCATAGAAGTTAATGTATGTCATCTCATTAAACAACACTACAAGTAATAACTGATTATTAGTGTTGAGCGAGCATGCTCGGCCAAACTTGTGTTCGACTCGAGCATTACGATCCTTGGCACATCACAGTGTCCGGCCGTGTGCTCTAGCGTGATGCTCAAGTCAGTGTATTTAAATCTAATTTAACTCTACTTCTGAAAAGTTTCTGCTGGGATTTGAACTCACAACCTTCTACATTAAAGTCAAGGACCTTAAATACTCAGATAGAAAGCTGAATGATAAACTGTGTCAGAAATACTTCATAGTAGACTGTCATATAGTAACTATTCCTATAAAGCAGAAGTATAATTTTCTATTTCACTGCAGGTTAACAAGTAGCTGTATCACGCAGTGGTTAAGATTCTTGGCTCTAATGTAGAAGGTTGTGAGTTCAAATCCCAGCAAAAATATTTTAGAAATAAAGGCTACATTTATTTTACAAACATTTATTTTACAAAATATATTTATATAAAAAAGAAAAAGATCGGACTGCACTCCAATACGTAATCCAAAAATGTAAAAGCTTTTAATGGCCCATAAGGTGACACAAGTGTGACGTTTCGGCTCACATGAGCCTTCCTCAAGCATGGACAAACGTGAAATGACAGAGTATATATAGTGATCTTTAGGAGACACACATCCAATCACAACATGTGATCAATTAAGTAATACAAATCATGTGATACTTCAAATAAATGTCATGTGACAAATGCGGGGAAACAAAACTGTGATTAAGATAATATAAATAAAGTGACTCGTGCAGATAATATATCAATAAAGACATCTGTAAATGTGACATAATAATCAAAATATTAAAATGAAGCGAGGAATGTGGTGGATCGCTGCTCACTTCTCCATGGCGCCCACACATACCATCACGCTCAAAAGAGCGTCCCGCAGGTGATACTGCGCATGCCAGGACTGGCCCCGGCATTTCCTCCGGACGAACTGGCGCATACGCTTCAATGAAAAATAGTATGCAGTCGCCATCTTGATTAAGGGCACATAGCCCAAACTTGGACATGTCGCAATCTATACAGGTATTATAGCCACTGTCTACTTCAGCCGTATATAATAGGCACCGTGAGGAATCTCTCTTATACTGACAGGCGGGAGTGAGTCTCAAACTTGCCGGAATGAGACACATCCCCTTATGTGACCGCCTACCCGCAAAGAAACGTCAATGCCTTAAACAGGCAGCGATACAATTGTCTGTCAAAATCGGCAGCCAGGAGGGTTACTCCTCCCTAAAAACAGCATAGGACAGTGTGTTGAAGTAATTAACGGCGACATGTATCAAAAACAGTAGCATAGTAAAATGTGATTCGTGTGGGTGTCATTTGAAGAGTTAGAGCGCGATCCCAGAACATTCCCTCAATTCCGTGAAAAATATCTAAAAGACAAGAGAAAATTAAAGAAGGTTACTAAAATAATATTCACAAATCCATGGCATTAAATTACAAATCAGGAAGAGGTAACGAATGCTAAATACAAGAAGTAGGGGGCGACGCCACCCCTCTACAACTACCTAAATTCCACATTTAAGCCATTTGGCTGTAAGCAATTCAGGTCATATATCCACTTCAACTCTTTTTTCTTTAGGATAGCTACCTGGTCGCCACCCCTTCTCGGCAGAGCGACATGGTCAACCACCCAACATCTCATATCCCTCTCTGTTATGTTTACAGGTTGCAAAATGCCTTGAGACAGGTAAATCCATGCAGTTCGGGGGCGTGGCCTAACCTTCATGGCGTGAGGACGCGGTCTCCTGCAGCTCCGGCTTCATCCTGCATTTATCCTGGGCATCCGTGGCTGGTCCTCTTCTTGCTGGCGAGTGGTGGGGTCCTGCGGTCATCGGCCTCCTCCTGTGCTGTCCTGGGCTCCCGGATCGTCCTCCTTCTTCTCCGGTGGTGGTGCGGCCTAGCTCCTGGTCCGCAGCGGTGAGCGGACGCCATCTTGCAGCAGGGCGGCCTGTAACGGCGGAGCGGTCAAGGGCGGTGCGGTGATCCACTTACCTGCATAGGGGTCCTCCTTGTGTTCCCTGCGGTGGTCCTGTGGGGTCTGCCCTCCGGTGCTCTGCGGTGGAGTCGGGGTGGGGTACCTCCCTGCCCGGCAGCCTGTGCGCACGTGTCCGGGGCGCGGCTCCCTGCTTTGATCTTCTCCTGGCCCTTGTTGTCCCGGCCTCCCTTCTGAGATCTGTGGAGAGAGAGGGATTTGATCCTGACTGCCCTCGGCTGTGGACTGCACCTGTGGTGGACATTGTGCATCCTTAAAGGTACTTTCTGCTGGGTCCGGGGTCCCATAATATATTTATTGGCCCTCCTTTAGCCCAGCGCGGGGAGGTGCCTGGAATATTGGCACCCATCTTTTACTCCTCTCCTCTGCATTGTTTGGGTGGTCTGGCTCCGGCTCTGCCCTGTGTCGGGGGTTCCTCTGATTATTTCTCTACATGGGCCGGAAAACGGGTGGTGCTGGCAGCCCACATTTGGTTAAAGTGTTTGCTGATGCGATGAGTCAAACTGAAGATAAGGGGGTTGGAGACAATCCTGAGGTGGATCAGGTTGACTTGAGTAAAATAATGGCGACCATTACAAACTGCCAATCTACCCTAACAATTAAAATTGATCATCTGCAGTCGGATATTACCTGCCTCAGGCATGATATAGATAAAATCCGAGAAAGAACCACCGAAGTGGAGAGACGGCTAGGGGAAGTGGAGGATGTGGCCCAGTCGGGGGGCAATATGGTGCGGTCCCTGCAGCAACAGGTTAGATCGTTGCAGGCGAAGGTGGACGATGCGGAAAACCGCAACAGAAGGAATAATATTCGCATTATGGGGATCCCTGAGAGGGCTGAAGGGTCTACACCGGAAATTTTTGCAGAACAACTCATCCAGAAGTGTCTTGACCCTGTACAATTGTCCTCAATGTTTGTGGTGGAACGTGCTCACAGAATCCCTACTAAATCTCCACCACCAGGGGCGCCTCCGCGTCCTTTTATCCTGAAAGTTCTTAACTATCGGGACCGTGATGCTATCTTGTCGGCGGCTCGCCGCTTGCAGGAAATTAAGTATGAGAATTCTAGATTGTCCTTTTACCCGGATTTCTCTTCTGAGGTTCAGAGGTTGAGGCGCCAATTTACAGCTGTGAGAGCTCGTCTACGAGGCAAAGGGATCCGTTATGCGATGCTCTATCCGGCGAGACTTCGGGTTCAGGATGGCGAAACTACCCGATTCTTCACTACTGCGGAGGATGCGTCTGCATGGCTGGACGGTCTGGGATGATAACTGTTCCATACGTGTGGGGTCCCGTTGTCATTGATTCCACGGATGCCGTTTTGTTATCCTAGTTTAGCTGGGCTGGAGTTGGGGCTTTAAGTCCCTTCCTGTTACCTCGGCGCCGTTGCATTGAAGGTGCTGTTTTGGAACTGTTCCGCGTTCCTGATTTTGCTACGTGACTGCTAATTATAGTTAGTTCGGGGTTTTGGGCTCAGATAGGTTGGGTGGTCTGGGCAGGGTGGGGGACTGTTCTTAGTGGGTTTTATTGTCAGGTTCTTACACCTGTTCTTTATGTGTTTCATGTGTGTGCGTTCAGTCTGGTGGTGTGTATGTGAGTGTGGTTGGCCTTGTGGTCCCGGAAGTCCTCCAACCTCTGTGGTTGGGTTTGTGAAATGATGGCTAATTGTACATTTATTTCTTGGAACGTTAGGGGGCTCAATGATAAAGTTAAACGCTCTCTTGTTTTTAACTTTCTGAAGAAATTCTCTCCAGATGTACTGTTGTTACAGGAGACACACCTGATGGGACAGAAAACTCTGGCGTTGAAGAGGCCCTGGATTGGTTGGTCCTACCATGCGGTATATAGTAACCGGGCACGGGAGTGTCGGTACTGGTGGCCAGGTCTATCCCTTTCCAGCTTCATTCGATTCAGACTGATCCGTTGGGGCGGTATGTAATTCTGCACGCGTCCATTAGGGGCAGAGACTACATAGTGGCTGGGGTGTATGTCCCTCCTCCATTCCAAGGGCGGTTTTTGGACGACCTTATGGGTAAGATTGCGACCTTTCCTGTTGCTCCCTTGCTCATTATGGGTGACTTTAATTCCGTTTTGGATCCTTTGCTTGATAGACTACACCCCCTGCTTCGCATAGTAATGCGTTGTTTCGGTGGGCGGAAGGGCATGCTCTCACTGAGGTCTGGAGGCACTTACACCCGGGGTCCGGCAATATTCCTGCCACTCTGCGTCTTTTGATTCGTTGTCTAGGATTGATTTGGTATTCGCTGACAGAGATCTATTGTCATGGTTGTATAAGGCCGAATATCTACCCAGGGGCATCTCTGACCATGCCCCTCTGTTGGTGACCCTGAGGATCCCGGTTGGGCTTCCCTTTAAACTATGGCGCCTTAACCCACGTTGGTTAGAGGTCCTCCCGGTTGCTTGGGCCGCCACCGAAGGGGCAAAGGAGTATTGGGAGATTAATGGAGGGTCCTCTGATCCGTTGACGGAGTGGGATGCTTTTAAGGCGGTTCAGAGGGGGTCATTGTGCAGGCGATTGCGACTCATAGGAAGGAGCTGGTTACTACTAGGAATAAGTTGGAGAACGAGGTGACATCAACTGAAGTGGCTTTCTCTCAGGATCCTACTGAGGATAATCGCACTAGATGGGAGGAGGCACAGCGTAATCTCCGTCTCCATTTAGTTGAATATACGCAAAAGAAAATGTTGTGTCAGAAGCAGGTAATTTTTTCTGACGGGGACAAGAATGGGAGGACTTTAGCTTTTCTGGCGAAAACGGAGACCCCGCAGACGGTAGTGACTTGTATCTCTGATGGTGGGGGCGTGTCCTTTTCTCGTCCGGAGGATGTTTGCTCCCAATTTGCTAAGTATTATGCTGTTCTTTACGATAGTAAGTCGGTCTTTAGTGCCATAGATATCAGGGATTATTTGAGGACTATCTCGGTTACCCCTCTCTCCTCGACGGATAAGGCTTATTTGAACACGCCTCTGGATGTTGTTGAAGTCCGGGCCGCAATTGAGAGCATGTCGGTGGGGAGATCGCCTGGGCCTGATGGGTTCCCGGTGGAATGGTATAAGGCGGATATAAAGCAACAAAGTGAGAGATTGCATAAGCTTTTCACTCACGCCTTTGAACGCAATAAGTTACCTGACTCCATGATGGAGGCTACTATTGTGGTCCTACATAAACTGGGGCGTCCTCCGGAGTGCTGCAGCTCGTACAGGCCGATCTCCCTACTTAATGTGGACGCGAAGGTATTGGCAAAGCTTCTGGCGAGGAGACTGAGGGAAGTTATTTTATCTGTGATTGATCCGGATCAGTCCGGGTTTATGCCTGGGAAGACCACGGACATTAACCTTAGGAGACTTTTTACCAACTTACAGGTTACTCATGATAATGCGGGGTCTCGGGCAATTGCTTCTTTGGACAACGAGAAGCGTTTGATTCGGTTGAATGGAATTTTATATGGCAGACGCTGGAATATTTGGGGTTTCCGTCCTCCTTTATTAAATGGGTCATGTTGCTATATCAGGCCCCGAGGGCACGGGTGCGGGTGAATGGATATTTGTCGGAACCCTTTGACCTCCATAGGGGGACTAGACAGGGTGCCCCTTATCCCCGATGTTGTTTGCCCTGGTCATGGAACCCTTGACGAGATTAGTGAACGCTTCCCAGTTAATAGAGGGGTGGACCATTGCAGGGATAGAGGAAAAGATATCACTCTATGCGGATGACCTGTTGGTGTATTTGGCGGATACGGGCCCGTCCCTGGAGGCCCTTTTAGAGATTATTGACGGGTTTGGAAAGTTCTCTGGTCTTAGAGTGAATTGGAGTAAGTCCAGCTTGTGCTTGGTTGATGACGAAGCGGGGATGGGGATTTCTCCATTATCTAGTTTGAAGGTAGTGGACCAATTTGTCTATCTAGGTGTGAGGATTCATAGGGATACAAACCGATTTTATCAATTGAATATTGTGCCCGCTGTCCAGCAGGTATCGCGGAAACTTGATGTTTGGACCCATCTTCCTCTCACTCTGATGGGCAGGGTAAACTTGGTGAAGATGTCATTGTTGCCTAAGCTTTTGTATTTGTACAGGTCGGCCCCTATTGCACTGCCGCAGTTTCACTTTGACCATTTGGATAGATTGATATCTCCCTTTTTGTGGGGGGCCGACCACCTAGATTGGCAAGGCAGACATTGAAAGCCCTGTGTGCACGGGGTGGCCTGAGACTCCCGGATTTCCGTGTATACTATGCTGCTGCGCAGTTGGTGTATGCTGCATGGTGGATAAGAGCGGATGCGAATAATCCAGCTGTAGTGTTGGAGGCTGCCCTGGCGGGATCCTTCGAGTCTTTGGCCAATCTGGTGTATAGGGGGTGGAGACTTGGTTCTGCATTATACTAAGGCTATGGCGGTGGTAGTTTCGGTGTGGAAACGATGGGTGGTGACGCACGTGGAGAATGACGGGGGTGACACCTGGTCTCCGTACATGCCTTTGTGGAAGAATAGCCGTCTGAAGGAGCTGCTTCATCTGTCGGATTTTGAATTTTGGGCCAAAGCTGGCCTCAAATATCTGACCCAGCTGTATGTGGATGGGGTTTTTAGTGATTTCAGTGCTCTACGGCAGCAATTGAACCTGCCTAATACGTGTTTCTACAGATATCTCCAGTTGCGCCATGCGTGCGTAATTCAATTTAAATCTCTGACTCTTGCTCTACAGTGTGGCCCGCTGGAGTCTGTGGCTAGAAGGGTTCAGTTATACAAGCCCATTTCCTCGTTTTACGTGGAGATTTTAACATTGCAGGAATCGCCACTCTATCGCTCGTTTGAGCGCTGGAGGGCTGATATTCCGGAACTGGAAGCGGCACACTTAGAGGAATTGTCGGCGGGGTGGAAATCATCAGTAATAAGTGCTCGGGATCAGGTGATTCAGTTGAAATGGATACATAGGGTTTACCTTACCCCTGTGCGTTTATATCACATGCGTAGACTCCCGGATAATTTGTGTACCAGATGTGGGGGGAGAGGGGCACGTTTTCCACATGATTTGGGAGTGTCCAATACTGCAACGCTTCTGGAAGGGAATATGTGAATTTATTGTGTCCAAACTGGGGCTCCCTGGGATACTGTCGCCATCAGTGTGTTTGCTGGGATTGGTGCGTGAAGCTGATCCATCTAAATATGGTAGGAAGCTTTTACGTCTTCTCATGTTCTATGGGCGGAAAACGATCCTTTTACATTGGAAACCTCCCAAGATTCCTTCCGTGGAATCATGGGTTCAATTGGTTAACGCAGACCTCCAGTTCTATAAATTGACGTACGCTGCCAGAGGGGTTCCAGGTCAGTTTGATCTTATTTGGGGGCTTTGGCTCCAGGCACATGGTACTACTTGATGACTCCTGGATTTTGGGGGGGGGAGGGCGTTCCTGGGACTGCAGGGTGGGTGGATGTGTGTATGTGTGTTGTCTCAGTCTTATTTGTTTCGGATGATAACTTTTGATTATCGGAATAGGAGATATTATGTCTTACTGATTCTAGGGATTTGTATACTGCTCTTATTCTCTTAATGTACTGAGAGGAGTTTGTGTGGATTGTCGTATTGGTCTTGTACAATGTTTTGTTTTGATTCCAAAAAACTGCATAAATAAATACTATTAAAAAAAATCCATGCAGTTCTTTCTAATGGTATTACGATGGTTGTTTAATCTTAGTTTTAGTTCTGTAGAGGTTTCCCCCACATATAAAAGATTACAGGGGCTGGACAAAATATACATCACAAAAGAGGACTCACATGTGAGATGGAACCTAATCGCTTAAGACACTCCCGTGCCTGGATGTACAAAGAATTTAGTTTTGCGAATAAATCGACAATTTACACAACCAAGGCAAGGAAAGCAACCCAAGCCAGGCTGCGTCAGTGTCTTCTGGATACTAACTTTCTTAGATCCTACGTCTGCTCTAACAAGTTGATCCCTGATGTTCTTATTTTTGCGATAGGATAAAAGAAGGGGAGACCAGAATTCGGGGATGTCGCCCAAACAACTACCCAGAATTGCCCAATGTCGTTTCAATATTTTGCCTATAGCTGGGCTCAATTCCGAATAAGTGGAGATAAAAGGCAACCGATCAGGCTTTCCAGTTTAATTGCGTCCCTGCAAGTCACTTTGTCTGTCAGTATCAAGAACACGTTGTTTTTGTTGTTGTAAAAGTTTCTGAGGGTAGCCACGTCGCTTAAATTTGGAGACCATTGTTTCAAGAGTTTCATTCAATGTACTCTCATCAGAAATGATGCGTCTAGCTCTCAGAAACTGAGAATATGGTAGATGTCTAACCATATTGCGGGGATGGCAGCTTTCAAAACGCAACATGGTGTTTCTGTCAGTTGGTTTAGTAAATCACCGCGTGTGGATCATTCCATCAATACATAGAACAGAGGTATCTAAAAATTGCAATTCTTTTTTTGATGTAGCAATAGTATATTGTTACTCAATATCTATACTGTTCAAATATGAATGGAATTCTCTCAATTGCAACTCATACCCAGTCCATAGGAGGAAGACGTCATCTATGTACCTCCACCACCTCAGAACATGTTGGAAGTGGTGGGATACATAGGTAAAGTCCTCCTCCATATGTCGCATGTATATGTTTGCATACATTGGGGCCACATTGGACCCCATTGCTACACCCTGTTTTTGGGTGTAAAAAGTGTCTTGAAATAGAAAATAACTATTTTCAAGAATCGATCATAACAAAACAATCACTTAATGATTGTGCTTCAATAGTGAAGGGGGAACCATCCAACATCTTTTGAACAGAATCAATGCCTCTGTCATGGTTAATAGAGGTGCACAAAGACACTATATCAAATGAGACAAGAGTTATGGAATCATATCCACTAATATCTACAGCCTCCAGTTTTGTCAAAAAGTCACCAGTATCTCTTATATATGATTGCGCTCCAATGGAAAACTCACACAGTATTTAATCCAGGAAAATGGCTATGTGACTAAAAACTGAGTTAGTGCCTGAGACGATGTGGAGACCCGGTGGATCCACAAGAGATTTGTGTATCTTGGGTAAAACATAAATGACCGGAGTAACCGGAAATGGGACTAATAAATAGTCACTTAAATCACTGTCAATGATGGCCGCAACCAACGCCTCAGACAAGCACTGCTTTATGATATTAATGATATAGAATTTCGGATCATGTTGTAAAATGCCATATACATTGGTGTCGTTCAGTTGTCTTAATATCTCAGATACATAATTAAAGGTGTTCATCACCACTACAGCGCCACCTTTATCCGCGGGTTTCATTGTTAAACTCGCGTCTCCTTTAAGTTGTACCAGTGCCTCAATCTCTGCAGAGGACAGATTGGGAAGTTGTAAATAATTTTGACCCTCATTAGAGAGTTTAAGTGTTGTAATATCTTTTCTAACTGCAGAGATATAGGCATCTATAACTGGTTCACCAACAACTGGGACAAAATCACCTTTGTTGATCAAGCCTAGTGATTTAAGTGACAATCCACTACATCTACTTTTATGCATTGGTACTATATCTCTGAACCACACTTTTAATTTAAGTAAACGAAAAAAAACTATTCAAGTCCAAATCCAAATCAAGCCAATTTACCTGAGTGCTCGGACAAAACGAGAGTCCTTTCGATAAAACGCTGAGTTGTGCAGGTGTTAACTCTTTGGAGGATAAATTGAAGACTATTGTTTCTTCCTGTTGTATGTATGTATATATTTATATATAAATATAATATATATATATATATATATATATATATATATGTGAAGAAATTCCACGGCACATCCAGAGAGTAAAATCAAAGTGGCAGCTTTATTCACCAGAATGCGACGTTTCGATCCGCTTGCTGGGACCTTTCTCAAGCAGTGACAAATATACTGGTGCAATGTGCATAGTTATACAGGTTCACACAATCAATCATCAATTAATCAAATTAATCTGATTAAGTACAAAAAGTAAAAAATATTCAATTTTCACACCCTATTTCCATAAAATGCAATGTAAATCCCAAAATACTGTACATAATAAAGTGACAATAGTGCATATATTTAAAACATTTTTATAACTGTCACATTCATTAATTCATATATTCGCGAATAATTGACCTAATTGTAATATAACTCACACCTGTGATTATACAAATTTAAATACCGTAGTGCCGGTGCATATAATAAAAACAATGTGGAAGAAAGCCATGGAGAATGCGGGAATATGGTCCTCATGGATACCAGCGTGTCAATTTGCTCAATGCGCATGTCCAAACTAGTCTCACTTCCAGATCTCCGCATCACGATATCGCACAACCGATCACGTGATCGGGAATCTAAGTCACATGATCGCAATCATAATCTTGCGAGTTCCCGCTGTTGAATACATAGTGCGTTCTATACAGAAAGGAGGCATGAACCGCAAGCCTCACCATGTAAGCTAAAAGAAAAAAACAATGGGGCCTATCAAGTGCATACACACAATGTTGAAGCGAGAGGGATATCCAAGTACTGCGCACCATCAAGCACAGGGGATGATCGATTAAGGCTATGTAAAAGTAATCCTATAATTAAGAAACATCGGAAATCTACTAGGGTTGACACAATGTATAGCTGATATTAATCGTCCTGACATGTGTATAATGTGGAAGTACCGCCTAAATCGGGAGCGAAGGTCCACTGGTTACATTGTATATCCAATTTGGACACTGAGTGCAACCTCAGGGGCCTATTGATTTCCTAATCAATATAAGAGTAAAAGCAGATATGGAGCGTGATGGCGGCCTCGTTCATACATTCCTGGATGCACCGATGGTCACCAATATCACAAAGTCCCCCAATCTTATGGAGACTTCAAATATCCTGTCACGCGGTTGTCTCACATGCCAGCACACTGGAAATCCACAACTGCCCCTGGGTATCCATTCCTAGACACCCAGTGTAGCAATATTAGATCCAATCTTCCTGATTGTTAGGATATCAACCCCATCATTCAATATAGTATTGGTAAGGACGTGTAAACACATTGGTCAAACCCCATTTATGTAGCCGACGTACAATAAAGTATCCATGTAACCAAAAAAAGAGGTCACTCCATATAAATGATCCCCCTGCGCCAGGTGGAGCACCCTGGTCCAAACCACTATCTCACCTGGTCAATGTGTGGAAAAAAACCTGTTTTTGCTATTTCAATAACAACAGATCATAATAAACTTTATTTGTTGTTTCCAATGGAGAGGACAAACACTGCATATTTCCCCTTAAATTATGTGTTGTCTAGTATGAATGATCAGTATCCAGTAGGACCCCTAAATCGCCACATTCTCTTCCAAAATGGTCTTATCTTCCCCAGTTTTTGCAAGAGATTGAAAAATAACTTTATAAAATCACCTTTTTAATGCAAAGTAGAGTAGAGCGAACCCGAACTGTATGGTTCGTACCGAATTTTGGGGTGTTCGGGACATGGACCTGAACCCAAACATTTCCAAAGAAGTTTGGGTTCGGGTCCGTTGTTCAGCGATTTATTCCCGCTTCCTGAGGGGCTGCACAGCAGCCAATCAGCAAGCGTTTTACTTCTTTCCCTATGACGCCATTGCAGCCATGTCTACTAATAGCATGGCTGTGATTGGCTGAGTGCCAAGCTGGAGTCACGTAGTGCCGCAAGTCAGTCTGCTGAATTGAGATTAGAGCAAGGTTGCTGCTGGTGCGATCAGGGACAGAATAGGGCAGAAATCTGAAGAAACTGTACAACTTTAATCCATAAGATACAGCACATAGAGAGGGAGGGAGCCTCAGCAATCCAACATTTCTGTACCCAGCCACTGCCAGGGAGATTTTTTTTTGTAATCCATCTGTTACTAAGGTGGGGGTCGGCAGCCATTTTAGGCACTGCAGTGTACTGCATGTCTGCCAGCCTGCCAGGGACATCAGCCTAATCCTATTTTGTAGCTCAGTGAAGGAAAAAAAAAACTTTCTTTTCTGGCTGCTCAAGTCCCCTTTATTGCCTTTTGTATGTTTAAGGGGTGACATAGTCCATTTGTCTAGCCTGGGATCTGTGGTGCCACAGAGCACTTTTGTATACTATTCACTAAACCGTATATTCCATTTCAGCTACCAAATAGTGCATTATCCTGATCCACCAAGCCTATTTTACACCACCAAAATATATATTTGACATTTCTGCAGTGAAATAGAGAATCTGTGTAATTTTGGGGAAAAACCGTATTCCTTGTACACAAAACAATTCTGCATACACCATCCAACGAAATATTTTATATTTCTGCATGGAAATAGTGCTTCTCTGTTTTTTATAGAAAAAAAAAACGTTATTCAAGGTCCAACAAACCCATTACAACCACTTATTTTACATTGCTGCTGTGAAAAACAGCATAAGTGATTTTTTTTTACAAAAAATTGGAAATCCTGATCCACAAAGCATTTTGAAATACACCGTCTAAATACCAATTTCACATTACAGCTGAGAAATAGTGAATTTTTTTTTTGTGTGAAAAAGCTAAATTTCTGCTTCACAAAGCAGTTGTACATACACGGTATAAATATCTAATTTAATTTTACAGCAGTAAAAAACTGCATTTTGGGGTTTTATTGAAAAAAGCTTTGTTTTAGGCCGAAAAAACAGTTGTGCATCCATTGTTTAAATAATTATTTCCAATTTATAACAGTCTAATACTGCATTTGCGAATTTTGTTGACCAAATTCGTGTTCTGGGTCCCCAAATCTGGTGTCCATACATAGTATAAATATCTACTTATAATGTACAGCAGTTAAAAACGGCATTTTGGGGTTTTATTGAAAAAAGCTGTGTTTTAGGCCGAAAAAACTGTTGTGCATCTGTGGTTTAAATAAATATTTTCAATATATTGCAGTTAAATACTGCATTTGTGAATTTTGGTGACCAAATCCGTGTTCTGGGTCCCCAAATCTGGTGTCCATACATAGTATAAATATCTACTTTTAATGTACAGCAGTTAAAAACTGCATTTTGGGGTTTTATTGAAAAAAGCTGTGTTTTAGGCCGAAAAAACAGTTGTGCATCTTGCGTATAAATAATTCATTTCAATTTACAGCAGTGAAATACTAATTTTCTGTATTTTATTACAAAAATACTTGTTCTTGTTCCACACACCACTTGTGCATACAGCGGACCAAATTTTTTTTTACGTTTCCGCATAGAAATTGAGAATCAGTGTATTTTGGGCACAAAAAACATTATTCTGGGTCGACAGAGCATTCTTATGACATGGGCACTGCCTTAGCGAACGTAGTTGTAGACTAGTAGTAGGTAAATTGACACTGGAGAGAGATCAATCTTTCAGCTTGGTTTGTGAACGCAAATAATGAGGAGAACATCAAATAAGGGACGTGGGCATGGACGTGGTGGTGTGTGGAGCTCCTGTTGCTGGGAGAGGACATGGCCGTTCAGCGATAACTACCGCTCCAAGTCAAACACCTTCCTCTGGTGCGAGTAGGCGACAGAATCTGCAGCGTTATTTGATAGGCCCCAATGCCGCTCTATGGATGGTGAAGCCAGAACATGTACAGGCGATAATAGATTGGGTGGCTGACAGTGCCTCCAGTTCCTTCACGATATCTAATACCCAGTCCTCTGCAGAAAGCTCAGAGTTGGCATCTGCAGCCCATGCCCATCAGTCTTCCACCTCACCCCCTTGCAAATCAGCTAGGCAGTCAGAGCCCCAAATCATGCAGGAAAGTATCATGCTTTTTGATTACTCTGTTGGCAGGGTTTCCCCGGCCCATCCACCTAGCCCTGCCCCAGAAGAGGAAGACCTTGAATGCACAGATGCTCAACCACTTATGTTGCAGGATGAGGACTTGGGAATACCGCCAAAAAACGTCTCTGATAATGACAAAACACAGGTGCCAACTGCTGTCGCTTTCTGCAATGTGCAGACCGACGAGGAGGGCAGTGGTCATGAATGGGTGGAAGATGATGTGGAGGATGATTAAGTCCTAGACCCAGACTGAACTGAAGGTCCTGCTAGTGAGGCATGCAGTTCTGAGGAAGAGGCGGTGGTCGCACAGAGGCAACAGCACAGTAAAAGATGGAGCAGGGTGCAAAAGCACAGCGGACGTTCCAGAGACAGTACGCCTGCTACTTTCCACCGCACCCAAGCACCGAGCACAACAAGGCCTGCTCCAAGGAGTATATTGGCATGGCAGTTCTTCACACAATGTCCTGACGACAAGACACGCGTGGTTTGCATGTTGTGCCATCAGAGCCTGAAGCGAAGCATAAACGTTCTTAACTCATGAGAGAGTTCCTTGTTTTTAAGGTGTTTACTCCACTGCAGTTCATGCTTTGCATGTAGATGTCTGGTCATGCAAAGCATGAACTGCAGTGGAGTAAACACCTTAAAAACAAGGAACTCTCTCATGCTCCTCCTGCTCCCTCTTCTGCTGCTGGCTCGGCCACTCCCTCCACCTCTGGCATCACCGTGGCACCTGGCGAACAGCAAACAGAGGATGTTCCACCAACACCACCACATACGACACCATCACAAAGCATCTCCACCATGTCACACGGCAGCATTCAGCTGTCCATCTCCCAAACATTGGAGAGAAGGAGGAAATACCAACCTACACACCCTCGAGCCCTGGCCCTGAATGCCAGCATTTCAAAATTACTGGCCTTTGAAATACCGTCATTCCATCTGGTGGAGACGGGCTGTTTTAAACAGCTGATGGCGGTGGCTGTCCCCCAGTACGTTGTTCCCCTGACACCACTACATTTCCAGGCGAGCCGTCCCTTCCCTGCACAACCAAGTGGAGGATAAAATCAGATGTGTGCTGTGCAACGCCATCTGTGACAAGGTCCACATAACCACAGATACATGGACCAGTAAGCACGGCCAGGGTCGCTATATCACCCTAACTGCACACTGGGTAAACGTAGTGGCGGCTGGGCCTGAGGTGGATAGCGGTTTGGCGCATGTCCTTCCACCACCAAGGATCGCAGGGCATTATTCGTTGCCTCCTGTTGGTTCCTCCTCCTACTCTGCAACATACTCCTCCTACTCCCCTTCTACCACATCCACATCCGGTCATCGAATGAACCTCACCCCCACCTTCAGCACAGCCCAGGGTAAAGGTCAGCAGGCGATTTTAAAACTCATGTGTTTGAGTGACAAACCCCACACTGCACATGAGCTTTGGAGGGGCATAGAACAGCAGACTGATGAGTGGTTGCTGCCAGTGAGCCTTGAACCTGGACTGGTGTTGTGCGATAATGGGCAAAATCTCGTCGCAGCTCTGGGACTAGCCGGTTTGACGCACATCCCTTGCCTGGCGCATGTGCTGAATCAGGTGGAGCAGAAGTTTCTTAAAAACTACCCAGACAAGTCAGAGCTGCTGCTTAAAGTGCGTCCGTATGTGCGCGCTTTCGGCGTTCTCACCCTGCTGCTGCTCGCCTGTCTGCGCTGCAGCGTAACTTCGGCCTTCCTGCTCACCGTCTCATATGCGACATGCCCACCAGGTGGAACTCCACCTTGCATATTCTGGAGAGACTGTGCGAGCAGCAGCGGGAGATAATGGAGTTTCAGATGCAGTATGCACGGGTCAGTTGCTCTGCGGATCAGCACCACTTCACCACCAGTGACTGGGCCTGCATGCAAGACTGCATGTGTACCTTGTTGCGGTCTTTGGAGTAGTCAACCAACATGGCCAATGCTGATGACACCGTTGTTAGCATTACAATACCCCTTCTATGTCTCATTCAAAAAAATATTATAGGGATGATGGAAGAGGATGCGGCACAGGAGGAGGAGGAAGAGGGGGCATTTCACAGGGTTTCTGGCAGCTCATACAGAAGTGACTCAGAGGATGGGTTCCTGCCCCAGCAGAGGCCAGGTACACATGTGGACAGCCAGGGCACACTTCTGGAGGACCAGGCGGAGGAGGAAGAGGTAGAGGAGGTGGAGGAACCGGTTTCACCGCAGGGTGGCACCCTACGCAGCTAAGGGCCATCACTGGAGAGTGGCTGGTAGTGATGTCCCGAACTATTCGCCGGCGAACGGTTCCCGGCGAACATAGCTTGTTCGCGTTCGCTGCGGCGGGCGAACATATACGATGTTCGCGTTCGCCCCTATACTTTATCATTGAGCAAACTTTGACCCTGTACCTCACAGTCAGCAGACACATTCCAGACAATTAGCACACCCTCCCTCCCAGACCCTCTCACCTCCTATCAAAAAGCAGGGATGGCATCCATCTTAGATTCATTCTGAAGCTGCAGTGTTAGTAGTTGTAATCGCGATGCGATTAATATAACTTGTATTAGTCGCATTGCATATTCAACTTAGAGCTGGGTTCCTAATGGTTGTATTGCTAGAATATAATGAAGATTGAGAATATAGCACTATATTCTCAATCTTCGTTATATAATTCTAGCAATACAACCATTAGGAACCCAGCTCTAAGTTGAATTCGCAGTGCGATTTATATAACCTGTATTAATCGCATTGCGAATTCAACTTAGAGCTGGGTTCCTAATGGTTGTATTGCTAGAATATAACGAAGATTGAGAATATAGTGCTACATTCTCAATCTCCGTTATATTCTAGCAATACAACCATTAGGAACCCAGCTCTAAGTTGAATTCGCAATGCGATTAATACAGGTTATATTAATCGCACTGCAAATTCAACTTAAAGCTGGGTTCCTAATGGTTGTATTGCTAGAATTATATAACGAAGATTGAGAATATAACTGCCTCGCCCTCAACCATACATTCTTGTACTCCAGGGCACTTCTTTATTGAATCCTCTTTTTTTAATTGTACCATTATTTTGGGGGCAACCCCAAGTTGAATGAACCTCTCTTCTGTCTGGGTGTCAGGGGCCTAAAATTCTGTTAATCACCTGCTGCTTTGGCGGGTGACATCAAGCTTGATTTTCTGCTATGGGACCTCTCTCCTCTGTCTGGCTGCTGGGGCCTAAATAACTGAAAGTGGCCTTTTCTATTGCTGGGTGACATCAAGCCTGATTTTCTTCTATGGGACCTTTCTCCTCTGTCTGGGTGCCAGGTGCCTACATTTCAGATAATCACCTGTTGCTTTGGTGGGTGACATTATCCTCTTTATACTGTCAAATTACCTCTACATTGTCTGGTTGTCAGGGGCCTAAATTTTGTTTCATCGCTTGCTGCATTGGTGGGAGACATTAACCTCTTTTTACTGTCAAATGACCGACCCATTGTCTGGTTGCCAGGGTCTATATTTTGTTTCAATGCTTGCTGCATTAATGGGACACATTAAAATCTTTATACTATCAAAGGACCTCTACATTGTCTGGTTGTCAGGGGCCTTTATTTTGTTCCATCGCTTGCTGCATTGATGGGAGACATTAACCTCTTTTTACTGTCAAATGACCGCCCCATTGTCTAGTTGTCAGGGGTCCATATTTTGTTTCAATGCTTGCTGCATTGGTGGGACACTTTAACTCTTTATACTATCAAAAGACCTCTACATTGTCTGGTTGTCAGGGGCCTATATTTTGTTTCATCGCCTGCTGTATTGGTGGGAGGCATTAACCTCTTTTTACTGTCAAATGACCCCTCCCCCCCCCCTCATTGTCTGGTTGTCAGGGGCCTATATTTTGTTTCATCGCTTGCTGCATTGGTGGGAGACATTAACCTCTTTTTACTATCAAATGACCGCCCCATTGTCTGGTTGTCAGGGGTCTCTATTTTGTTGAGGGAGACATTAAACTCTCTATACTGTCAAAAGACCTCTACATTGTGTGGTTGTCAGGGGTCTATATATTGTTTCATCGCCTGCTGTATTGGTGGGAGACATTAACCTCTTTTTACTGTCAAATGACCTCTCCTCTGTCTGGGTGTCAGGGGCCTATATAAATGATAATGGTCTGTTTAATTGCAGGATGACCTGAGGCCTGTGTTGCTGTTACGGGACCGCTCTCCTCTTTGTGGGTGCCATGGTCCTGAATTAGTGAATGAGGCCTGTGGCACTACTGGGTTAAATTAATACTGTTTTGGCATGATTGTAACTCTCCTCTTTATGGGTGACATGGGCCTGAATGTTTGAATGAGGCCCGTGGCCCTGCAGGCAAACATGATTCCTTCTTGGCTGTGATGACAACTTCAAATCCCATGTATGGTTGCCATTGGCCTGAGTCTGTGAGTAAGGCCTGTGACACTGCTGGCAGACATGAATCCTTCTTGTCTGTGATGTGAACTTCAACTTCCATATATGGTTGCCATGGCCCTGAGTCTGTGAATGAGGCCTGTGGCACTGCAGGCAGACATGAATACTTTTTGGCTGTGATGAGAACTTCAACTCCCATAGCATTCCCACCTGACTCCACCCCAACCTCCTATTCCTCCTCCTCCTCCAAGTTGCCAATTGATATTGGTTAATTTTATTTTATTTTAAGTCATTTCCCTATCCACATTTGTTTGCAGGCGATTTACCTACATTTTGATGCCTTTTGCGGCCCTCTAGCCCTTTCCAGGACTGTTTTACAGCCTTCTTTAGTGCCCAAAAGTTCGGGTCCCCATTGACTTCAATGGGGTTCGGGTTCGAGGTCAAGTTTGGGTCGATAGTATACCTGTACTGGTTAATTCTGGTTTAAAGTTAAGGGAGGTCTCACCACATACAATAGTTTGCATTGACACCATAATACATACACTATAAACATTGAATCACAAGAAAGGAAATGCTTAATAAAATGTTTTTTCTGTGTACTAGGATGTAGGAAATAACTACCCTTGTGTATGTAGCGGCAGTTCACACAAGGAAAGCATCCCATCTTTTTACTTCATAGGAAACTTTGCCAGCAAATCTTCTGCGGGCCTATATCAGTGTGTACCAATTTGTCTTTCAAATTTTTTGCCCTTTAGTATGACATTAGGGGAGGAAATCTGAACTCTTGTATATTTCCATGTCCACTCCTCAAAATGGGCCAATGTTTGGAAATGATCTGCTTAATATGTACGCTATCTTCCTAGTACGTTGTTACCAGCGGAATTCTGTTTGTTCGTTTTTTGTCTACTTTTTTCTTTAAAAGATCAGTGCGTGACTTGTTGTGTACTGTATTCAAATGCTCCTTTAATAAAGATAAAGGGAACCCCCTGTCTTGAAAAGCTTGTGACATTTTTTGTAATGTAGCATCACATTTTTGATCATTGCTCACTATGCGTTTTGCATGTAAGTATTGACTTGATGGCAGTGATTTAACCATGGCTATCGGGTGTGCCATATTATAGCATAATAGTGTGTTCCTATCTGTTGGTTTTGAGTAAACATTGGTGGATAAAATGTTATCTGTCACTGTGATATGAGTATCCAAGAAATTAATTTCTTCTCTTGAATAATCTAAAGGGAATTTAATATCCATGTCAATATATATTTATTATATTTCAGTAATTACACATTTATTTTTTGCCACACATTTTTTATAATTACTAAAAAACATCTAAAATATATACATTTAATTTAGCCTTTATTTCTTTTTTTTAAATTTAAATACCATATATATTCGAGTATAAGCCGAGTTTTTCGGCACAAAATTTGTGCCGAAAAACCCGGACTCGGCTTATACTCGAGTCATACATCGCAATTACACAGACAACCTAGCAGGATTGAAGCAGAAACCTTATGGGTGAAATCCAGCCCCAGAAACTCTTACAACGCCGCGATTCCTTGTGTGAAACTCACAGTGAATGTACGCTACTGCAGCGAGCGGGCCGGCTGGCGCGTGACTGACGTCACTTAGTCACGCTCCTGCTTCATGAATGGAGCGTGACGTCAGTCATGCGCCGGCCGGCTTATTTGCTGCAGTAGCGAAAAACATCTAAGGTATTGTTAAAAGTAAGGGTAAAAGTATTGTTAAATACACAAAGACAGTTTAGGACACATGAGGGGACACATAGAGCCATAAGGGGCACCAGCATAAGATGCTATATGTGTTTCTTATGCTGGCATCCCTCATGGCCCTATGGCCCTATGTGTCATAGCACACATTCCCCATAGCAATGGCATCCACAGATCCCCCCATAACAGTGTAAGCCACAGATCCCCCCCCCCCATAACATTATTGTAATTGTTTTGGGTATATACCAGTACCGGTATTTTTATTTTTGAAATGTACCAGCGGCTGCTGCATTTTCCACCTAGGCTTAAACTCGAGTCACTAAGTTTCCCAGTTATTTTAGGGTAAAATTCGGGGGGTCGGCTTATACTCGGGTCGGCTTATACTCGAGTATATACAGTATTTTTATTTTATTCGTACAAAGCAAAAATTAGAGCAATGTCAGTGGAAAAATGTCATTACAAAGTGTATAACACAAATGAATCATCAATACCCACATACAAAAAGGGAGAAAAAGATGTAATACACTTATCATATATCGAAGTATTGTAGCACTTTATTCTCATAGACCTTTACCCCCCTCTCATGTTGGCGTCGCATAGACCACTACAATTATAGTATAAAACACATTAAGTTATCTCTAACCCGTCATATTTAGCCTCAATTTATAAAAAGTTTCTGCCGGAAATTGACTTACAACCTTTTAAATTATAGCCGAGAAGCTTAACCACTACACTATACAGCTACATGTTAACCTGCAGTGAAATATAAAATGATACTTCTGCTGTATAGGAATACTTACTACAAGGCTCTTGTCTCTAATGTAGAAGGTTGTGAGTTCAAATCCTGGCCAAAAAAAATCTGAAATAGAAGCTAGATTAGATTTAATTACACTGGGTGTCCCCAAGCATTGACTCCATATATGGACATAGCTATATATGGAGTAAGAACAGGGACTCCTAAGCCGCAGACTCACACTGGGGGATTCGCTCACTGTACAGCGATCTTCTGCATAGACCTCTGTGGGTCCAGGCACCCACTCCTCTTCAGAGCAGGGGGTTGCTGGTTTAATGCTCGGGTTCTTCCATTGTGCTTGGGTGCTCTGTAGAGCACCCAGGCATCCCAAAGTGTTCTACCCAATTATACTGATTATACGTGGGCATAAAAACTATTAATACTGAGAATCTTTGAGCAATACTATCCATGTGTCACTTGGCTGGAAGTATCGGACTGTAACAGCTTTATTCTTTCTTTTACACAACTTTTTCATGGCCCAGAAACCTATCTTTACTCATTTAGAATCCATATTATTTGAGTCAGGATCAGCAGCCACACAGGGGGGGAAGAAACACCATCTTTTCCAGTCTCCGGACTCAACACTTTCTTGCAATGGCTGGCGTGGATCCAATTAGGCTTTCCTTTGGGCTTCACTGGTGTGCTTGTGGTCAACAACACTTGGAATGGACCATCAAACCGGGGCTCGAGGACTTTTCTAATGTGTCTCTTTACCACCACCCAATCTCCAGGCACAATTGGGTGGGTTCCTGGTACTTTATCAGGATCTGGAAGTGAAGCAAAAACTCGAGAATGTATGTTGGTCAAATGCTTGTGCAAACTGATCACATAATCTGTCAAACAACCATGTTGCATCTGGAGCTGCTATGGGAAATACAATCCTGTCCTAGTGGCTGATCCAAAGATGACCTTATAGGGTCTAAGGCCTGTCTTCTGGATAGAGGTATACCTTACTTACTGTCCATGGCTTACCAGTCTCTGCCATGGTTTTTCGATTTTTAACTTTAAAAACGACATTGAAATCAATGGGGACCTGAACTTTGTGGCACTAAAATGGCTCTAAAAGAGTCATGGAAAGATGGCCGCAAAAGGCAGCAAAATGTGGGTAAGAGCATGATAAGTGCCCTGCAAACAAATGTGGATAGGGAAATGACTTCAAATAAAATAAAATAAATAAATAATTAAATAAATAATAATATTAATCTTAAACTAGGAGGAGGGGGTCCATATGGAGTAGGAGGTTGAGGAGGCGGTGAACGTGGTGGTGTAGGTGGAACTGGTGGTGGAGGAGGTAGTCACCAATAACAGTTTTTTGTTTTTAACCTCTTGTTTTTTTTTGGGGGGTAGACCCCAAAACAATGGGAAATATAGAAAAGAAAACAAAGAGAAAGTGCACTGGAGTATAACAAAGGCTGGGTGAGGCCGGTATACATGTCTATTCTGCACAAGGTACAGACAAGTCCTGTGGGATCCATGACTGGTTCATTTTATTGAACGTGAGCTTGTCCACATTGGCTGTGGACAGCTGGCTGCGCTTGTCTGTGATAATGCCCCCTGCTGTGCTAAACACACGTTCAGACAATACACTGGCTGCAAGGCAGGCCAGCACCTCCAAGGCATAAATAGCAAGCTCAGACCATGTGCCCAATTTGAAGACCCAGAAGTTTAATGGGGCAGAACCGTCAGTACGTGTAGGCGTGTGCACACATACTGTTCCACCATATTGCTGAAATTCTGCCTCCTGCTAAGACGTTCCATATCAGCTGGTGGTGCTGGTTCTTGTGGTGTGCTGACAAAGCTTTTCCACATTTCGGCCATGCTAACCCTGCATCCAGAGGTGAGGTGCTGGCGGTACCCCAGCTGCATTGGCGACTTCTTCCTCCTCCTCTGCCTTCGCCTTGTTCTTCCACTGAGGCACTGGTGTCAGGTGGGAATGCCATCAGCAGCACTTCTACCAGCGTGCGCTTGTAGTCGCGCATCTTCCAATCATGCTCCAATGAGGGAATTAAGGACGGCACGTTGCCCTTGTTACGGGGAACACCTTCATGGTTACCAGCCAGCGTTTCAATAGACACAGAAGTGGTATGGTTAGGCTGATAATAGCGGCATTGCCACTCACCATCTGTGTTTAGCCCTCAAAGTTGCATAAAACCTCACAGAGGCGAGACATACAAGATCATGTTGCAGCTGGTATTCCACTACTACCCTCTGCTGCTCACAAAGCCTGGACCACATGTAGAACATCGAGTTCCAGCATGTGCTCACGTCGCACAGTAGTCTGTTAGTCTGTAGCTGGCAAATGCAAGCACTTGTCTGTGTGTCTGTCGTTAAGTGGACCGTCCCAATAACTTTGTTAGTTAGGACACGGGTGATGTTACAGGACACAATGTAATGCGGGGATGGCACAACGAGAAAAATAGTGACGGCGGGGGACTGAGTGATGAAGGACGACCAACACCATGAGGTGGAGGAAAGCCTTAGTGACCACAGGCCTAAATGGCAACATTTCCATGGCTTTAAATTTTGAAAGTGCGCATTTAGTACTATGGCCTGTGGGTGGATGGCGGGGTATTGGCGCTTACGTTCAAAGGCCTGGGGACATCTGTACGCTGTGCTTGGACACAGAAGTGGGTATGCTAGAAGATGGTGCTTGCGAAGGCGCAGCTGCAGGATGGGAGTCATCCAGGCCTGCGTGTAGGACAGAGGATTGGACAGCACGTAACACAGGGGAGGAAGAGGAGGTAGTGGTGTGACCCACAGACACTGATTGTGGACCCAGGGGTTCGGCACACCTATTAGGGTGCTGTGATGCCATTTGGCAGATGGTGTTGAGGTTTTTAGTGTTCCTCCCCTACTTATTTAGCCTCCAGTGTACATTATTCCTCCATTATGTTTCCGTGTTTGAGTTTTTATTGGTATGGTTTGAGTTAGTTTATTAATAGGATGTAAAATATGCTATGGTTATTGTTATTTATGAAAAGTTCTTATTTAGGTATAGCACAGTTACAGTTAGTAAATTACAATTCTTTTATCGCCCCCACTTTCCTCAAAAAAGCCCCAGACTACGGATCACCTACCCCTTGTTAAGGGAGATTTGCACAAGGGGGAACAGTTGCGGGCCTGTTTATTGTGGCCTGCCTTCTCCCTTTTGCCACCTCACAGCCTCTTTCAGCCTGTTGTGGTGCTGTGGATCCATCCCCCTCTGTCCTGCTGTCCTTGCTCGGCTTTCCACCTTCCCAGGTTGGGTCAGAGATGTCATCGTCCCTCATTTCCTCTTCCACTTCCTCGCTCTGGTCATCCTCCTCACTTGTGTTGACCTAACAAGACCCTCACTTATTGACAACTGTGCCTCATCCGCATCATCCACCAAGTGAACCACTAATTGCCATTCCCCACCATCATCTTCATCTGACTGTGGATGCTGAAGAGTTTGGGGATCAGTGAATAAGATATCCTCATGTCCCTCTTCAGGGAGGATAAGCTCACCTGCAGGCCCTCACCTACAATTTTTTTGGGGGTCAGCACACATGGTATACGGTGGCATGCGGTGGTGAATCTTTCACGCATGTGTTTTTTTACAGGATTCTGTTTTTTATATTTTGGCACAGGTGTAAATATTTCAATATTTTTTTTTTTATATGTCAGGCTTGACTCCATTTTTTCCTCTCTCCTTTGAAGATGCCTTTTTAGGAGATATTAGACCCTTTTGCATTTCAGGCCTTTAGGAATTACAATTATTAGCAGACACTTGAAAGCATGTCCCTTTCCAGAGGGGAATGACCATTCAGGAATTCTCTTTTTTCCTGGATTTGTCTTTTTAAGGATTGACTATGTTTCTTTCTATTGAGGAGAACATTACAGGTAATACAGTCAAATGTTGATTTCCCTGGTTTGAAAACTAGGTTTTATAAAACCTATTGTATTCCTTTTTTCATTGTATTTGCCACTCTCTCTAAATCTTTCTTTGGAGTAGACAATAAAATTCCAAGATAGTCAGATAGCAGCTTGTAATTGTGGTATAGTTCCGGTAATAAGTTTCCATCATGTAAAGAGGCAACAAAGGCTGACCGCGATTCCCTGCACTAACTCTGTTATGTGACGTTATCTGGAACCAAATCAAAAATTTTGATTAGAAATCGGTCTTTTTTTTTATAGCTGGTGCTGACCGCCATTCCCTGCGCTAACTCTGCTATGTGACATTATCTATAACACCCCCAAAAAAAATTAATTTGAAATTGGTCATTCTTTCTTGGTAGCCTGTGCTGACCGGGTGACTTAACTTCTTAGGTGGTCAGATCAGCAGGCCCTTGCTCCTTATGTTTTTGAGGGTCACCAGCAGGCCATCAATGATAATTTTTCAAGGTTGTGTATGATGCCCTCCTTCATCCAAGCAGGGGGTGTCTAGTTGTCTCCCATTGACTTCCATTATACTCTGGTGCTTGGCCGAGCGCACAAATATCGCTATGTGTTCAGAACGAGTACCCGAACACTTTGGTGCTCGCTCATCACTAGATTTCGCCCGTTATCGCACACCACCAGGCTGGGCTTGAGGCACAGTGGCACGAACCACTCATCGGTCTGTTGTTCCATGCCCGTCCACAGCTCCTGCGCGGTGTGGGTTTTTTCCCCCAAACAGATGAGTTTCAAAACAGCCTGCTGTTATTTCCACCTGGCTATGCTGAAGTTGGTGGTGCAGGTGTTACGCTGACCGGAAGAGGAGGTGGTAGAGGATGAAGTGGAGTAGGAGAAGGAGGCAACAGGAGGCAACAGGAGGCAAAGAGAAATGCCCTGCAATCCTTGGTGGCGGAAGGACATGCACCCAACTGCTATCTGCTATCCTCATGCGCAGCCGCCACTGCATTTACCCAGTGTGCTGTTAGGGAGATATAACTTCCCTGCCCGTGCTTACTGGTCCACGTATTGGTGGTTATGTGGACCTTGTGACAGATGGCGTTGCGCACCTGATTTTGTCCACCACTTGGTTGTGCAGGGAAGGGATGGCTCGCCTGGAAAAGTAGTGGCATCTGGGAACCACGTACTGTGGGACAGCCACCGCCATAAGCTTTTTAAAAGAGTTCATCTCCACCAGACAGAATGACAGCATTTCTAAGGCCAGGAATTTTGAAATGCTGGCATTCAGGGTCAGGGATCGCAGTTGGGTAGGGGGGTACTTCCTCTTTCTCTCCAGTGTTTGGGAGATGGACAGATGAACACTTCCATGGGACATTATGGAGATGCTTGGTGACGGAAGTGGTGGCGTTGCTGCCACATCCTCTGTTTGCTGGATGGCAGGTGCCACTGTCACTCCAGAGTGGGAGGGAGAGGCCAAGACTGCAGCAGAAGAGGGAGCAGGCGGAACTTGAGACCTTCCTTGGTTTTTGAAGTGTTTACTCCACTGCAGCTCGTGCTTTGCATTTAGATGCCTGGTCATGCAGGTTGTGCTCAGGTTCAGAACGTTTATGCCTCACTTCAGGCTCTGATAGCACAGTGTGCAAACCACTCGTGTCTTGTCATCAGCACATTGTCTGAAGACCTGCCACACAAGGGAAGCTGGCTTTGGTGTGCTCGGTCCCTGGGTGCGGTTGGTAGTAGCAGGCGTACTGTCTAGGGGACGACCACTATTCTTTTGCACCCTGCTCTGATTTTAGATTCTTTCCTAATCTCTCCCTCACAGCAGCAGCATCCTATCCCTATACTAGTAAGAGCTGACGTGACGTTTGGCGCTACGTGACTCCAGCTTATATAGAGGCTGGGTCACATGCTGCACTGGCCAATTACAGCCATGCCGTTAGTAGGCATGGCTGTGATCGCTTCTAAGGGCACACATCTTAAATGCTTGCTGATTGGCTGCCCTGCAGCCTTTCAACAAGCTTTATTAAACGGCCAAACACCGAACTCGAACCCAAACTTTTACGGAAACGTTCGGGTCTGGGTACAAAAAACCCTAAAGTCTGGTACGAACCCGAAATTTACAGTTCGGGTTCGCTTAACACTACCCAACACCTTTATTATCTCTTGCATCACTTCACCTGTGAAGTGAGCACCTCTGTCTCTTTCAATGGTCTCAGGTACCCCATACCTACATTCAACTATGGCCATAATCTTCTTTGCTGTGGTCTAGACTGTTGCCTTAGCTACCGGGTATGCTTCTGACCATACTGTGAACAAGTCATCACATATCTATACACACTCATGCACACTCATACACAGTATTATCTCTTTTCTTATTTTTGTATTCTAGCCAATGGAACAATGCCACAAGCCTCGGGGGGAGGGGGGTGCCTCCTCTGATGAACTTATATACTGCTTGATTTCCTGTAATAAAACGAGAACTGCTTTGACCCTTGTCTGGTGTCAGTGTGGGTTCTTCCAAGCATCTAAAATCCTAGGATCAAAACCAATTTGGAGCAGTAGAGCAAATGCAATTAGCCCTGATTGAGGGCATCTTTAACAAGCTGATAAACTATCATATGCCCACTCTAACAGGGGGTTGGGGTCTCACTGAAGGGGTGAATTATAGAACAGTTTGATCCAATGTCCCTGCCATGATAAGTTTTGGCACCTCCGGAGTGATTACACCGGAGGTTGGAGGAATTATAGTTGCTTGGTCTAACTTTTCCTCCTCACCTGTCTTTGTGTCATCCTAAAAACATGGGTGTCTGTGGGGACAGTGGTCACGGTTAACACAGAATACAATTCGCTCGTATGGTGTGGACGAGGAGCACCACACGCAGCACAACTCTTTCTCTCCAGTTTGGGTTCTGGGTCCCACAGACTCTGCAGGTCCAACCCTCTGGACCATAATAGAGTGTTAGACTTACTTTTTCCTTTCTCTGTTGAGGAGGTGGTTTAACATTATAATGATAACATTCATAAAAATACTTGACACTTTATCTGTCTTTCTATACCCTCCTCTATGCACTTCCCTCACTACTCGCATACAGACTTCTGCCTGTTCTGTGAGCTTGTTATCTTTCAGCCACCTTTTGTTTTCACTACATTCTTTTTCTCACTATTCTGGATTCATTTTACCACAGGGGGGCATGTCTACACCTTTCAGTACTTGCTGATGTTCTTAACTGCATGTCTACATTCTCTCTTCCTTTCCACTTCTGCAGCTGGGATCCCTGTCAGTCCCTTTCTACATACCTTGGGTGTTGCCATCTCTCAATTTACTGTGTCTTCATCGGCCCCAGTGGGGTCTTCTACCGTTCACTAGGGGGCCAGAAACCTGTAGTTCTCCTGACTACTATAAATACAATCTGCTTCAGTGCAGAAGTAAACCAGACCCTTTGAAGCCGGAAACCTATAGTCCTTTAACTACATAGTTCTCTTGACTACCACAATTAACATCGGCCTCAGCGGGGAAGCAAAAACCTGTTGCTTGGAATCCGGAAACCTGTAGTCTTTTAACTGCTTATTAGAAGCTCTTGGGGGTGCTCTCCATGGCTACCCCTGAAAACCGCTAGTGCTGGGAGAGCTTTAGAGTTATTTTTCACTATAAACTGGACGGAGCTACACAGAAACTAGGCATATAGCACTAGTGAACTCTTAGTGCACAGCTTACGCGGGATGAGGGTCACATGGAAAATAAGGAACAGAAGGCAATGTAAGAATGAAGTCTTCTTACCTTTGCTTGAGCTTGTTTTGCCATCTGTCCATTCTTATCCCTTGAGCCTCCTTGTTTCAGTGCACTACTGTCAGTCGACCTTCAGCGCTGTCCCTATTCGGGCGCCACAAATTGTGTGCTCAATCTGTGCTTTTCTGCCCTCCCAATATAACTCCTGATTAGATAAAGAATATACAAGCTTGGGAGAATTTCACACAGGACACAGACTCGCTGCATTTCTCAAGCAAATTCTCAAGTTTATTATGAAAACATAGAGTATTATAGGTAACGGACACAAAGAAGACACACTGCCAAGGGGGTGGAAATCAAAACTAGTAATTTGATTAGTTATTCATATAAGGCAATACTTCCTGACCATACTAAAACAATTTTAATAGTTAAAAAGCTTCTACAGCATCTTATCTCAAGGTTAGCATTCTTTAGCAGCACATCATATAAAAATAAGAAAGATCAGGTTCTATCTGATCTTATGGTAACTGTGAGGCATAAACAACTGACCAAAGTACCTTCTCCATCACACTCTTAATTTCCTAAATGAAAATAATTCATATTCGATCAAACAATTAGAGGGCTAAAACAAAATCAGCATTAGGTCCCATGCATTTGACCATATTTTTATTCTGTATTGTTAATAAAGGAACCATTCATTTCAATTGGGCCACAAAAATGCGGCCAGCACACCATGTGCAGTCCACATCTGTATGTTCCTCCGGCCTGTAAAAATGCAGAGGATTATATTGCTGTGTGTTTTGTGGACAAGGGTAGGAAATCTCTATAGACGTGAAAACATGTTTTGCAAATTCACCATTTGCCCACTGCAAAACATATACTGTTATGTGTATGAGGTCTTAAAATAGAGAATAATTTAGTATTTAAGTTCCTTGTGAAATCATCTGTTTTCAGCAGAAATAAGGACATTACACATTTTAGCAAAACTTTTGTCCTTTTTTATTTGATTACACTAATGGCCAAAAACAAAGGAGTAAAGCAATGACTATTGTTTACTTTGTTTCACTTCTCCATTGTGACAGCACTTGGAAATAATAGAGCAGTGTATTGTTCCTGCTACTTTAAAATGAAGAATAAAAACCAGGACACTTGAGCTCTCTCAGTTTTTATCCAGATGTCCTATTTAATCTGTGGCAGCTTGCCAGGAACATAAATCAAAGTTAAAAATATCTTTCATACATCTCCTCTTTTTCTACTGTGTATTGAAATTAGCTTTCTATTTTCTCAAATTCTCTTATTTCACTTTTCTTTTTAAATGCAAATGTAAAAAGGCTTAAGCAATTCCGAGCAATCTATAAGATATCACAGTTGCAAGCATAATTTTCTATACCGAATGTGTTCCGTCAAAAAATTTTTTTTTTTTTTTATTCATACTTTCGATGGTATATAATTCACTTCACTGGTTAAGCCTCACCTGTCTGGTTATGAAAGAATCTCTACTGAGCTCATTGCATGAAAGAACAATCTCTCTCTGTTCTTCAAAGATAGAAAATCAGAAGAAAATGCAGGAAAATTCATTTTTCTTTTGGATTCCTTCAGAGTCACCTAAAATAAGTTATTCATGAGAGGACAATTAAAACATATTTATTTATATACCTTTAATTTATTGCACTCGTACCATATTTATTCAGTACCATCAAGTTTCATTGGACTTACTTCACAATTAATACTTTCTATAAAGGGGAATTCCAACCTACCAAAGCTAAACTCCACAACTATCTAAATTGCGGAGGATTTGCCAAAGTTATGTAGAGGCTGGCGCCACTTTTTAACTTTGGCGGAACCAACGCCAGCTTTATAAATGTGCCCCTATGTACTTGTTTAAGCAAATAGGTTAATTTACATTCTTTAAATGTAGGTCCATATCTACCAAGTAGTTTTGTGCCGGCACTGATTAATGTATAAAAAATCTTAATTGTCATCTACAAGGCAAACATTGCTTTTTCTCCCCTAACTCCAGCCCTGTTAATCAAGCGGTTAGGACAGCGTCTTTAGCTGTAAAGATAGATACTTGCATGTGTACAACTCAAAAAAATCAATTCACTCATCACTATTGCAAATTTTGTGTGAATATCGAGTCCGCACCAATATATACCCATTCATGGCCAGCTTTAATGTGGTCAGTTATACCTCATTCCATACATTTGTAATAAATCACTCCACATACTATTCATTGGAGACATTTAAAACTTTCTATACGTGATACAGTCCATTTTCCAAGCCTTTCAATTGTATCAACCCCAGGAAAATTCAATTTTTGTATTTTTTTTAACTGTAGCTTTTTTATTTTTTATTTTTTTGTAATTATTTGTCAACTTTTTTTTCTAGTTTATGTTCTAGTAGGAAAAGTGAACAAATGATCCTCTAATTTCTCATATATAAAACACTTTAATAGTATTTTTTTTTTGTGTGAAACTGGTAAGTACCCAAGGCAAGCTCTGATAGACTTCTGTACCTGGTCAGAATTTATAACAAAGTCAGGTGCCCACAAGTAATGGCTTAGGCATGGCTCTTAAGCCCATAGATCACTGCTCCATAATAGTGTTGAGCACTTCCCAAAAGTAGTTCTTACCTGTCCTGAGGATTCCTGGCTTCCTGGCTGCTCTAGTCAGTGCCCGTTGCTGCTTCTGCCGACTGCCGTGCTCATGGAGCGTCCCCATCACCATGGGAACGTCTCCATATACTAAAATGTACTTCGGATTTGAGGAATTACGTTAAAATCGCAATGCGATTAATTCAAGTTATATTAATCGCATTGCAATTACAACTTAGCACTGCTATCTTACATAGGCTAGAATTAACGAATATGGAATATAGCACTAGCAGTGCTAAGTTGAAATCGCAATGCGATTACTTCAAGTTAAATTAATCGCATTGCGAATTCAACTTAGCACTGCTGCTATATTCCATATTCGTTAACTTCGTTCATTCTAGCAAGCTGACCCATTATAAACCCAGCTCTAAGTTGAAATCGCAATGCAATTATTATAACTTGAATTAATCGCATTGCGATTTCAACGTAATTCCTCAAATCCGACAGTACATTTTAGTATATGGAGACGTTCCCATGGTGATGGGGACGCTCCATGAGCAAGGAAGTTTATGGTTGGCTTGGTAGAATTAGCGAATAGCGAATATGACGAATGTATTGTATAGCGAATTAAACACAGTTGTCTCTATAGTCAACCTTCCTATTTGATTGCTAGAATTAGCGAAGTTGACGAATAGGTTGCTAAAACGAAGATGTAGAATACTTCGTTATCTTCGTTTTGAGGAATATGACGAATACATTCGTCATATCGGTCATCTATAATTCTAGATACGAAACCAATAGGAAAGTAGCCTTAAGTTAAAATCGCAATACGCGATTATTTAAATCGCATATTAATCGCGATAAATAGAATACTGACGAATATTTGATTTTGACGAATATGAAACGAATATTCTTTCGAATATTCGCGAATTTCGTCGAAATCGAATATGGCACCTGCCGCTCATCACTGCTCCATAATACTATGGTGGCTCACACTAACTAACTTCCTAAAATGTACTATTGTACTATTATGGTGCATGGGTGGGAAGGAGTTTTTTACAAGGGAACAATTTGTTGGCAAGTTTATATACTGCATTCAAAGCCATGACATTATTAGTGCTTCATTCACGATGGAAAGTTATTTATATGCTGACTTCAATAAATCTGCAAAAGATTATAAATGGCTGGTAAAATGGTAGAAAGACCAGAATTGTAATCTTACCCAAATACAGTACTCCTGTTGTGAAACTTTAAGCAAAGAGAGCTTGCAGGTAACATTGGCCAAGCTTTTCCTTAATATACTTCATAGAAAAGATTTGGTAACTGGTAACTGCCAAAAAACGAGTCAGTGAAAAAATACAATTAGTGCAGAATAATTATCATTCATAACACATGTTAACCTTTTACGATGCATATAATTAGCAATATGGAGGAATTATTTATATAAGGGAGAACCAGAAAGAGGCTTATGTAAAATAAGTCCGATTATCCACAGCAAATCAGAAGATCTTGAAATCTAAGGTTTTTTATTTTATTCTAAAAAACACAAAAACAACCAATTAGTACACAAGACAGTGATCTAAAAACAAAACATCCCTCATTTAAACCCTAAGATAACAATGCCACTGCTTATAAAAAGGAGCTCTACGCCCTCCTGCTGCTCATGACGTGGCGGAGTGAGATTGGTCATGCGCCGTCATGTGGCCGCCCTGTATCCCGTGATGGCCGAATATGAATTTTATTGGCGCAGGATGCCTTTTTAAACTTCCCCATTCCCCTATCTTCACACACTCCTCCTGAGGAAGCTGAATATGTGAAACACGCGTCGAGGAGCGCCCATACCCTCCCCTGCCACACTATTTTGTTAGGTAAGATAAATAGCCTCTAACCTTTGGATGTTTGTTTATTTAATGTTATGGCCTTGTAGTTAGATATTGCCATTAGCCACGCACTGTTGTGCGGGCATTAACCACTTCAGCCCCCCTAGCTTAAACACCCTTAATGACCAGGCCACTTTTTACAATTCTGCACTACGCTAATTTCACCGTTTATTGCTCCGTCATGCAACTTACCACCAAAATGAATTTTTCCTCCTATTCTTCTCACTAACAGAGCTTTCATTTGGTGGTATTTCATTGTTGCTGACATTTTTACATTTTTTGCTATTAATCAAAAATTACCAAAATTTTTGCAAAAAAATGACATTTTTCACTTTCTGTTGTAATTTTTTTTTTTAAAACTACATTTCTATATAAATTTTTCGCAAAATTTATTGTTCTACATGTCTTTGATAAACAAAAACCCCAATAAGTGTATATTTATTGGTTTGGGTAAAAGTTATTTTAGCGTTTACAAACTATGGTGCAAAAAAGTGAATTTCCGCATTTTGAAGCAGCTCTGACTTTCTGAGCACCTGTCATGTTTCTTCAGGTGCTAGAATGCCAGGATAGTATAAATACCCCCCAAATGACACCATTTTAGAAAGCAGACACGCCAAAGTATTCGCGCAGGGGCATGGTGAGTTCACGTATCATTTCATTTTTTTTCACAAGTTAGCGGAAAATGACACTTTCTGAGAAAAAAATAAAAATAATAACGTTTCCATTTCTGCTAACTTCTGGCAAAAAAAATTAAATCTCCCACGGACTCACTATGCCCCTCAGTGAATACCTTGGGGTGTCTACTTTCCGAAATGGGGTCACTTGTGGGGTGTGTTTACTGTTCTGGCATTTTTGGCGGGGCTAAATTGTGAGCAGCCATGTAAAAGCTAAAGGTACTCGTTGGAATTTAGGCCCCTTTGCGCACCCAGGCTGCAAAAAAGTGTCACTCATGTGGTATCATCGTACTCAGGAGAAGTAGGGCAATGTGTTTTGGGGTGTATTTTTACATATACCCATGTTGGGTGAGAGAAATATCTCTGTAAACTGACAACTTTGTATAAAATTTTTTTAAAAAGTTGTCGTTTACAGCGATATTTCTCACACAAAGTATGGGTATATATAAAAATACACCCGAAAACGTATTGCCCTACTTCTCCTGAGTACGGCGATACCACATGTGTGCCACTTTTTTGCAACAAACATGCGCAAAGGGGACCAAATTCCAATGAGTACCTTTAGGATTTCACAGGGCATTTTTACGCATTTGGATTCGAGACTTCTTCTCACGCTTTAGGGGCCCCTAAAATGCCACAAGTTAGTGAAATATGAGACTTTGTAAAAAAAAAAAAATATATAAATTTCAGCTAACTTGTGCCAAAAAAAAAAAAATTTCTGTGAACTTGCCATGCCCCTCACAGAATACCTTGGGGTGTCTTCTTTCCAAAATGGGGTCACATGTGGGGTATTTATACTGCCCTGGCATTTTAGGGGCCCTAAAGCGTGATAATCCAAAATGCGTAAAAATGCCCTGTGAAATCCTAAAGGTACTCATTGGTTTTAGGGCCCCTTTGCGCACCCAGGCTGCAAAAAAGTGCCACACATGTGGTATCGCCGTACTCAGGAGAAGTAGGGCAATGTGTTTTGGGGTGTATTTTTACATATACCCATACTGTGTGTGAGAAATATCTCTGTAAATGACAACTTTTAAAAAATTTTTATACAAAGTTGTCAATTTACAGAGATATTTCTCTCACCCAGCATGGGTATATGTAAAAATACACCCCAAAACTCATTGCCCTACTTCTCCTGAGTACGGCGATACCACATGAGTGACACTTTTTTGCAGCCAAGATATGCAAAGGGGCCCTAAAACCAATGAGTACCTTTTAGGAGGGCATTTTTATGCATTTTTCTTCTCACGCTTTAGGGCCCCTAAATTGCCAGGGCAGTTTAAATTCCCCACATGTGACCCCATTTTGGAAATAAGACACCCCAAGGTATTCTGTGAGGGGCATGGCGAGTTCACAGAAGATTTTTTTTTTGGCACAAGTTAGCGGAAATTAATTTTTTATTGTTTTTTCTCATAAAGTCTCCCTTTCTGCTAACTTTTGACAAAAAGTTAAATTTTTCATGGACTCACTATGCCCCTCAGCGAATACCTTAAAGGTATTGGGTGTCTTCTTTCCAAAATGCGGTCACATGTGGGGTGTTTGTACTGTTCTGGCATTTTGGGCGGGGCTAAATTGTGAGCAGCCATGTAAAAGCTAAAGGTACTCATTGGAATTTGGGCCCCTTTGCGCACCCAGGCTGCAAAAAAGTGTCACTCATGTGGTATCGCCGTACTCAGGAGAAGTAGGGCAATGTGTTTTGGGGTGTATTTTTACATATACCCATACTTTGTGTGAGAAATATCGCTGTAAATTGACAACTTTGTATAAAAAAATTTAAAAAGTTGTCATTTACAGAGATATTTCTCTCACCCAGTATGGGTATATGTAAAAATACACCCCAAAACACATTGCCCTACTTCTCCTGAGTACGGCGATACCACATGAGTGAAACTTTTTTGCAGCCAAGATGCTTAAAGGGGCCCTAAAACCAATGAGTACTTTTAGGATTTCACAGGGCATTTTTACGCATTTTTCTTCTCACGCTTTAGGACCCCTAAATTGCGAGGGCAGTATAAATACCCCACAAATTACCCCATTTTGGAAAGAAGACACCCCAAGGTATTCTGTGAGGGGCATGGCGAATTCACAGAAGATTTTTTTTTTTTGGCACAAGTTAGCGGAAATTGATTTTTTATTGTTTTTTCTCATAAAGTCTCCCTTTCTGCTAACTTTTGACAAAAAGTTAAATTTTTCATGGACTCACTATGCCCCTCAGCGAATACCTTGGGGTGTCTTCTTTCCAAAATGGGGTCACATGTGGGGTGTTTGTACTGTTCTGGCATTTTGGGCGGGGCTAAATTGTGAGCAGCCATGTAAAAGCTAAAGGTACTCATTGGAATTTGGGCCCCTTTGCGCACCCAGGCTGCAAAAAAGTGTCACTCATGTGGTATCGCCGTGCTCAGGAGAAGTAGGGCAATGTGTTGTGGGGTGTATTTTTACATATACCCATACTTTGTGTGAGAAATATCGCTGTAAATTGATAACTTTGTATAAAAAAATTAAAAAAGTTGTCATTTACAGAGATATTTCTCTCACCCAGTATGGGTATATGTAAAAATACACCCCAAAACACATTGCCCTACTTCTCCTGAGTACGGCGATACCACATGAGTGACACTTTTTTGCAACCAAGATGCGCAAAGGGGCCCTAAAACCAATGAGTACCTTTAGGATTTCACAGGGCATTTTTACGCATTTTTCTTCTCACGCTTTAGGACCCCTAAAATGCCAGGGCAGTATAAATACCCCACAAGTGACCCCATTTTGGAAAGAAGACACCCCAAGGTATTCCGTGAGGGGCATGGTGAGTTCACAGAAAAAAAAAATTTTGGCACAAGTTAGCGGAAATTGATATATATATATATATTTTTTTTTACAAAGTCTCATATTCCACTAACTTGTGACAAAAAATAAAATTTTACATAAACTCACCATACCCCTCACGGAATACCAAGGGGCGTCTTCTTTCTAAAATGGGGTCACATGTGGGGTGTTTGTACTGCCCTGGCATTTGAAGGTCTCCGCAATCATTACACGTATGGCCAGCATTAGGAGTATCTGCAATTCTCCTTATATTGAGCATACGGGTAATGAGATTTTTTTTTTCCGTTCAGCCTCTGGGCTGAAAAAAGAAAAAAAAATGAACGGCACAGATTTCTTCATTCGCATCGATCAATGTGGATGAAAAAATCTCTGCCAAAATCAGTGACTGTGGTGGGCTGGGCGCTAGCTGCCTAACAAGTAGATAGCTAACTGGCGGTGATAATGTACCCTTATGCCCCGTTCACACGTCCGAAATTCTGTTTGCCGAACGGAATTGCGGACCCATTCATTTCTATGGGGACAGACTTTGTCCCGCTCGGATCCGGAATTGCGGATCCGCACTTACGGGTCTGCATTTCCGTTCCGCAAAAACATAGAACATGCCCCTTTCTTGTCTGCAATTGCGGACAAGAAAAAGCATTTTCTATATAGTTCTGGCAATGTGCGGATCTGCAAAATGCGGAAAGCACATTGACGGTGTCCGTGTTTTGCTGATCCGCGCCACATATGGACATGTGAATAGAGCCTTACAGGGGGGTGATCAGTGACAGGGGGGTGATAAGGGAGTCTATATTGGGTGATCAGGGGTTAACAAGGGGTTAATAGGGGTTATAAAGTGAGGGGGGGTGGGGGGAGGGGTTAGTGTAGTGTTTGGTGCAACTTTACAGAGTTACCTGGTCCTCTGGTGGTCGATCCCAGTAAATGGGACCACCAGAGGACCAGGTAGCAGCTATATCAGACGCTGTTCACAAAACAGCGTCTGATATAGCTCTTTGATCTAATTTATTTTACATTTACAGCCTGCCAGCGATTGATCATCGCTGGCAGGCTGTAGTATAACTGCAGAGCCGCGCTCGCGAGATGACGCACGGATGCGTCCAGGAGGAACAAACTTGCCGCCGCCTGGACGCATCCGTGCGTTCAGCGGTCGGCAAGAAGTTAATAGAAGGCTGCCGCAGTGTTAGTTGTGTATGATATACCAGATTTGTCTGAACATGAATTAACTAACTACTGTGACATGCTTTTGTGGACTACTGAGGTGTATACAGTTGTGTTCAAAATTATTCAACCCCCACTGAAATTGAGTGTTTTGGCCAGTTTGACATTGATTTTCAGTCATCTTGTTTACAATTAAATCACAGAGGCGCTTGTAAGTCAGACAAATATAACATAACATTTATAATGAAATAACCACAAATGTCTTTTCTGTGCTCACATCATTATCAGTTTTATTCAACCCCCAAGTGACATTCAATCTTAGTACTTAGTACAACATCCTTTTCCAGTTATTACAGCTTTTAAACGTGAAGCATAGCTTGACACAAGTGTCTTGCAGCGATCTACGGGTATCTTCGCCCATTCTTCATGGGAAAAAGCCTCCAGTTCAGTCACATTCTTAGGCTTGCGCGCTGCAACTGCTTTCTTTAAGTCCCACCAGAGGTTCTCAATCGGATTTCAGTCTGGTGACTGCGATGGCCACTTCAAAATGTTCCAGCCTTTAATCTGCAACCATGCTCTAGTGGACTTGGAGGTATGCTTGGGATCATTGTCCTGTTGAAAGGTCCAACGTCTCCCAAGCCTCAGGTTTGTGACGGACTGCATCACATTTTCATCCAATATCTCCTGGTACTGAAGAGACTTCATGGTACCTTGCACACGCTGATGCTTCCCTGTACCTGTAGAAGCAAAACAGCCCCAAAGCATGAATGACCCCCCGCCATGCTTCACAGTAGGCAAGGTTTTCTTTTCTTCATAGGCCTTGTTCTTCCTCCTCCAAACATAGCATTGATCCATGGGCCCAAACAGTTCTAATTTTGTTTCATTAGTCCACAGAACACTATCCCAAAACTTTTGTGGTTTGTCCACATGACTTTTGGCATACTGCAGTCGACTCTTGTTATTCTTTGGAGACAGCAAGGGGGTGCGCCTGGGAGTTCTGGCATGGAGGCATTGTGCGCCTTATTGTCTGAACTGAAACTTCAGTACCCGCATCTGACAAATCTTTTTTCAGTTCCTCAGCAGTCACACTGGGACTTTTCTCCACTTTGCGCTTCAGGTAGCGCACAGCAGTCAAAGTCAGCATCTTCTTTCTGCCACGACCAGGTAGCGTTTCAACAGTGCCCTTTGCCTTGAATTTGCGAATGATGCTTCCTATGGTGTCTCTTGGTATGTTTAACCCCTTAAGGACACAGGGTTTTTACATTTTTGCGTTTTCGTTTTGCGCTCTATGCCTTCCAAGAGCCATAACTTTTTTATTTTTCCGTTCACATGGCCATATGAGGGTTTATTTTTTGCGGGACAAGTTGTACTTTCCAACGCCATCATTTAATAATGCATACGGTGTAGTGGGAAGCTGGAAAAAAATTCCAAATGGGGTGAAATTGCAAAAAAAAGCAATTTCACCACAGTTTTACGGGTTTCTAAATTACGACGTTTGATTTGCGATAAAACTGACCATTCAGTTTTATTCTACAGGTCAGTACGAATCCGGCGATACCCAATATGTATAGCTTTTCTTGCGTTTTGATAGTGAAAAAAAATTCAAAAGTGGAAGAAATTTTTTTTTTATTTTTTGTCGCCATGTTTTGACCGCTATAACGTATTTTTATATAAGTGTATGGCGTTGTATGGGGGCTTATTTTTTGCGGGGCGATCTTAACTTTTAGTTGATACCATTATGGGGTGTGTAAGACTTTTTGATCGCTTTTTATTTAATTTTTTTTGAGGAAATGAAGCGTCCAAAAACGGCAAATCGGCCATTTGGGCGCTTTTTTCCGTTTTTCTGTTTACCGTATGGGAAATATATTTTTATATTTTTATACTATGGGCGTTTTCACACATTGCGACGCCCATGATGTGTATTTTTTTTATTTTTTTTATTTGGGGAAAGGGGGGTGATTTAAATTTTTAGGTTTTTTTTATTTTTTTTTAATTTTTTTAATTTTTTTTATTTTTTTTACACTTTTATATAGATCCCATAGGGACCTATATAAATCAGTTACCTGATTGCTTCTATCATAAACTCCAATACACTTGTATTTGAGTTTATGAGCATTTTACTACTTTCCTATGAAGCCCTATTGCTAACAAGGGCTCCATAGGAAATAGTAAGTGATAGCCTCAAGCTGAATGAAAGGCTTGAGGCTATCCCTTACAGCGCTCCGATTCTCCCGATCACCACTAGGGGGAGCCGGAGCGCTGCCGAAAGTTTTACTTTCGGTTTTAGCGCGTGCAGATGCCGTGATCAGGATTGATCACGGCATCTGCGGGGTTAAATGATCGCGGTCGGCAGCGCTGCCGACCACGATCATCAGCTGCGGGGGTCAGCTACAGGAATCAGCCGGACCCCCACAGCGATTGTGCCCGCAGCGGCCAGGAGCGGGCGCCATCTTTAGGGACTGGACACATGACGTACCCATACGTCATGTATCCTTAAGGAGTTAACATCTTTGTAATCTTATAACTATTGCCCTTCCTGTGAAGAGAAATCACCTCTTCTCTTGTCTTCCTGGACCATTCTCTTGACCTCACCATGTTTGTAAACACACCAGTAAATGTCTAGAAGGAGCTGAGTATCACAGTCATTTTAAATCTGCCTAATTGGTGCTTATTATGCTTGATTGCTACTCCTTGACATCCACAGGTGTTTTCAATACCTGATCGAAAACACTTGAATGAACCTCTGTTCTTAAGAGTGGTAGTCTTTAAGGGGTTGAATAATTGTGTCAATGAAGAAATCACAAAAAAAACATTTAATACTGTATTACAAAAACAATTGATGTAATTTTAGTTGCATTTGGTTCTTTAAAAAGTCCTTGTAAGATTTCATTCTGAACACAATTACAAATGTATATAAAAGGCTGGCACACCTGTCCGTGTGGTTTACAATTTATTTGGAAAATCACTTAAAATCTGCAATTTAATGTAATATAGATAAAAAATGTAATATAGATAAAAAATGTCCCACAATAATTCACTCTATGCAGATAAGTTTCAAGTATGGGGATCACTCTAAGAGTTAAATTAGTAGCTGAGGATAATTGGGAAGAGCTTTTGTAGATATTAAATATATGCCGGTACCTATAAACAGGTGCTGTATGTTACAGCGTATTTAAATAATTCTGTGACATGTGAAAAGATAATACTGTTGAAAAAATTGTGCAATGTGCAAGGAGTTAATTGTGCAAACTCAGCAATGTGCAAATAACAGCATAAAGAGTTAATAAAGAAAAAATTGAAATGGTAGTAAGCAGCACAATATAATGCAATATATAAAAATGTGATATAAAAAATGTGATGTAAAATCATACAATCAAAAAGAAAAAAAAAAAAAAAAAAAGGGGAGGGGGCGGTAGGTCCCAAATAGTCCTGTGAAAAAATAAAAAAGGAAAAAAGGAAAAAAATCCAAGGTGTTATGGCACCTTAATGGTTAATCACAGTAGTTCTTCCTTTATCTGATTATAACATAGATGTTTTGTGAAATTTCCTCAGTTCCTTTATAAAGAGAAAGTTGCTCGGTTTGTTTATATAATTGATAGTCTAAAATTATGTTAAAAAGGTCTCTATTAAAAGATTATGATGTTAGTCATATAGGGTATCTTCAGAGCGAATGCTGCTGTTAAATCGCTCTGCTCCCTTCCGTGCGGTATCTGAAAAACGAGAAGGTTGCGGCTCAGTGCCGATTCAACTTACATATTCTGCCGGCCGGCAATGTACTGTCCTGTCTTCACCTCTCTCGGCGTCCGCGCGCCAGCCCTGCATGTGGTGAAGCTCGGCGTTTGCGGAGAGGAGGGTTCAGGGTTAGATGCGATGTTCTGTGTTCTCTCCTGCGGATGTTAGAATCTTTGATCCGGGATATCCTTTGTAGGATCAAAGATTCTAACATCCGCAGGAGAGAACACAGAACATCACATCTAACCCTGAACCCTCCTCTCCGCAAACGCCGAGCTTCACCACGTGCAGGCTGGCGCGCGGACGCCAGAGAGGTGAAGACAGGCAGTACATTGCCGGCCGGCAGAATATGGTTGAATCGGCACTGAGCTGCAACCTTCGTTTTCAGATACTGCACGGAAGGAGCAGAGCGATTAACAGCAGCATTCGCTCTGAAGATACCCTATATGACTAACATCATAATCTTTTAATAGAGACCTTTTTAACATAATTTTAGACTATCAATTATATAAACAAACCGAGCAATTTTCTCTTTATAAAGGAACTGAGGAAATTTCACAAAACATCCATGTTATAATCAGATAAAGGAAGAACTACTGTGATTAACCATTAAGGTGCCATAACACTTTTTTACTTTTTTATTTTTTCACAGGACTATTTGGGACCTACCGCCCCCTCCCCTTTTTTATTTTATTTTATTTATTTATTTTTTTTCTTTTTGATTGTATGATTTTACATCACATTTTTTATATCACATTTTTATATATTGCATTATATTGTGCTGCTTACTACCATTTCAATTTTTTCTTTATTAACTCTTTATGCTGTTATTTGCACATTGCTGAGTTTGCACAATTAACTCCTTGCACATTGCACAATTTTTTCAACAGTATTATCTTTTCACATGTCACAGAATTATTTAAATACGCTGTAACATACAGCACCTGTTTATAGGTACCGGCATATATTTAATATCTACAAAAGCTCTTCCCAATTATCCTCAGCTACTAATTTAACTCTTAGAGTGATCCCCATACTTGAAACTTATCTGCATAGAGTGAATTATTGTGGGACATTTTTTATCTATATTACATTTTTTATCTATGTTACATTAAATTGCAGATTTTAAGTGATTTTCCAAATAAATTGTAAACCACACGGACAGGTGTGCCAGCCTTTTATATTCATTGTATCTCTGTGGACTGTTAGGGTGTTCCATTTTGGCTAGAGCACCCTTGAATCATTGTTACGAACGGGTGAGCTATTCACTTCTTTCTTTTCTTTTCAAATTTCTTTTTATTATTTTATATTAAAGAGAAAGTTTCAATACAGTATGGTTATACACGGATGCACATTATAGCGTAAAATTAACATCACCAGAAGGAGATCAGTAGTAAGTCTTCTGTTGAGCAGTCAAGAGGATAACAGAACAATACGATGGGCTGTGAACTTGAGAGCCCAGGTAACAGATCTCCTCACAATATACAATAAAAATACAATATGTAAACAGTAAAAATGGGGGGGAGGAGGGACAGACACGAGAGGAAGGAAGGGTAGAAGAAGGGGGAGGGGGGAGAGCCGGAACCTACGCCTTGCATGCAGTAAAGTCACTTGTTGAGATAGCGAAAAGTGGCCCAGGCGGCCCAAATCTGTTCGAAAGTGCAGTGTGTTTTTGTTTCCCAGTTGGCAAGTTCCTCTAAACGGTATAGCGAGTCAACTTTGTCTACCCACTGGGTGAGCGCGGGTGGATGAGCTGCCTTCCACAGAGTGGGTATGAGGATGCGTGCAGCGGCTAAAAGATGTCTCAATAATTTTGTTGTATTTTTGGACAGGTTGACCGGAAATAGAAGAAATAGGCATACCTCGGGGGTTGTGGGCAAATGTGCTTTAGTTATGATATTTATCTGGGCTATGATATTCGTCCAGTATGGCATAATGCGCGGACATGTCCACCACATATGGTAATAAGTACCTGGATGAAGACCGCATCTCCAGCAAGTGGGGTCATATCTTGGGTTAAATTTGTGTAAAAGAACTGGTGTCATATGCCACCTAGTTAAAATCTTGTAGCCGCTTTCTTGCATTCTCACGCAGCGTGACGTGCGTTTCGAATTTCGAGGAGGGATCGGATTTCAGTGTCTGAAAATTTTCTAGAGAGATCCTCTTCCCATGCCTTTATAAAAGGATGTGTTACCGGCAACACAGGAGTTGTTAACATTTTACAATAATTTGAAACAACCTTTCTCGGGGTTTTAGTTGGGCTAATGAGGATTCATAGGGAGTCAAGTCCCGGTGGGGATCCATGTTTTTGAACTGCGCTTTGAGGGAACACGCTATTTTATTGTAAAGTAACGGAGGTAGAGAAGAGCAGTTTAGCAGATTAGACAGGACTTCTCGAGAGAGTACGATGCCATCACTGATAATGGCGTCCACAAAGGTGCTATTAGACAGTAGGTCTTTGGGAATCGAGGCATTAGTAACAGGGTCAGTAGTATAGAGCAGATCTCTAACTTGCCACAAAGGAGAGGGAATGGAGCGCATCTGGTGCGCAGGGCATTGTCGTTCCAAATTGCACAAGTTTCATGTATGAGCGCGTTTGAGATTTTAAGTTTAGTAAGAGTAGTAGGGAGGAAAAGATCAGTTGTCTCAGCGGGTATAGGAGGATGTCCTCTTCAATAGGTACCCATAGCTTATGGGCGGGTTTACGGACCCAATCCAGGATTCTATTTAAGTGGATCGCCTGTATAAAGGGGCGGGGTGTCGGCATGTCAATACCTCCGTATTTCCGGGGTAATTGGAGAGTCGAGTATTTAATTCTCGGCTTCCTCCCATTCCAAATGTACTTAGAGAAGATCCTATTTAATTGTGTGAAAAAGGTCCCAGGGATGTGGATAGGAAGGGCCTGGAGTAAGTAGGTCACTTTGGGCCAAATGAGACACTTCGCTATATTTTTCCGTCCGAACCAGGAGATATAGGGTGTAGGCCAGTTATCTAGGATATTGGAAATATCTGTCAGGAGAGGGACGAAATTGTTTTTATATAGGGCTCGTTCATTGGAAGAGATTTTTATTCCGAGGAATTTAATGTGGGATTGCGTCCAGTCAAAGGGCGAGTCTGCCGCAAGACGTGTTGCTACTGAGGCAGGGAGGGATATATTAAGGGCTTGCGATTTGCTCATGTTTACTTTAAAGTTTGAAATGACACCAAATGTGTCAAAAGTGTTAGCAATGACCGGTAAGGCATTAGTTGGGTTAGAGATTAGCAGCAGGAGATCGTCAGCGTATGCTGCCACCTTGTGTTCCCTACCTCCACAAGAGATTCCTGATAAGCCAGGATCTTGTCTCAGTTTCTGTAAAAGTGTTTCCATCGTTAACACGAACAAGAGCGGGGATAGTGGGCATCCCTGCCTGGTGCCATTGGAGATAGGGAACACCGGTGACAATACCCCGTTAATCAGGATCCTAGCTGTAGGGCATTCGTACATGGTGAATACGGCACGTATGAAGGAGGTGGGGATTCCAAAAGCGTGTAGAGCGGCCTTTAGGAAACCCCAATCCACCCTATCAAATGCCTTCTCGGCGTCAGTGCTAAGGAGCAGAAGGGGAATTTCGAGTGTTGAGCGTGGGAGATCAATTGTAATATTCTGTATATATTATCTTTACCTTCTCTACCCATCACAAAGCCGACCTGGTCTGGGTCAATTAAAGATGGGAGGAGGACCTGGAGCCTATGAGCAATGATTTTAGCGAAAGTTTTAAGGTCAAAGTTGAGAAGAGATATAGGGCGGTAGTTGCCACATAAGCTAGGGTCTTTCCCCTCTTTGTGTATGACCGTAATTTGGGCCGACAAAGTCTGTCCATGAAAGGGAATTCCCGCCAAAGCAGAATTGTAGAGTCTAGTCAGGTAAGGTGAGAGGGTATCTAGGCAGGAAAGGTAATAAAATGCGGTTAGGCCGTCTGGACCTGGGCTTTTATTTTTAGGAGAGGACGTGATAGCCTCTTTAATCTCGGTTGGGGTTATGGGAGAGCATAGTTTAAGTGCTTGCGCATCAGTTATTTGTGGGAGGGTTAGAGAGGCTAGGAATTCTGACACTAAGTCGGATTTCGGTCTATCTAAAAAAGGGTGTGAGTTATCAAGGTTATATAGTTCCTTATAGAACGCACTGAACTCTCGTGCAATATCCTCAGTTTTGTGATAGCTAACACCGTTTGGGCCCTTAAGATTGGTAATATAGGATTTAGCTTTCCTTTGCTTTATTTGAGCTAACATGAACCTAGTGGGTTTATCTCCATGTGCATAATGTTTGAACTGGACCGAAAGGTAAGCTTTAGCCGAAGACAAATTTAGAAGTCAGCTCTTCTAAATGGGAAGCTAGAAGGGATCTCTTGTGCAGCCTCTCTAGGCGAGAAATTTTAGATTGGAGGTCAGACATCTTTTGAGACCTAGTTTTGCGTATATAAGCAGAGAGAGATATAAGCTCGCCTCTGACATACGACTTATGTGCTTCCCAAAGTGTCTGCACAGAGACCTCGTTGGTATCACTCCGGTCAAAGAAATCAATCAAACGTGCATTGATCCTGTCTACATTCCGCGGGGATTTCAAGAGTAAGTTGTTTAAGCGCCAACACCGATATGGTGGGGGTGTTTGAGGCAGCTCATAAATCATTTCCACTATAGAGTGGTCCGAGAGGACTTGTGACAGGATCGAGGCAGATTGACAATATTGAACGTGTGTGGACGGTAGGAATAAATAATCAAGCCTGCTGTATGAATTATGAGGGATAAAGTAAAACGTATAATCCTTGACTGAAGGATATAGTGTCCTCCAAACGTCAGTCAGTTGCATGGATTGAAGTGTGCGTATCAATCTAGCCAAAGACTTAACTCGGATGGAGGAGCGACCAGTGGAGGAATCTATGATAGGGTTTAACGTGACGTTGAGATCTCCTCCCAATATCAAGGTACCTTCCGTAAAGGACGACAATTTCCTCAGAACCGTCCTGATCCAGGGGATCTGTTCTGTATTAGGAGCATAAATGTTTCCAAAAGGAAATATTGCAGGGCTGATGCGCCCTTTAAGAAAAATAAATCGTCTTTCACGGTCAGTGTATATGTCTAACAGTGTAAAGTTGATATGTTTGCTAAAGCCTACACTAACCCCTTTAGAAGCCTTGGTGTCGGCACCTGAATGGAACCATTGAGTGTAGTATGTATGTTTGAGAGAAGGAATTTTGTTTTTCTGAAAATGTGTCTCCTGCAGAAGACAAATATCAGCTTTGTGCTTCTTAAGGAGACCAAATACCTGAGACCTCTTCGAGGGGGAATTGAGCCCGTGAACATTGTATGTAACAATTTTAATACTCGCCATAGTGACGTAGGTCTAGCAAGGTTCTATGATCTGCAAAATTCTCGGCGCAGGATATTGGAGCAGGTACCTGGGGGGAAGGAGGGGGAGGAAAAATGGAAGCGGAGGGAAAAAACAAAGACAATTAACTACAAACATCACCAGCAATGAGCAGTATACAGAAGTTTAAAGCTTAAGTAATACTTATGGAAAGCACAAAGAATCGATGTGCACGAGATTAGGTCGAGTATTTGTTACTTGAAGTGCACTTTAAATAGACAACAGAACAGCAGTTGTATTGCAATAAAACAAAACTCTGTTAAGAGAAATATATGAATATGGGTCGGCTCAGGGCCCAACCTATAAAATAGGCTAACACATGGTTAAGAAAAACACAAGTGTATGAACATAGAGAAAAAAACGTCCCTAGGGAAGACCAAGGTGGTCACTCATAGACAAGGGTAGGAGCGAAGAAGAGGGGGGAAGAAGAGTACGAATCTACGGGTAGGGGGGAATGTAAAGAGAAGAGGGAGAGGTGATAGTAGGCGGGAGGAGAGGGATAGAAGGGCTAGGGGGAAGAAGTAAGGGATGAGAAAAGAGGAAGAGTTAGGTAATATAGCAGATCGCGGAAGGGGGTCCTTGTTAACTAGCAACAAGACAGCTCACAAAGACATATCTGGCAACTGTCAGAGACACCTAAATGATTAGCCTGTTATGAGGCAAGGTGGCGGCCAAGCAGAGTTCAAGTGTCCTCAGGAATGATATTTTTGGGTGCTAGTTTGCCGGACTTCCTTTTGGACATAGGGGTGCGTCCGGGGGCCACATATTCCCACGGTGTAGGGGGGTACGATTTGTGGTAGAGTGTCCAGGTCCTTGACCACCGCCCAGTCTGGGATTTGTAGGTCCGGGAGTTCCAGAGCATTGTAGATACCAGGCAGGTCCGCTGTTGTGCGAACTAAGAACCTTCTACCTCCGGACACGAAGGCTAGTCCGAACGGGAATTGCCAATTATACTGAATTCCTTTGGAGCGGAGGGCTGTTGTCAATGGCTTAAGGGTCCTTCTTTTTTGCAGTGTTTGCGGCGACAAATCTTGATAGATGTGGATCTGGGCATCTTCATAGATGATATGTGATGAGGACCTCGAAAGACGTAATATGTCCTCCTTGACGGTGAAGTGTAAAAGACGGCAGATCACGTCCCTGGGTGGTTCGGTGTCTTTTGGTTTGCGCCTCAAAGCTCTATAGACCCGCTCTATGACAATTTCACCAGAGTAGGAGTCTCCCAGGATATTGCGGAAGATATCTGTGACAGTTGGCAAAAGAGCAGAGTTTTCAACGGATTCTGGGAGGCCTCTTAGACGGAGGTTGTTCCTGCGACCTCTATTTTCCTGGTCCTCTAGAGCGTCAAAGGCTACATTAAGGTAGTTTTGGCAGGAGGTAAAGCTGGAAGTCAAGGCAGTTGTATAGTTGCAGAGAGAAGCTTGAGTAGATTCTAGTTGTTCTACTCTGGTGCCCAGATGCTTAATATCATGTTTGATGTCTTGTAAGTCTTTAGAGATGGGATCCAGGGCTTTAGATAGTGCGCTTTCCAGTGATTTTTGTAAGAAGGAGCGGGAGACTGGCAAAACGTCACGTTGTGAGACCAGCTCACTATCAGTGTCGGAGTCAGCGCCCGTGTCCAAATGAGCGGCTGGAAGGGCCTCTTTAGAAGGGGTGGTCAATTTGAGGTGGGGGTTTTTCTTTTTCATATACTTATCCATGTCCCCTTTTGTGGTAGGAACTTTATGTGCTGCAGCGGAATCTTTAGAGACTGGGTTTCCTATTTTGACCATGCTGCTGTAATTCTAAAGAAAGGTTGGGCCTCTGTAGCCAGGAAATAGTTAATACATCCGGAGTTATTTGTAGTAAAGCAGATATGGAAAAATTATGGCACAAAGTCCATGAAGGGGTGGATACACTGTATTGAGACCTAGATCAGTCCAGAAAAATTAGGGCTGAGCCCTGGAGAAACAGCGTGTGCCCTTGGGGTACAGGAGAGAGGCGGCAGGTTGTATGCAAATTGTATGCAGTAAAATGTAGACGATAAGATGTCCATAAAAATTAGAGCCATGCTCCTGCTGGTGAGTGGGTACTCAAACTGAGGCAAAAAAAATAAAAATAAAAATTGGAGGATAAGGGGAAGGGTCTGGAGGACGTGGCAGTTAAGGCCCAGTGTTATCCTAGGGGATCCCGTCTGAGAATGGATCAGAACCAGGTGTGCAATGTCTTCTACAGATGGACTGAGGAGCAGGCCGCAGGAAGCAGGAATGGGGTGCTTTACTCACGCACGTGTGGGAGAGAGGAGTTCGCCGCCATGTTGGAAATCCACCGGGAGGAGCGGTCAGCGCGGCCAGCTTCAGTAGGTCGTTTTGTGCCGCCGACCAGGGTCGGGATCCAGGGACCTCGTCCTTATATGGGGTAAGTGCGGCGCGTCTTATCTCACTTGCAGCCGGCAGAGGTGAGCCGCGGCGGTGCGGTGTAGTGGGCCGCGTCAGGGCACACTACAAGCAGGGTCAGATCGTGTAAGGAGACGGTCTTGGTGGGCCCCGGCAGATCAAAATTTTATCCAGTCGGGTAAGTGGAGGCCCGGAGGTATGTAATCTGTGCCACTGCCCTAGGTGGAAGGGAGGAGCTGCAGCGGTACGGCGCGGGAGGCCGCAGTTGTTCTCACCGAGTGCAGGAGTAGGCCTCTCGGAGAGATGGCTGAGGTGCAGACTTTGCCGGACAAAAAACTAGTCCCACGGGGTCCCGGACTACTCAGCAGCATCCAAAGGGTACTTCCAGAGATCTATGAAGTATATGGGGCCACCGATGGCTAAGGATTAGCTGGATAACTCAGAGAGCTCTCTGAGACACGTCTTAGCTGCTCGGTGGTTAGCCACGCCCCCTATTATTCACTTCTTTCTTGATACAATTACAAATGTACACTAAATTCCCTAAAACCCTTTACAGCATTGGGGGTTGAATAATTTTGAACACAACTGTATGTAAAAATACACCCCCAAAACACATTGCCCTACTTCTCCTGAGTACGGCAATACCACATGAGGGACTTTTTTGCAGCCAAGATGTGCAAAGGAGCCCAAAATCCCATGAGTACTTTTAGGATTTTAAAGGGTATTTCTACGCATTTGAATTCCAAACTACTTCTCACGCTTTAGGGCCCCTAAAATGCCAGGGCAGTATAAATACCCACAAGTGAACCCATTTTGGAAATAAGACACCCCACGGTATTCCGTGAGGGGCATGTCGAGTTCATAGAAGATTTATTTTTTTTTTGGCACAAGTTAACGGAAATAGTTTTTTTTTTTGTTTTGTTTTTTCTTACAAAGTCTCATATTCCACTAACTTGTGACAAAAAAAAAAAAATCTTACATGAACTTTCCATACCCCTCAAGGAATTCCTTGGAGTGTCTTCTTTCTAAAATGGGGTCACTTGTGGGGTATTGATACTGCCCTGGCATTTTAGGGGCCCTAAAGCGTGAGAAGTAGTTTGGAATCCAAATGCGTAAAAATGCCCTGTGAAATCCTAAAGGTACTCATTGGAATTTGGGCCCCTTTGTGCACCTAGGCTGCAAAAATGTGTCACACATGTGGTATCGCCGTACTCAGAAGAAGTAGGGCAATGTGCTTTGAGGTGTATTTTTGACATATACCCATACTGTGTGTGAGAAATATCTCTGTAAATGACAACTTTAAAAAAAAAAATTATACTAAGTTGTCAATTTACAGAGATATTTCTCTCACCTCGCATGGGTATATGTAAAAATACACCCTAAAACACATTGCCCTACTTCTCCTGAGTACCTCAATACCACATTTGTGACACTTTTTTGCAGCCTAGGTGCGTAAAGGGGCCGAAAGTCCAATTTAGGCTTTACAGTGTTGTTCACAATTTAGCCCCACCCAAAATGCCAGAACAGTAAAAACACCCCCCAAATGACCCCATTTCGGAAAGTAGACACCCCAAGGTATTCACTGAGGGGCATAGTGAGTCCGTGGGAGATTTAAATTTTTTTTTGCCAGAAGTTAGCAGAAATGGAAACTTTATTTTTATTTATTTTTTCTCAAAAAGTGTCATTTTCCGCTAACTTGTGATTTTTTTTTTTAATTATACATGAAGTCACCATGCCCCTCAGCGAATACTTTGGGGTGTCTTCTTTCCAAAATGGGGTCATTTGGGGGGTATTTATACTATCCTGGCATTCTAGCACCTCAAGAAACATGTCAGGTGCTCAGAAAGTCAGAGCTGCTTCAAAATGCGGAAATTCACTTTTTTGTACCATAGTTTGTAAACGCTATAACTTTTGCGCAAACCAATAAATATACACTTATTGGATTTTTTTTTATCAAAGACTTGTAGCACAATAAATTCTGACACAAACTTGTATAGAAATGTAATTATATTTGAACAATTTTATCAGAAAAAGTTAAAAATACACTTTTTTTGAGCAAATTGCGGTCTTTTTTGATTAATATCAGAAAAATGAAAAATCTCAGCAGCAATCAAATACCACAAAAAGAAAGCTGTATTTGTGAGAAAAAAAGGAGGTAAAATTCATTTGGGTGCCAATGTTGCATAACGAGCAATAAACCGTTAAAGTTGTTAAGTGCTGATTTGTGAAAAAGGGCCTGGTCACTAGGGGGGTATAAACCTGAGGTCCTTAAGTGGTTAAAACATCCAGTGTGTGTACACGATCCGGTATGATGTTGTATAGATAAGGTAGTGTAAGGGTTATGCCCGCTTTACAGTGACAGACCAAACTCTGACAGACCAAACTCCCCATTTAACGCACCACAAACAACCGCAAACAGTCCATTTGCACAACCGCAAACTCCCTATTTGCCGAAGGTTGGATGCCAAGCTAGCCATGTCCCGTTCCTTGTCCTCACTGACGTCATTGCAGGTCTCTTCCTCCACCCAGCCACGTACAACACCAAGGGTCCCCGAAAGGCGACAACAAGCCCCCTGGGACGCCTGCTGTGGTTGGTCTTCCACCTCCTCAAGGCCACCTTCCTCCTCCAGGTTTGTCACCTCTGCAAAATGACGCATGAGCCTACAGCCATAGTGCATGAGCGTTCAGCGGCCAAAAAATACCTAGCTCCGCAGAGGCTGTCCTCTTTTTTTAAAATCAAAAACATCTGTTTTTACCAGTTTAATCTCTGTTTATGTGTATGGAGTATGGTGTATGGTGTATAGAGTAGGTTTTAGGAACCGGGAGATGGAAAAAAGATGGTTGGTCGGTCCTCTTCCTTCCAATTTGGGGCACTGCGCGTGCGCCATGCAATGTACTGTGCCACCCTATATGAGTGGTGTGTTAAGTAGTACTATTCCTATCCGTTTAATCCCTGTTATGTCCCCTATCAGGGGCCGGTGTATGGAATAGATTTTAGGAACCAGGAGATGGAAAAAGATGGTTGGTCGGTCCTCTTCCTTCCAATTTGGGGCACTGCGCGTGCGCCGTGTAATGTACTGTGCCACGTGTAACGAATGGACTTTAGGAACCTGGAGATGGAAAAAGATTATTGGTCTGTCCTCTTACTTCCAATTTGGCACAATGTACTGTGCCACCAATACAAATAGTGTGAACTACTATTCTTACCATTTTAATCTTTGTTAAGTCCCCTATTTGGGGATGTGTATTGAATTTAATCCTTGCATGGGGAGATAGAGAAAAAAGCTTGCTCTGTCCTTTTTCGTTCTAATTTTGGGCGCTTGCAATGGAATTTGCCACCAATGCAACTAGTGTTAACTAAGTACTATTCCTATCAGTTTAATCTCTGTTTTGTCCCTTATCAGGGCCAGGGCCGGTGTAGTGAATAGATTTTTGGAACCGGGAGATGGAAAAAGACCCATGCTCGGTCCGCTTTGTTTGAAATTTAGGTCACTGCGCGTGCGCCGTGCAATGTACTGTGACACCCTATATGAATGGTGTGTTAAGTAGTACTATTCTTATCAGTTTAATCCCTGTTACGTCCCCTATAAGGGGACGTGTATCGAATAGATTTTAGACAACCGCAAAGAGTTATCAATAGTTGACACACTCATGATATAAATGTTATTCCTCTATGCGTCAATCTTGGTGTCGTGATGACTGTGCTCGTGCGCACGTTTGGGAGATTGCAGGCGATGGCGTTTTTTTTTTTCAAAGCCTATGGTTGTGCTGAGATAGTTCAGTGACAGTTAAGTGACACAGAAAACAATGATTCTACAGTGTGGGCCCATTGTTGGCCTAGTAGGCTTTAAAGATCACCTTAGATCATCACAAAGAAAATGAATGTTTTTTATATGAAAAATTATCCAGCCGATCGCTTTTGGTCTGTTCACAATAAAGCAACGACCTTATCATATGGGGTGTGCCAACATTGCCAACACACTCATAGAGGTGATCGCTTCATTGTGATAAGCAAGCCACTTCACAACAACAAGTTAACGATCACGAAGGGGAATTGACACATGTATTTGCCTTTTTTTTTGTTTTGTTTTTGCAGCCACAGTGCAGCACCAGAGGCCAGAAAAATTAGGCATGTACACATGCCTGAAAAATTAGGTACTGTTGCGGCAGCAAAAATTGATGTTTTCCAGGCAGAAAGTGTAATAAAACATTGAGTCTTGAACCCTATTTGGTGGCGGAGAAGTGACGCAAGTCATCCGGCATGCAGAGATTAAATACAGCAGCGTGGGGACCATTTTTAGCCCAAGGCATCTCATCAGGCCTTTTTTAGTCAAATGTATCCTCCACTGTCAGTCCCTTCGGTATCCACGCCTCATTCATCTTAATAAAGGTGAGGTAATCTAGACGTTTTTGAGCTAGGCGACTTCTCTTGTTAGTGACAATACCTTCTGCTGTGCTGACAGAACACTTGAAGCGGGGCAGGCCAGAAGTTTTAATGCAAATTGGGATAGCTCAGGCCACAGGTCAAGCCTGCACACCCAGTAGTCAAGGGGTTCATCGCTCCTCAGAGTGTTGATATCTGCAGTTAAGGAGAGGTAGTCTGCTACCTGTCGGTCGAGTCGTTCTCTGAGGGTGGACCCCGAAGGGCTGTGGCGATGCGTAGGACTTAAAAAGCTCTGCATGTCCTCCATAAACAACACATCTGTAAATCGTCCTGTCCTTGGCGGCGTGGTCGTGGTAGGAGGAGGATTACTTTCACCTCTTCCCCTGTTTTATTCCTGTTGTGCTGTCATGCTTATACGCTGTGTAAAGCATATTTTTTAACTTGTTTTGGAATTGCTGCATCCTTTCCGACTTCCGGTAATTCGTTAACATTTCAGCCACTTTCTGCTTATACCGGGGGTCTAGTAGCGTGGCCACACAGTACAGGTCGTTCTCCTTCAGCCTTTTTATACGAGGTTCTCTCAACAGGCATGACAGCATGAAAGACCCCATTTGCACAAGGTTGGATGCCGAGCTACTCATGTCCTGTTCCTCGTCCTTACTGATCTCATTGAAGCTCAGTTCTTCCCCCCCACCCACGTACAACACCACGTTTCCCAGAAAGGTGACAAAGAGCACATTCCTCCTATGACTCCTCTTCCTCAGACTCCTCTTCCAGCGTTGCCGCAGGTCCAGCAAGTGATGATGAAAAGGCTGTTTCTGGTGATGATGGTGACCACAATTCTTCCTCTTCCTTTTCACGCTCATGTACGGCCTGATCTAGCACTCTTCGCAGGGCACGCTCCAGGAAGAAAACAAATGGCATGAGGTCACTGATGGTGCCTTCGGTCCGACTGACTAGGTTTGTCACCTCCTCAAAAGGACGCATGAGCCTGCAGGCATTGCTCATGAGTGTCCAGTAACGTGGCAAAAAATACCCAGCTCCGCAGAGGCTTACCTAGCACCCCGGTCATACAAATTCTCGTTGACGGCATTTTCTTGTTGAAGCAGGTGGTTGAACATTAGTAGTGTTGAATTCCAACGTGTCGGGCTGTCGCAAATCACTGGCATGTTGTTTCACCGCTGAATATCGGAAAAGTGCGCCAGGGCTGTGTAGAAACGCCTGAAATGACCACACACCTTACTGGACTGCTTGAGGACATCCTATAAGCCTGGGTACTTATACACAAAGCTTTGTACGATCAGATTCAACACATGTGCCATGCACGGCACATGTGTCAACTTGCCCAAATTCAATGCCGCCAACAGATTGCTTCCGTTGTCACACACCACTTTGCCGATCTCCAGTTGTGTCAACTTGGCCAAATTCAATGCCGCCAACAGATTGCTTCCGTTGTCACACACCACTTTGCCAATCTAGAGTTGGTGCGAGGTCAGCCACTGATCCACCTGTGCATTCAGGGCGGACAGGAGTGCTGGTCCGGTGTGACTCTCTGCTTTCAGGCAAGTCAACCCCAAGACGCCATGACACTGTCGTATCCGGGATGTGGAATAGCCCCCGGAGAGCTGGAGGGGTGCAGTTGATGTGGAGCAATACGCATCAGCAGAAGGGTTTCAGACCAGGTATCAGTGGTCAGATGGACCCTTTGCTCCAACACTGTGTGCCAGACATGCCATGACTTCCTTTTCCACAATAGAGTGTAGGTTGAGGATTGCCTTTTGTGAAAAAAAAATTCGGCCGGGTACATTCCACTGCGGTGTCCCAATAGCTATAAATTTTTTGAAGGCCTCAGACATTACCAGCTTGTATGGTAAAAGCTGGCAGGCTAAGAGTTCAGACAAGCCAGCTGTCAGACGCCGGGCAAGGGGGTGACTCTGTGATATTGGCTTCTTACGCTCAAACATTTCCTTGACAGACACCTGACTGTGGGCAAATGAGCAGGAACTGCTGAAGGTGAGAGGCGGAGTGGCGGGTGGTTGAGAGGGGGCAAGGAGGACAGCAGTGGTTGACGTGGCTGAAGATGCTGGACCAGGAGGAAGATGGTGGCTTTGAGTTTGTGTGTTGCTTGTACTCATGTGTTGATCCCATAGGCGTTTGTGATGTGAGATCATGTGCCTTCTCAAAGCAGTTGTACCTAAGTGGGTGTTGGACTTCCCACATCAGTTTCTTTTGGCACAGATTGAAAATGGCATCGCTGGTATTAAACACAAAAAAAAATGCCACACTGCTGAGCTTTGCAATGACGGCATTCTGGTGGTGGCAACAGCATGCGTTGATTGGCGTGCTGTCTGGCTGACCCCAGGTGCCGATACATACTGTCTGACTGTGCCATTAGCTCCTTGTAAATACCTCCCCTTGCTTCCAACTCGTCTCCTCCTCCTCTCTGTCTCCCCATCTGAACTTTCCCCCTGTTCTTCTTCTCTTCGAGCGGGCACCGACGTGACATCCATGGACACATTGTCATCATCAACTCAGCAAAGGAAGTAGCAGCGGATACAACATCATCATCATCACACCGTACGTCCATGTGTGTAATGCTGCCTGACTGAGACATATCCCTGTTATCTAAATCCTCTAGCAATAATGGTTGCGCATCACTTATTTCTTCCAACTGATGTTTAAATAACTCCTCTGACTGATCAAGGGAAGCTGCTGTGGTGCTAGTGTTTGTGGGGGCGGCGGGCAGGTAAGTTGTAACTTGAGAGGTGTCCAAAGCTGAGCTGGAGGAGGATGGTACGTCAAGGTTCGAAGCGGAATATGTTGAAGATTGGGTGTATATGAGTGGTGGGCAGTGGGCACAGTACAGTCTGTGGGCCTGACACTCACTGACAGGCAACTGCAATTATATTAAAGGGTAAAAATGAAATGACTTTTTTATCTTCAAGGTACTGTGCCACCCGATATGAGTGGTGGGCACTGGCAGTGGGCACAGTACAGTCTGTAGGCCTGACAAACACTGGCAGGCAACTGCAACTATATTAAAGGGTAAACATTAAATGACTTTTTTATCTTCAAGGTACTGTGCCACCCTATATGAGTGGTGGGCAGTGGGCACAGTACAGTCAGTGGGCCTGATACACACTGGCAGGCAACTGCAATTATATTAAAGGGTAAAAATGAAATGACTTTTTTATCTTCAAGGTACTGTGCCACCCGATATGAGTGGTGGGCACTGCCAGAAGGCACAGTACAGTCTGTGGGCCTGACACACACTGGCAGGCAACTGCATTATATTAAAGGGTAAAAATTTAGTGACTTTTTTATCTGCATGGTACTGTGCCACCATACATGAGTGGTGGGCAGTGGGCACAGTACAGTCAGTGGGCCTGACTCACACTGGCAGGCAGCTGCAATTATATTAACCGCCTCCCGACGGCTGTACGCACCGATGCGTCCAGGAGGTGGCTGGCTTACTCCTCCTGGACGCATCGGTGCGTCATCTCGCGAGACGCGAGACTTCCTGTGAACACGCGCGCCTCACAACTTGTACTGCAGCCTGCCAGCGATGATCAATCGCTGGCAGGCTATAGATGCGAAATAATTTGCATCAAACATGTATATCAGAAGCTGTTTTGTTTACGGCGTACGATATACCTGCTACCTGATACTCTGGTGGTCCCATTTGCTGAGATCGACCACCAGAGGACCAGGTAGCTATGTAAAGTTGCACCAAACACTACACTAAGCTCCCCCCTCACTTATTAACCCTTGTTAACCCCTTGATCACACAATCTAGATTCCCTGATCACCCCCCTGTCATTGATCACACCCCTTGTAAGGCTCCATTCAGACGTCCATATGTGTTTTGCAGATCCGTGGATCCGCGGATCTGATCCACGGATCCGCAGATCTGATCCACGGATCTGCGGATCCGCAGATCCTCAAAACACGGACACCGGCAATGTACTTTCCGCATTTTGCAGATCCGCAGATTGCCAGAACTATATAGAAAATGCTTTTTCTTGTCCGCAATTGCGGACATGAATAGGACATGTTCTATATTTTTGTGGAACGGAAGTGCAGACCCGGAAGAGCGGATCCGTAATTCCGGATCCGAGCGGGACAAAGTCTGTCCCCATTAAAATGAATGGGTCCGCTATTCCGTTCTGCAAACCAAATTGTGGACATGTGAATGGGGCATAAGGGTCCCTTATCACCGCCAGTTAGTTAGCTACTTGTTAGGTAGTTAGCATCCAGCCCACCGCACCACACCGCAGTCACTGATTTTGGCAGAGATTTTTTCATCCACATTGATCAATGCAAATGAAACAATCTGTGCCGTTCATCTTTTTTTTTTTTTCAGCCCACAGACTGAATAAATAAAAGCAGACTGGGATTTTTTGGGGTGCTGTCAGGACGCTGTCCTTATAGAAGATGAGTCTTTGAGGACTGGAGTGGACACAGAACACTGGCCTAGCTAATGCTTTCCCTATATATTCAGCAGCACTCTCCCTGCTCTAACTAACACTGCAGCTTCAGAATGAACCTAAGATGGATGCTGTCCTTGCTTTTTGTTAGGAGGTGGGAGGGTCTGGGAGGGAATTTATGCTGATTGGCTGGAATTTTTCTGCTGACTGTGAGGTACAGGGTCAAAGTTTGCTCAATGATGATGTATAGGGGGCGGACCGAACATCGCATATGTTCGCCCGCGGCGGCGAACGCGAACAACTGATGTTCGCCGGGAACTGTTCACCGGCAAATAGTTTGGGACATCTCTACTGCAGAACACTAGAGATCTGACTACTCTCCTTATATACAGTTTCTAGCTAGACTAGAACCTTTTAGTGGCAGGGGTGGAGTGCAGAAACCCATCCCAAACAATTACAAAGTTACCACTCCCGTCTGTCGTAGACTTATATTAGAGCTTTAATGATACTCAATGGCAATGACAGCAGTTTGTCCATACAAAAACAAGTTCCCAGACATAACAACATAGCTAAATCAGACATTCAAAAAGCTAGTCTGCTGGTTTTGCTGGCAAACAAGTCTGGCTTTTCCCTTCAAAACCTGCTCTTTCTTTAAACCCTATGGCATGTGTGGATAACTAGCAGCTTCTTATTCAAAGTCCCAAAAGTTTGTCAGTATTCAGTAAACATTTCCATAGAGCCTCGCAAACACAGTGCAAATGAACAAGCTATATATCACAACATACAAATAAAATGGGTATTAACCCCTTTAAATGAACTAGTACGAAGTTGATGTCTTTGCCTAGGGGTAACAGGGCAAATGTTCATAAATGTCCAGACTTGAAAGTAACTCTGCTCCACGGCACTACATATTTACCTTTAACCTGCTCTGCATTTGCCTTAAATGCCATTGTCGCTCCCACTGTCCCTATTACCACCAAATGGCTACAAATGCACTACTATCACCACCACATCAGTTACACCGCCTCAGTTATCTATGGCATAGCCTACTCATGTCAGTACAAGTGCTGACTATTCTCACACAAGTCATCAACAATGAGATTCTTTTGAGTGTCTTCAATAGCACAAGGGGTTTTGTTGTCTCTTCTCAGGAAAAAGAAGGCAGCCTACTATGAGGGGGCAGTGAAGGCAGAGAGATGCAACTGGAAGGTTTCTTTGAGGCTGAGGAGCAGGAGGAATGGAGTAACTCCTGGATCCAAAGCATAACATAAGACTCACAAGGGACCTTGACATCATCCAGTCCACGAGCTAATCCTTCTTTTCCACAATAATTATGTGGCTCCTATTGAAAGTCAGTGAATATTGTGGCCTACTACTACTACAACTACTACTACTACTACTGGCTAGGTGCTGGGGCTACTACATCTGTTTGCCCTACTATTCACATTCTCCTTCTCCATTTACCAGATATTTTGGCCTAAAAATGAAAAGTCACATGTTTGGTATACAGATTGTTAAATGATACTAGCAAAATCACAAGTCTTTAATTTAAAGACAGTTATATGTCTCTCCCATTCTACAAACACACTGCACACTTGTTTTTGCTGCTACTACAAGGTATCTTGAAGTAATAAAACATGTTCACTAAAACTCTTGCAGTCAATTAGGCTACTTTCACATTAGCATCATGGATCTGCAAAAACGCTTCTGTTACAATAATACAACCACATGTATCTGTCATGAACGGATCCGGTTGTATAATGTCTTCTATATCCATGACAGATCCGTCATGAACACCATTGGGGATGGATCTGTTTTCTATTGTGTCAGAGAAAAAGGATCCGTCCCCATTGACTTAGGCTATTTTCACACTAGTGTTTTGGCTTTCCGTTTCAGAGATCCGTCACTGGCTCTCAGAAGGGGTCCAAAACGGATCAGTTTTGCCCTAATGCATTCTGATTAGAAAAGGATCCGCTCAGAATGAATCAGTTTGCCTCCGTTTAGTCACCATTCCACCCTGGAAGCGGACATGAAAACGCTGCCTGCAGTGTTTTTCTGTCCGCCATGTGGTGCAGAGCAAGACGGATCTGTCCTGACACAAACTGTAATGTAGTTTTTGTAGTAAAGTGCATTTACTAACGTGTATAGTAATACAGTTTTTGGTAGTAAAATGATTTTTCTGTTACTACTGTACATGGTATATTGCAGTAATACAATGCTTGCATTAACAAGGGTATACTAATGGGCTTATTGTTCATACAGAACAAATGGGTCACTTGTATTGCAGAACCTGGCTGCCTGCTATATGAACTGTGAAAGAACAAACAAATCAGAGTGACCAGTCTGTTATTCACTATGCTGTTTTCCCTGATAAAACAATAAAATGTACCCAATTATATGTCCCTATGCTCTTGCTGTTCTCTCCCTATAGTTGCCTTAGTAAAGCTAGATTACTTGCTTTTGTCTGTAATTACTTTTTGGAACAAACAGCCACAACATATGCTCACAGAATACAAGCTGAAAATAGAATGATGTGCAATGGTGTTCCCAGCAGAAGTACCTTCCAGAATTCTGCCCTTCATTGGCTGGTCAGGCTGTCTGTCATACATAGAGCCAATCAGATCAAGCCTTCCTCTCCTCCCTCCTTTTGTCATCTGATCCACGACCAATTGTTTCTCCTGTTTTGCCCCTCCAATTTTCACAGTTTAAGGCTACATGCACACGACCGTTGCCTGCCTCCGCGTCCGCTCCTCCTTGAAATTTTGCGTCCGTCAAAAAAAACGGATGACGGACCGTTTTTTTTGACGGATCCGAGTTTTATGGCAGATCCATTGTAAAAATGCCTATCCTTGTCCGCAAACGTGAAAAAAATAGGACATGCACTATTTTTTTGACGGAATGAAAACACGGATCACGGATGCGGAACAAAAACGGTTGACCATCCGCATTTTTTGACGGACCCATTGAAATGAATGGGGAAGCATCCTATCCGTGAAAAAAAACGGAACGGACGCGGAAACAAACAACGGTCGTGTGCATGTAGCCTAATAGTGCTGGGTGTAATTTTTGTACGACTTCTGATATTTTTCTACTTCACGTGGATTTTTGTCTTGCTAAAGTTTATCATTGCTGAAACCAATAAAAAAAAATTTGAAACAAAAAATATGCTGACAAATTTGAATTGGCATATGGTTAACAAATATTAACAAAAGACTTAGTGCTTATGCACACAAACATATTTTTTGTCTGCATCTGATCCACATTTTTTACAGATCGGATGAGGACCCATTCAATTCAATGTCTGCTTCTATATTTCCGCTCTGTGGCATCCGCAAAAATATAGAACATGTCCTATTCTTGTCCGCATTACGGACAAGGATAGGACTGTTCTATTATGGGCCAGACATTCTGTTCCAGAAAATGATGAATGCACATGGCCAGTATCCGTGTCTCGCAGATAAACAATTTGCAGACTGCAAAAAAAGCAGCGTCCGTGTGCATCAGCCCTAAGTAGAAATGTTTTACTTATTTAATTTTAATCCACATGACACCGAAAATGCTGCATGTGAGCCATAGGAGATTTTTCTGTCACTCATTCTAATATAACATTACAAAGTAAAATTTTCAACATATCAGACTCTTTTCCTATTATTATTATTTATTTTAAAGCGCCATTAATTCCATGGCGCTGTACATCCAGCTGGGGTTACACAGAAATAAAAAACACAGTAAACAAGAAACTATTAACATGTGCTGTGGAAGTGAGTTCCATAGTAGGGGAGAGGCACATGAGAAATCTTGTAGTCGATTGTGTGAGGAACAGATGAGAACTGAGGAGAAAGTCCTGTGAGGACCCGGGAGCCGTGTGCAGAAGGGACTTCATCATCATCAGGAGAAGAGGGTGGCAGCGGCTGAGCCAGCAAGGTGGTAGCATGGCTGGGAATCAGCAGGGTGGCAGCAGTGGGAGGTCGGGAGACAAACGTGCCCGGGGTAGACCACCTGCTTTGCAGTAGCCTGCCTGCCCGCGAAGTAGGGGTGCAGGGGTTCACGGAGGCAGCGGAGGAAGCAGTCAGACAGTGTGGACTGTTGGGGGGAAAATCACCTACTCGGCAGTGTGGCAGTTTTTTGTTAAGCCGCCAGAGAAGGTGAACGTGGCCATATGGAGAATCTGTGGGCAGAAGGTGAAGCGTGACTAGGGTGCCAATGTTAGCATTACGGCGCTGAGTTAACATGTGCAGTGTTGCCATACAGTGGCCTGGGAGAACCATGGTTCCAATGTGGTGGTACAGCCTGCCGCAGCAACCGCTACATCACCCAGTGGCACACACCCGGTTTTTTAAGCAGTCAAGGCTCCACCACCTCAGCCGAAGGGAGCTGTCTGTCATTCCCATCTTCTGCCGTTCCAGATGATCCAGCTCCTACTCCTCTTCAGTCATTCCGTCAGCAATCGATCACCGAAACGATTGCCAAGAGACAGCAGTATGAGAGCAATCATCCAACGGCGCAGTAGCTGAATGTGCTCCTGTCCAAGTTGCTAGTACTGCAGTCCCTCCCTTTCCAAGTGGTGGTGGACTCTGCACCTTTCAAAGAACTGATGGCGGTGGAGAGTACCAAGCCGTCATTTCTTTGCGAAAAAGGCAGTACCATCCCTGCACAAATATGTAGAACAGAAGGTGGGCAATTCCTTGAGCATGTCAGTGTCTGCCAAAGTGCACAGCAGGGCCGGCGTGTGGAGCTGTAACTATGGTCAGGGACAATACATGCCCTTTATGACACACTGAGGGAATGTGGTTCCTGGAAAGCCACACCAGCAACTTGGCCATGTCATGCCGCTTCCGTATCTACGTTGTCACGCCGTTGGTCCTGCAACAATGTCCGCCTCTCCCTCCTCATCCTCCACCATGTCCGCAGCCTCCACTGCAGGGACAAGTCACAGTGCCCCTCCAGCATACCACATGTGCAGGGCATGGCGGTGTCACTCTGTTCATCCCCTGGTTTGCCTTGGCGAACGGAGTAACACAGGGGAGGACCTGTTCCACATGATTCCTCAAGAAATCGAATCCTGGCTTTCTCTGTGACAACTGGAAATCGGAACCATGGTGACCGAGAATGGGAAGAACATGGTGTCTGTGCTGAGTCAAGGAAGGCTGAGCCATACGCCCTGCATGGCACACGTGTTGAATCTAGTTGTCAAGCGGTTCCTGAAGTCTTCCACTCATCTGCAAGACACCCTAAAAATGGCCAGGAAACTTTGCATGCACTTCAGCCACTCATACACTGCAAGGCACACCCTTCTTGAGTTGCAGTGGCAAAATGGCATCCCCCAACATTGGCTGATATGCAACATTTCCACCAGTTTGAATTCCACCCTCCATATGTTGAACCGACTAAACGAACAGAGAAAGGCCATCAATGATTTCTTGATGATCCAATTGGATAGGAGTACTCCCCTGTGTAACTTCGATGTCATCCAGTTGCAGCTCATGAGTGACACCTGCCGTTTGCTCAGGCCCTTTGAGGATGCCACGTTATTTGCCAGTCGCCAGGAGTACGGGATGAACAACGTCATTCCACTTCTTCATGTCTTGGAACAGATGGTGGTAAAAATGGCTGGTCAGGAGACAAGAGACGTGGCGCCTAGATCTCACGGCCACATGAGCTCTGTGGGGGCTCAACTGGAAGAGGAGGAGGTGGAGAAGGGCAATGAAGCACAGGAAATAAATAGCGAAATGGGTAGTTTTTCTACTCAGCTGACAGGAGAGGAGAAGCAGGAGCAGCCAGAGGAGCTACAGAGTGATGAGGAAGACAAGACAGAGGACCCAGCCACACCGTGGCAGTATGCAGTGGAGATGGAGGCAGGAAGTCCCTCCAAGTCACATGCACAAATGGCTTGATGCATGCTTACTTGCCAGAGCCAGATGTCGTCCCCTCTCACTCAATTTTCACCATTCGGCAGAGGGATGACATCTGGCTCTCCACCTTGTTGGACCCTCGCTACCGGTCCAAAATGGCGGCCTTTCCAGCATCCACTGAGAGGAAGGACCAACCTAATACTACAGACATCCTATATGGTCAGTTGGCTGCTGCCTATCTGCGCCATCGTCCATCCTCTCGCAGGTCTGACCAGAGGGGGGCTCTCTGCGCTCACGTTCCACTGCCATGGCTGCTGGGGAGGGGTGGGGTGGCACGAGCAGCACCAGCTCCATCAGCAGCAGCCTGAGTCTACAGTCGCTGATGAGCAGCTTTCTTCACCCGCATAGTAAAGAAACTACTCACCAGCAGCAGCAGGTAGACCTGGAGCAGGATCTAAACAAGCAGGTGGTGGCATACTTGGACAGCACCTTGCCACCCCAAGTTGAAGATCCGCTGGACTACTGGGCAGCCAAACTGGAGTTGTAACCGCATCTAGGAAAGTTTGCCCTGGAAAAGCTGTCCTGCCTGGCCAGTAGTGTGGCATCAGAGCAGGTGTTTTGTGCGGCTGGGGCCATAGTTAGCCCAAGAAGAACTCACCTGTCCACCCAAAATGTGGAGAGACTGACCTTTGTCAAGATGAATCAGGCTTGGATCAGCTAGGATTTCCACCCTCCAATGCCTGATTCATCTGATTAAATCATCCATGTCGCCACACCCAAACTTTGACAAAAGAGACCAGTTTATTCTGGCTACTTGCCTCATCTACAACTCTGATGCTGCCACCTGCCTGATGCCACACATCTGATGCCAAGTGCTCCCTTTTTCACCCACCTTCATCAATGTGTACTGGTATTGCCACCCACCTCCCCACTCTGTCACCTGGTCACTTTGTGGTCTACTCATTTTGCTGCTGCCATCTCCACACTATGTCACCTTGCCACTCTGTGGTCTCCTCCTGATGCTGCTGCTGCCGCCACCTCCATACTCTGTAATTGTGTAACTTGGTGGCCTTCTCCTGATGCTGCTACTGCTGCTGCCGCCACCTCCAGACTCTGTCATGGTTCCACTCGGTGGCCTCCTCATACGGCTGCCACCTCTAGACTCTGTCATTGTGCCACTCAGTGACCTTATCCCACCACCACCAGACTCTGTCATTGTGCTACTCGGTGGCCTCCTCATACTGCTGCCAACTCCAGACTCTGTCATTGTGCCACTCGGTGGCTTTCTCCTGATGCTGCTACTGCTGCTTCTGCCGCCTCCACACTCTTTTATTGTGTCGCTCTCTGGTCTCCTGATGCTGCCGCCACCTCCAGACTTTTTCACTGGGCCACTCTGTGGTCTCCACCTTACCACTATGTCATGGGGCACTCTGTGCACTTCTCATGATGTTCCCACCCTCCCCACTACCTGTCTGGGCCACCCCTGCCTTTTATACTGGGACACATGTCAGTGCACTAGAACGTGATGCATATGTCAATATATTACACCTGCCTTTCATACTACTACATATTAATTGTATCACTAAAATAACTGATTAACTCTTAATGTCAGTGCACTTGACAGTGATGCACATGGTGATATATTACACCTGCCTTTAATACTGAGGCAAAGTAACTGTATCACGAAAATAACCGATTAACTCTGAATGCCGATGCACTAGAGCGTGGATGAACACACTGATACAACTGGATCAACTTGTAGGAAACTGGAAACTGGATCTGGATCAACTTGTAGGAAACAGGCCGAACTGGATGGACAAATGTCTATTTTCGGCTTATATAGTATTTTACTATGTTACTATGTATACACTCTCCCTGCAGTCTCCCTCTCCAATATTCTTCTATTAATTATTTTCAACAACACTGTCCCTAGCGCATAAGCGCTTGCCACGTCTCTCCCTATTCTCAGTTCACAGGAAATGTCGGAGACAGTGTGGGATGTTTTATATGGCTATCACAGAGGATGGCTATCTGTGGATAGGCTGGCTGCATGGCATTATGGGTGATCTTGCATCCCTGGGCTTCATACTTTCACATTGTAACACATGCAGCTGCCATTTTAGGAAAAACTGATTCATTACCACAAAGCATGGTGAAAATTGTATTTGCTGCTAAAACTTTGTACTAAATGCCACTCAACACTGGTGTTATCCATAAGTATACAATACCTGTATGCCAGTAAACATTTTATTAAGTATTGCTTCACAATAATCAGTTATAAAATAAAAAAAATAGCATTTGCTTTACTTATTTCTCTTGCTTATATAGTCAGAACGTATTCCACAGCACTGTACAGTTACTGTCATTACTCATATCACTCTCTATGCCCTATAGGTTTCACAATCTAGATTCCTAAATCTTAAACATATTCACATATAGGTCGACTTGATCCATTTTTCGGAGTGTGGGAGGAAACCCATGAAAAAATGGGGAGAACATAAAAATTGGCCTTGCTTTAAACTCAATATACTAGTGCTGAAAGGCAACAATGCTAGCCACTTTTCCACTTTATCAAGTTTGTTACTACCAATTTCCTTAAAGACTTGAAGTAGGGGCGCTATAAGTCTCACCAATGTGTATTTTTGATTGCTCTGGACAAAACTTTTTGTTAGGGCAGTTTTTATGTGTGAGACCCAACTGTATCTCTTTTAGGAATTCTTTAGGAAGTCATGTGTATTTATCAAAGCACTTATGTTCTGCATAATAATGTTGCTTTATAAAATTCATAATTCAGTATGTCAGATCTTTCAAAGAAAAGAAGAAGTGTAAAAGAATGGGCAAAAGTCCTTCACAGATATCTAATATGACAGTAAAAACAGATGGTCCAAAGCAATTTTAGGTGAAGAAAATTCAGGTTTAGCAGCTTGTGCAAGAACAAAATGTTCATACAAACAAATGTATTTGTTTCAAGCAAGGCAAAAGTGTTTTTTAAACATTTTAACATAATATACTTAAAATAAATAAGCTGTACAAAGAAAATGACTATATTATTTTTCTTAAAACAGCAAACTAAATAAGAAACACACAATACAATTTTAGTCTAATTTCAGTTGCTTGCCTGCTGCCGCTGTGTGTCAGGCCGACTTCCACTGACTGTAGTGTGCCCACTGCCAGTGCCCACCACTCATACCGTGTGGCACAGTAGCTTGCCGATAAATAAGGCATTTAATTTTTACACTTTATTCTAAATTCAGTTGGGGTGGCACAGTACCTTGCCAATAAATAAGGCATTTCATTTTTACACTTCAGTCTAATTTCAGTTGCCTGCCTGCTGCCAGTGTGTGTCAGGCCGACTTCCACAAACTGCACTGTGCCCACTGCCAGTGCCAACCACTCATACCGGGTGGCACAGTAGCTTGCCGATAAATAAGGCATTTAATTTTTACACTTTAATCTAAATTCAGTTGCTTGCCTGCTGCCAGTGTGTGTCAGGCCGACTTCTACAGACTGTAGTGTGCCCACTGCCAGTGCCCACCACTCATACGGGGTGGCACAGTACCTAGCACGCGTAGTACCACTTATCTAAAAAAGAATGACAGGCAGAGGCAGGCCACCCCGCAGGGGCCGTCATGGTCGTGGTGCTGTGATTTCCACTGGCCCTGGAATAATGCCCAGTGTTCAAAGGCCACGTACACTGAACCCGAAAAAATTGTGAGGACATAGTTGACTGGCTTAGACAGGACACCCAATCTTCAACATCTTCCCCTAAGAACCTTGACTCACCATCCTCCTCCAGCTCAGCTTCGGTCACCTGCTCTCAAATTACCACGCTCCCACCCGCCACCACCACCACCACTACCACCACAGCCGCTTCACTTGATCCGTCAGAGGAGTTATTTACACATCAGTTGGATGCAATTTGTGATGCGCAACCATTATTGCCAGATGATGTAGATTACAGGGATATGTCTCAGTCAGACAGAATTACACACATGGACGTACGCTGCTGCTTCCTTTGCTGAGGTGTCAGATACAAGTGAAGCGGTTGATGATGACGATGTGTCCACGGATGCCACATGGGTGCCTGCTCGAAGAGAAGAAGAGGGGGAAAGTTCAGAAGGGGAGACAGAGAGAAGGAGGAGACGAGTTGGAAGCAGGGGGAGGTCGTCACAAGGAGTTAGTGGCACAGTCAGACAGCATGTATCAGCACCCAGGGTCAGCCAGACAGCACGCCAGTCAACGCATGCTGTTGCCACCACCAGAATGCCGTCATTGCAAAGCTCAGCAGTGTGGCATTTTTTTTTGTGTGTCTGCCTCTGATAACAGCAATGCCATTTGCAACCTGTGCCAAAAAAAACTGAGTCGTGTGAAGTCCAACACCCACCTCGGTACAACTGCTTTGCGAAGGCACATGATCTCACATAACAAACTCTTATGGGATCAACACATGAGTATAAGCAGCACACAAACTCAAAGCCACCATGCTCCTCCTGGTCCAGCATCATCAGCCACGTCAACCACTGCTGTCCTCCCTGCCCCCTCTCAACCAACCGCCACTCTGCCTCTTACCTTCGGCAGTTCCTGCTCATCTGCCCACAGTCAGGTGTCTGTTAAGGAAATGTTTGAGCGTAAGAAGCCAATGTAACAGAGTCACCCCCTTGCCCGGTGACTGACAGCTGGCTTGACGGAACTCTTAGCCCACCAGCTTTTACCATACCAGCTGGTGGAGTCTGAGGCCTTCAAAAAATTTGTCGCTATTGGGACACCACAGTGGATGGTACCCGGACTAAATTTATTTTCAAAAAAGGCAATCCCAAACCTCTACTTTGTTATTGAAAAGGAAGTCATAGCATCTCTGGCATACAGTGTTGGGGCAAGGGTCCATCTGACCACTGATACCTGGTCTGCAAAGCACGGGTCATGGGTCAAACTGCTGACGGCTGACAAGCATGGAATACGTAGCTCCACAGCTGAGTTAGTGACACCGCCACGACTTGCAGGCACCTCCTCTACTCCTACTCCATCCTCTTCGATATCCTCCTCGGCTGAGTCCTCTTCTGCTGCGGCGTCTGGCTTCAACTGAATCCCCCCAGCTCCCCAGGGGCAACTCCACATCCCGGATACGACAGTGTCACGCTGTCTTGGGGGTTGACTTGCCTGAAAGCAGAGAGCCACGCAAGACCAGCACTCCTGTCCACCCTGAACGCACCGGTGGATCAGTAGCTGACACCCCACCAACTGGAGATCGGCAAAGTGGTGTGTGACAATGGAACAAATTTGTTGTCGGCATTGAATTTGGGCAAGTTGTCCCATGTGCCGTGCATGGCACGTGTTGAATCTCATCGTACAACACTTTGTGTCTAAGTACCCAGGCTTACAGGACGTCCTCAAGCAGGCCAGGAAGGTGTGTGGCCATTTCAGGCGTTCCTACACGGCCATGGCGCACTTTTCCGATATTCAGCGGCGAAACAACATGCCAGTGAGACGCTTTATTTGCGACAGCCTGACATGTTGGAATTCAACACTCCTAATGTTCGACCGCCTGCTCCAACAAGAAAAAGCCGTCAACGAGTATTTGTATGACCGGGGTGCTAGGATAGCCTCTCCGGAGCTGGGAATTTTTTTGCCACGTTACTGGACGCTCATACGCAATGCCTGTAGGCTCATGCGTCCTTTTGAGGAGGTGACAAACCTAGTCAGTCGCACCGAAGGCACCATCAGCGACCTCATCCCATTTGTTTTCTTCCTGGAGCGTGCCCTGTGAAGAGTGCTGGATCAGGCCATACATGAGCGTGAAGAGGAAGAGTTGTGGTCACCATCACCACCAGAAACAGCCTTGTCATCATTGCTTTCTGGACCTGCGGCAACGCTGGAAGAGAAGTCTGAGGAAGAGGAGTCAGAGGAGGAATGTGGCTTTGAGGAGGAGGAAGACCAACCACAGCAGGCATCTCAAGGTGCTCGTTGTTGTCACCTATCTGGGACCCGTGGTGTTGTACGTGGCTGGAGGGGGGGGGGGACAGACCTTCAATGACATCAGTGAGGACGAGGAATGGGAGATGAGTAGCTCGGGATCCAACCTTGTTCAAATGGGGTCTTTCATGCTGTCATGTCTGTTGAGGGATCCTCATATAAAAAGGATGAAGGAGAACGACCTGTACTGGGTGGCCACGCTACTAGACCCCCGGTATAAGCAGAAAGTGGCAGAAATCTTACCAAATTACCGAAATCGGAAAGGATGCAGCAGTTCAAAACCAAACTAAAAAATATGCTTTACACAACTTATAAGTGGGATGTCACAGCACAACGGGAATCTAACTGGGGAAGAGGTTAATGTAATCCTCCTCCTACCACGGCGGCAAGGACTGGACGATTCACAGATGTGTTGTGCTTTTTCAGTCCTACACATCGCCACAGCCAGGGCTGGGACAAGGTTCACCACCAACAGAGGCTGAGCTGCCCAAATGCGCCCCTGGGGGGGGGGGGGTCCGTGTTATTTTACCCCATCCAGAACCCCATCAGACCTCAGATCAGACTATCTTACTTCACTTCAGGGCAGACTCTCATGCTCTATCCCTGCTGGGGCCTGGGCTGGGCCGTGACACAGTGCTGTGCTGCTGCTGCCCCTGGTATCCAGAGGGCGCACATGTGACCTGACTGCGTACAGCGTGTCAGGTCAAAGTGCACGCTGTACGCAGCCAGTCAGGCAAGCGACTGAGCAGAGACCAGAGCAGCAAAGCGGCCGAGCCAAGAGGCGGGGAGGGAGCACGTAAGTTAGTGCCAAGTGCTCACTACTCCCTCCGCCCTACAGTGCGGCCGACAGGTGCGGCAGCAGCAGCGACGTGGTCATTGGCCTGCCTGCGTCAGGCAGGCCGAGGCTGGTCACAGGCTGGTCACAGCCCTTCGGGATACAGCCTTAGAGAACGACTCGACCGACAGGTAGCAGACTACCTCGCCTTAACAGCAGATATCGACACTCTGAGGAGCGATGAACCCCTTCACTCCTGGGTGTCCAGGCTTGACCTGTGGCCTGAGCTATCCCAGTTTGCAATAGAACTTCTGGCCTGCCCTGCTTCAAGTGTCCTGTCAGAAAGGACCTTCAGTGCAGCAGGAGGCATTGTCACTGACAAGAGAAGTCGCCTCGGTCAAAAAAGTGTTGATTACCTCACCTTCATAAAGATGAATAAGGCATGGATCTCGAAGGGACTGACAGTGGGGGATACGTTTGACTAACAAAAGGCCTGATGACATGCCTTGGTCTCAAAATGGTCCCTACGCTGCTGTATTTAATGTCTGCATACCGGATGACTTTCGTGAATTCTCCACCACCAACTAGGGTTCAAGCCGCAATGTTTTAGTCACTTTTCTGCCTGGAAAACATCAATTTTTCCGGCCGCTGCTACAATAGCGGCTGCAACAATGCCATTATTTTTCAGGCATGTGTACATGCCTAATTTTGTCTGTCCTATGGTGCAGCACTGTGGCTGCAAAAACAAAACAAAAAAGAAAAGGCACATACAAGTGTCAATTCCCCTTCGTGATCTTTTCCTTGTTGTGGTGAAGGGGCTTGCGTATCACAATAAAGCAATCATCATCACCTCTATGAATGTGTTGGCAATGTTGCCACACCCTAGATCAGTGTTTTTCAACCACTGTGCCGCGGCACACTAGTGTGCCCTGAGATATTGTCTGGTGTGCCGTGTCCGTGAGCTCGAATTAATCGCGAATATTTGCGGTAAAAAAACGCATTCGATTTTTTTTACCACAAATATTCGCGATTAATTCGAGCTCAACACGAGGTCGCGGCAGGTCTCGCGGGATTTGGGAACATGTGCCCTGCGCGACTTGCACAGCAGCACTCGGAGGTGGAGCAGAGCCGGAGAAGAGACTGAGAGGGAAGGAGGACGGGACTCATCATCCAGAGCCAGGACAGGAGCCATAGGAGCAGGTAAGTAAGTTCATTTACAGGCACGCCAATTTAACTTCAAGCCAAGCACAGCACCACCCTGTCCTGAGATATGAGAAGAGGAGAGGAGAGGGGAGGGGGGGCTGGGAACTTGACAATGATAGATGAGTTGGCGGGAAAAAAGACCTCAGCTCAGGATGCACCTGCTGCACTGTCTCAGCAGCAGCAGGTAATTTTACAGGCAAATGTGATGGGGGGGGGGCGTTGGTTGAGAGATGAGCGGGCGCTGGGCGGGAAAAGCCCTCAGCCTAGGGCCCTCAGCTCAGGGCAGCCCACCTGCACTGTCTGGAGTTGACCAGCCCGGTTGGTTGGCGGGAAAAGCCTTTTCAGCACTGACTGGAGTGAGGGCCCTGCACTGACCAGCCTGGGGGGGTGGTCTTTGGGCTGATGATTGATGTGGGGGATCTGATGGGAGGTTGTTGGGCTGATCTGAGGTCTGATGGGCATCGGGGATGACTGGGGGGTCTTTGGCCTGATTATTGATGTGGGGGGTCTGATGGGGGTCTTTGGGCTGATCTGAGGTCTGATAGGCATGGGAGATGGATCAGTTTCCAGTGACACAGTTAGTCCGGAATATGCGGTAATTCGGCTCATATTTATACAAGGCCAAAATATCAGACAAGATTAGTAAATCTGCACCATTGCTGCATAACAACTGTGACCCCAGCCCAGTGCTAGAACAAGTGGCTGTCATTGCAGGAGCGCTGCGTGCCACTATGGCTGTGCTCAACTTATTCTGGAAAAAGTCCAGACAGATTCATTTGGATAAACCCTAACACCACTTCTTTCTGATATTTCTGCCTTCACATTTGTCAGCCCCCGCACAGATTGGACATTGGTGTCATACCCCAGTGATTTCACACCAGTATTATTCCTCGCATTTGTCTCTACAATAGATAGAATTTAATTAGTATTTTTATTTGTAAAATAATCTGTGTTCTATGTGTCTTTTTTCATTTAAAAATTTCCCTTCCCCCACTTTTGACCAGGTGTGAGGGATTAGATCCAACCGTTACTAATCTGAAAATCATACAGGACGCCAAGTAGAGTAGAAGAGCGCTGAGTGACAGTGACACAGGAGCAGATACGGCGACAGTGATGGACAAGTTTTTGAAAAGAAACGATGCTGAACTGGACCCTGAACAAAATTCGGAGCCAGATGGGAGCCCAAGTATGAGTGGGGATCAAAAGAAAGCAAAGATGGTTAGCTCAAGCAAATTCTCTGGCACAAGGCAATATAGCGAAAGCTATATTTCATTTGTGTTTACTTTCACCGGAGATGCAAAGAAACTGACTCCACTGTGCGTGGTGTGTGGTGAAAAGCTATCTAACAGTGCTATGGTCCCAAGTAAACTTAAACGCCATCTCCAGACGAAACACCCTTCGCTTCAAAACAAGAATACGAACTATTTTGTTCGCCTGCGTGAAAACACAGAGAAACAGGCAAATTTCATGAGAAAAACCGCAAAGATAAATGAAAGAGCTCTTACCCTGGGTTCAGACCTGAGCGTTCTTGAAACGCGCGTTTTACGCGCATTTTTGTCGCGCGTATTTCAGCGCGTTTTTGCAAATAGGAAACGCGCGTTCGTACGCGCGTTCTTGTGATTGACTACTGTGGTGTCAATCACAAAACGCGCGACAAACGCCCCAAAAAGTACTTGTTTATGCGTCGGGCGTTTTACAGCGCGTTCAAACGCACTGTAAAACGCTCAAGTGAGAACCAGGGCCATAGGAAAGCATTGGTTTTCATGTGTTGAGCGTTTTACAGCGCGTTTGAACGCGCTGTAAAACGCTCAGGTGTGAACCTAGGGTTAAAGCTAGCTATCACGTTGCTGAACTTATAGCTAAGTCAAAAAAGTCGCACACTGTGGCAGAGACATTAATACTTCCCGCCTGCAAAGCCATTGTAGAGGAGATGCGCGGACCTGAAGCAGCTAAGGAAATAGCCAAAGTCCCTCTCTCAGACAACACAATTTCCAGACGTATTAATGACATGTCTGCAGACATCGAAAGTGTGGTTTTGAAAAAGATCCATATGAGTGAAAAATTTGCATTGCAACTTGACGAGTCTACTGATATCAGTGAACATGCTCAGCTCTTGGCCAATGTGCGTTTTGTGGATGGTGATGCAATTAGAGAAAACTTCTTTTTTTGCAAGGCATTGCCAGAAAAAAACAACAGGAGGAGAAATTTTTCGGGTCACATCAGAATACCTTGAACAAGGAGGACTTAGGTGGGAAAACTGCACAAGTGTCTGCACCGATGGAGCTGCAGCCATGGTCGGGCGCACCAAAGGCTTTGTAAGCAGAGTGAAGGAAAGAAATCCAGATGTGATTGTTACGCATTGTTTTTTACACCGTGAGGCCCTCATAGCCAAGACTTTACCAGCAGACCTAGTTCCTGTGTTGGATGATGTTGTGCGCATGGTAAACTTTGTAAAGTCACGACCTGTGAAAAGTCGCATATTTGCAGCTTTGTGTGAGGAGATGGGAGCGAAGCATAAAGCCTTGCTGTATCATACGGAGGTCCGGTGGTTGTCGCGTGGCAAGGTCTTGGTTCATGTGTATGAGCTGCGGGAGGAACTTAAAGTGTTTCTGACAAATGAGAGGTCCGATTACGCAAAGCTGCTTGCAAGTGATGAGTGGTGCGCAAGGCTGGCATACCTGGCAGATATTTTTCATCATCTGAATGAACTGAGCACACGAATGCAAGGCCGAAATGAAAACCTGCTTACAAGTGCAGATAAAATAAATGGATTCCGTTCAAAGCTGCAACTCTGGCATCAACATGTGGAAAGTGGCAATCTTGAAATGTTCACACTCACCAAGCAATGGCAAGGTGTTCAAACTGCTGCACTGTGTGAGATAATAGTTAAACATTTAAGAAATCTCGAGAGGAGAAGATGTCATTTTATTTCTCTTCAGTCTCCACTGAATGCCTTGACTGGGTTAGGGACCCTTATAGCTCAGCATCAGTTGGTGGAAAGGACTTGACTTTACAGGAGCAGGAGGAACTAACTGAACTGAGACAAAATCGTGCTTTAAAGTTAAGATTTGCTGATCTACCTTTGGACAGTTTTTGGTTGGATACTGCCGAGGAGTTCCCCGTTCTGGCAAACAAAGCTATTTTGACATTGCTCCCATTTTCCACGACGTATCTGTGTGAGATGAGCTTTTCAAGCCTGACTGCTATAAAAACTAAAGACAGAGAGAGACTGAGAGCTGTTGATGAAGAGCTACGTGTGTGTCTTTCTTCGATTCCTGCCAGAATATCATCTTTGTGTTCAGCCAAACAGGCCCAGGTTTCGCACTAAGTAAGTAATCAGTAATAAGAACAATTATAAAATATTTTATTATTTCATAAAATAATTTCTTATTTCATTCCTATTCAAGACACTTTGACGAGAATTCGATTCCTGCTAGAATATCAGCCTTGTGTTCAGCCCAGGTTTCGCACTGAGTAAGTAAACAGAAATATGAACAATTATAAAATAATTTCTTTGTCTTTATTTCATTCCTATTTAAGACACTTTGACAAGAATTACTTTATATAGTCAATATAGTGCTTATAGGCTACAGAGTTTAATTTTTTTAACATTTTCTAATGGTGGTGTGCCTCGTGATTTTTTTCATAAAAAAAAGTGTGCCTTGGCACAAAAAAGGTTGAAAAACACTGCCCTAGATGATAAGGCCGTTGCTTCATTATGGTCAGACCAAAAGCGATCGGCTGGATAATATTTCATAGAAAAAACATTATTTTCCTTCTTTTTCTTTTTTTAAGTTGTATGGGTTTTTATTACATAAAATAAAAAAATCATAATAAAGTCTCTTAATAGTTTATTAGAAATAATGCAGACAATTAAAAATTTAAAAAATCCCCATCAATTCCAATACAAAGCAAGTACAGAGCTCAGAACTAAATTATTTCATGATGTCGTAATGGTTCGCTAATTCGACAATGGTTAATCAATTCGACACACGTCCCCGGATAGGATACATAACAGGGATTAAACTGATAGAATAGTACTAGTTAAGACACCACTCATATAGGGTGTCACAGCACATTGCTCTGTGCACGCGCAGTGCCCCACTTTGGGAGTAAGAGGACCGACCAAGCTGCTTTTTCCATCTCCCGGTTCATAAAATCAATTCAGTTTGGTGTATGAGAGGTATGTCTGTCACTGTGAAGGCAGTCGAAGGTACCCGGCCTAAATTGTTTTTCACTAACAGCAATCCCTGATATGGGACATAACAGGGATTAAACTGATAGGAATAGTACTAGTTAAAACACCACTCATATCGGGTGTGGCAGTAAATTGCACGGCGCAGACGCAGTGACCGTGGATTAAAACAAAGGGGAGGGAGCCAGCGTTTTTTTAACCATCTCCCCGTTCGAAAAATCAATTCAATAAATAGACCCCAGATTGGGGACGTAACAGGGATTAAACTGATGAGAATAGTACTACAGAAAATACCACTCATATCGGGTGTCACAGTAAATTGCATGGCGCAGACGCAGTGACCGTGGATTAAAACAAAGGGGAGGGAGCCAGCATTTTTTAACCATCTCCCCGTTCGAAAAATCAATTCAATTCACCTTTCGGGGACCCTTGGTGTTGTACGTGGCTGGGTGGAGGAAGAAACCTTCAATGACATCACCGGGACATGGCTAGCTTGGTATCCAACCTTGTGCAAATGGGGAGTTTGCAGTTGTGCAAATGGACTGTTTGCGGTTGTTTGCGGTGCATTAAAAGGGGAATTTGGTCTGTCAATGTCTGTGAAGCAGGCGCAACCCTTACACTACCTGATCGATACAACATCATACCTGATCGTATACACACACTGGATGTTTTAAAGCATGTTATTCCAAACAATTTAGGAATGTTAGTTGATTTATGCCCTTTATGGATTAAAATCCGACTCTGCGTCCACTACGTAATTTTCCATGGGAGTTTTGCCATGGATCCCCCTCCGGCATGCCACAGTCCAGGTGTTAGTCCCCTTGAAACAACTTTTCCATCACTACTGTGGCCAGAAATAGTCCCTGTGGGTTTTAAAATTCACCTGCCTATTGAAGTCTATGGCGGTTCACCCGGTTTGCCCGTACGTGAACATTTGCGGAAGTTCGCGTTCGCGAATGGAAAATTTTATGTTTGCGACATCACTAGTTTTCTCCTGTGGAGTGGGAAGCGTAATATAATTCAAATAAAAGGAACAAGCACTCATCATTACACTGCACTTTTCATGCTGATTGGCGGGGGTCCCATGTTTTGGACCCCCACATATCAGATATTGATGACCTCCCCTGTGGAGAGGTCATCAACATAAATCGCACAACCCCTTTAACATATTGTTTTTCTCACACAGTGTAGTGTACCTAAAAAGCAATAAAATGTCTGCCTTTTCTTCATTCTGCTTCCCAAAAAGCAATAAAAAAGTTCTATGTACCCCAAATTAGTACCCATGATAATGGCAACTTATTAACATATTCGACACAAAAAAAAAAACACTTACACACTCAAACACTCATCGCAGGAAAAGGGAAACAGGCAATTCGGTTGGCACTACTGTTCTGCCCAAAATATTCCTCACAACCGCACTGAAAGGGTTACACTTGAACCAGTGTCTTGTCAGCTGTACTGTGGTGCTTAGCTCCGGCGTACTAGATACAGACTTGCATGCATAAGTGAGAGAGAAGGAGATGAAGCGGCACTCACCAGCTGTGTAAAAGCATTCCTTTATTGATTCCTCCAAAAGATAGAAGGCGCCGTCCAGCCGCATGATAAGGCATCCGCCCCTGCTACCTCACTGCCTTCTATCTTTTGGAGGAATCAATAAAGGAATGCTTTTACACAGCTGGTGAGTGCCGCTTCATCTCCTTCTCTCTCACTTACACTCAAACACTCACCCAGCTCCATTGAGAGAAAATAAAAAACATATGGTTATCAAACATTTGCCATACTGGTACCCTAGAGGCAGGGCCGGACTGGGGATAAAAACCAGCCCTGGAAAAAGTTGCATACCAGCCCCACAGTACTGCGTCATTATTTACTTGTTTATAAAACATGTGTATTTTAAAACATGTGTGTAAACAAGAATATGAACTTTGCCCCACAATAGCTCTTTTTTAGAACCCCCCAATGTTCATATTATCACAGTAGACCAACTTTTCCCAACCAGGATGCCTCCAGCCGTTGCAAAATTACAACTCTCAGCATGCCCAGACATGTTATGGTTGATCTGTGGATGACACTGTCATGGGGGATCTGTGGATGGCACACTGTTATGGTTGATCTGTGGATGACACTGTCATGGGGGATCTGTGGGTGACACTGTTATGGGGGATCTGTGGCTGACACTGTTATGGGGGATCTGTGGATGACACTGTTATGGGGGATCTGTGGATGGCACACTGTTATGGGGGATCTGTGAATGACACTGTTATGGGGCACTGTGGATGTCACTGTTATGGGGGATCTGTGGATGACACTGTTATGGGGATCTGTGGATGTCACTGTTATGGTTGATCTGTGGATGACACTGTCATGGGGGATCTGTGGGTGACACTGTTATGGGGGATCTGTGGCTGACACTGTTATGGGGATCTGTGGCTGACACTGTTATGGGGGATCTGTGGATGACTCTGTTATGGGGGATCTGTGGCTGACACTGTTATGGGGGATCTGTGGATGGCACACTGTTATGGTTGATCTGTGGATGACACTGTCATGGGGGATCTGTGGGTGACACTGTTATGGGGATCTGTGGCTGACACTGTTATGGGGGATCTGTGGATGACACTGTTATGGGGGATCTGTGGATGACACTGTTATGGGGGATCTGTGGGTGACACTGTTATGGGGGATCTGTGGATGACACTGTTATGGGGATCTGTGGATGACACAATGTTATGGAGGATCTGTGGATGACACTGTTATGGGGGATCTGTGGATGACACTGTTATGGGGATCTGTGGATGACGCTGTTATGGGGGATCTGTAGATGGCACTGTTATGGGGGATCTGTGGATGACACTGTTATTGGGGATCTGTGGATGACACTGTTATGGGGGATCTGTGGATGACACTGTTATGGGGGATCTGTGGATGACACAATGTTATGGAGGATCTGTGGATGACACTGTTATGGGGGATCTGTGGATGACACTGTTATGGGGGATCTGTGGATGACACTGTTATGGGGGATCTGTAGATGGCACTGTTATGGGGGATCTGTGGATGACACTGTTATGGGGGATCTGTGGATGACACTATTATGGGGATCTTTGGATGACACTGTTATGGGGGATCTGTGGATGACACTGTTATGGGGGATCTGTGGATGACTCTGTTATGGGGGATCTGTGGCTGACACTGTTATGGGGGATCTGTGGATGACACACTGTTATGGGGGATCTGTGGAGCCATAGCTCCATCCCCTGCCCCTATTATAGTCAATGGGGATAGAGCAACAGCACGGCAGTGCACGGGTACTTGCGGCATGGCGGATCCGGTGGTGAACAGCCCGGATAGGCCGGATAGCTGTGCCGCAGGTGTGAAAGTACCCCCATAACAGTGTGTCATCCACAGATCCCCCATAACAGTGTGTCATCCACAGATCCCCCATAACAGTGTCATCCACAGATCCCCATAACAGTGTGTCATCCACAGATCCCCATAACAGTGCGTCATTTGCACTTATCACATGTATTAATTGTAAAAGGAAGGCTGCCTTATACTGTGAGGCAGGATGAAATCATGGCAGCGGCCAGCAACAGTCACTTACTTGATGATGGATTGGTGAAGATTAATAAATAATTCTTCTAGTCTTTGGGGGCTGGGGCAGGGGCCAGTGGACACAGGGCCTCAGCATACCACCTCACACTAGACCAGCTATCTAGCAGGGCACTGCAGCACGCGAGGCACGTCTTGAGCGGCGCCACACACAGCCCCTGACCTCTCTGTGCTGTGTCTCTGCCGGGTACGACTCACTGGGACTCCGCCCCCCCCCCATGTGGATGAATGAAGATGTCTGCTCTGCAGCGGCCGCCCCGCCCCCAGCGCCTGCAGCCACACCAGCCAGGTATTACTGCACGGCCGGGGGCCGCCGCCGGGCACGGCCATCAGCAGCAGTAAGTAAGGGGCCAGCCACAGCCGACCCGGCAGCCAGAAACACAGGGGAGAGCAGAGCGGTCCAGTGCGCACACTGCAGGCGCAGCAGGCATGATCACATGAGACTGCCTGAGCCTCCTCACAGGTCGGCCGGCCGTGCGGCAGTCAGGGTTACCGGCCTACCGGGAATTTTCCCGGTATCCCGGTAGGCCAGTCCGGCCCTGCCTAGAGGTTGTGCAATATCAACATAGAACCCAGAAACCAATCTTTTAAATCTGCATAGCAAAAAGGTGGACTTTTTTTTCTCAACCCTGCAGTGTACCCAAATAGCAGTTTTCGTCCACAGTCATAGCATTTCTGTACTCAGTATAACCCCCTTAACAAACTAATTGGTGTGGTTTCCCTCAGCTGGCACAAACTGGGCACAGAATATTGGGCACTGAAATGCCATATCTCTGGAAAACATGCAATTTACATTTCGTGCTGTTCCATACTCACTTATTTCTGCAAAATATCTGTGGTGTCAGAATTAGATACGAGCGAATCAAAGCTCGTTCCGAATTTCATGAAAAATTTGATTCTGAACTAATGCGAATTTCCTCACGCTTCGTGGTAACGAATCCCATTATCTATTTCCTACAATGGTGTCTAAAATGGCATCTACACGTGTGAGGACATGGGGCAAGGAACTCTGGGAAGGCGTCATGTGCCATGCATGCAGCCAATTAGCAGCCAGCCATCCCTGTGATGTCACAGCGCTATAAATATGGCGGCCATCTTAGACACTGGCATTCATCATAGTGCATTGTTCAGGTATAGAGATGAGCGAACACCTGGATGTTCGGGTTCGAGAGGTTTGGCCGAACTTCCGGAAAATGTCCGGGTTCGTGATCCGAACTCAACCCGAACTTCATCCCGAACCCGAACTCCATAGAAGTCAATGGGGACCCGAACTTTTGGGCACTAAAAAGGCTGTAAAAGACACCCAGAGGGATAATATACCGCAATAAACGCATTGCGATTACAACTTTGAGCTAACGATCACCATGGGAACGCCTCCTCCAGTAGAATGTACTGTCGGATGTGAGAATTAAGTTGAAATCGCAATGCGATTCTTATATATTTGCTTAATCGCATTGCGATTTCAACTTAGCATTGCTAAATAATTCCATCCATATCGTTAACTTACTGAGTCAGTAAGTTAACGAATATGGATGGAATTATTTAGCAATGCTAAGTTGAAACGGCAATGCGATTAAGCAGATATATAATAATCGCATTGCGATTTCAACTTAATTCTCACATCCGACAGTACATTCTACTGGAGGAGGCGTTCCATGGTGATCGGTAGCTCAAAGTTGTAATCGCAATGCGATTAAGCAAATACATAAGAATCGCATTGCGATTCCAACTTTTAGTACTCAACTTTTAAAATCGTACACCACTTTAAGTTCCAAAGTTGCAATTGCGTTCGAATAGAACTTAAAGCTGTCTCTTAGTCAGTTTTAGTATTGGTGTGCTGTAATAGAAGTTACATTCGTACGCGAATATAACTTAGAGCAATACAGTCAACTTTACACTGTTAGTTTTATTATTGCGATAATACAACTATTCAAGAATCGTGTACGTGCGTCTGTACGTGTGTGCGTTACCTCAGACACTATTCTATTTTGCCAGCCACAGCTGAAACCACTGATTTATGGTATTGCTATTTTGGCAATTGAATTTAACCTCAGAAAATAATCTATCCTTTGCCAGACAGCAGACAGTATTATACATGTCTAACCAAAGCTGGAACACCAGATTTAGGGGATTGGTATTTGGGCAATTGTATTTAACCCCTTAATAAAATATAGAAATTTCTTTCCTGAGTTTCTAGGGGTGACAATTAGCACAGCCAAGCCCTTGATGTAGGATATAGCAAAAAAAAAAAAACTAGTATTGATGGATTGATGGACTTGGTGGCAGCTTCTTCTGGCGCACCACAAGTCACAAAATGGCTGCCGATCAACCCAGAAAATAAGTGACAGAAAAACGCTCTGTGCAGCCTAAAAACCAGCGAGCAAGTAACTAGCAGAAGTTCAATGATTCTCAGCTGTAAAATGATCCGTTCATTAGGTGCTGTTGCTGACTTTAACCTGCCTAATCTCGCCCTGACAGAAGCTGCGTCCTCTCCCTACACTAATCAGAGCAGTGTGACGTGCGGCGCTACGTGACTCCAGCTTAAATAGAGGCCAATCACAGCCATGCCATTAGTAGGCATGGCTGTGATGGGCTCTTAGGGCAAGAAGTAAAACGCTAATCGATTGGCTGCTGCGCAGCCCTTCAGAAAGCGGGAAGTAATCGACGAACACCGAACCCGAACCCGAACTTTTTTGAAAATGTCCGGGTTCGGGTCCGGGTCCCGGACACCCCAAAATTTGGTACGAACCCGAACTATTCTTGAACTGTTCGCTCAACACTATTCAGGGACAGACGGCACTAGGGAGAGTGAAAGAAACACTAATTGCTAAACAAGAAAACAAGGAAAGAAGCGACTATTGACTAGTGCAGGGAAAGGATAAGTGAGAGGAATCATTTCACAGACAGGGAGGGAGAGATGTGTGCAAATGCTAGTAGGTAGAGTAATCGGAATTTCCTCATTGTGAAAACCTTTACGATTTACAAGTGCAGGGAAAGGACAGTGAGCGGAATCATTTCACAGTCAGGGATAGACATGTTCAGATGCTATTGAGAGTAATAGTAAATTCCTCAATGTTAAAAAAAGCGATTTACTAGTGCAGGGAAACGTTACATTGGGATCCAGACAGTCTCATAATACCAGTCTCTGTCATTCCAGCAATTAGTTATTGGGGTGCAAGTGCTATGTTGAAAAGCTTTTAGTGGCTTTTATATGTTGAAAAAGATAAATATATCCCCAGGTCACTTTTGCTGTTAACTGCGCTGATATCAATTAGTGGCCAATTTCAATACAATGCAAGAAATATATACGCAGGTCACTTTGTTGTTTTTTACGCTAAAATCATTTGCAGTAATTTCTGTAATACAAGAAAAATATATACCCACTGCACTGTAGGGATAATTTCTGGTGAAAGCGTATAGTGGCCTTATTTCTGTAAGACAAGAAAAATATATACCCACTGCACTCTTGCAGTAAATTCTGTTGAAAGCGTATTTTGGCCTTATTTCTGTAAGACAAGAAAAATATATACCCACTGCACTGTAGCGATAATTTCTGGTGAAAGCGTATAGTGGCCTTATTTCTGTAATACAAGAAAAATATATACCCACTGCACTGTAGCAATAATTTCTGTTGAAAACATATATTGGCCCTATTTCTATAAGACAAGAAAAATATATACCCACTGCACTCTTGCAGCAAATTCTGTTGAAAGCATATATTGACCTTATTTCTGTAATACAAGAAAAATATATACCCACTGCACTGTAGCAATAATTTCTGGTGAATGCGTATAGTGGCCTTATTTGTGTAATACAAGAAAAATACAGCATATACCCACTGCACTCTTGCATTAAATTCTGTTGAAAGTGTATATTGGCCTTATTTTACTAATACAAGAAATGTATATCCCATTGCACTCTTGCATTAAATTCTGTTGAAAGCGTATATTGGCCTTATTTCACTAATACAAGAAAAATATATACCCACTGCACTGTAGCGATAATTTCTGGTGAAAGCGTATAGTGGCCCTATTTCTGTAATACAAGAAAAATATATACCCACTGCACTGTAGCAATAATTTCTGTTGAAAACATATATTGGCCCTATTTCTGTAAGACAAGAAAAATATATACACACTGCACTCTTGCAGCAAATTCTGTTGAAAGCATATATTGACCTTATTTCTGTAATACAAGAAAAATATATACCCACTGCACTGTAGCGATAATTTCTGGTGAAAGCGTATAGTGGCCTTATTTCTGTAACACAAGAAAAATATATACCCACTGCACTCTTGCAGCAAATTCTGTTGAAAGCATATATTGACCTTATTTCTGTAATACAAGAAAAATATATACCCACTACACTGTAGCGATAATTTCTGGTAAAAGCGTATAGTGGCCTTATTTCTGTAATACAAGAAAAATATATACCCACTGCAATGTAGCAATAATTTCTAGTGAAAGCGTATAGTGGCCTTATTTGTGTAATACAAGAAAAATACAGCATATACCCACTGCACTCTTGCAGTAAATTCTGTTGAAAGTGTATATTGGCCTTATTTTACTAATACAAGAAAAATATATACCCACTGCACTCTTGCAGCAAATTCTGTTGAAAGCATATATTGACCTTATTTCTGTAATACAAGAAAAAATATATACCCACTGCACTGTAATGATAATTTCTGGTGAAAGCGTATAGTGGCCTTATTTCTGTAATACAAGAAAAATATATACCCACTGCACTGTAGCAATAATTTCTGGTGAAAGCGTATAGTGGCCTTATTTGTGTAATACAAGAAAAATACAGCATATACCCACTGCACTCTTGCAGTAAATTCTGTTGAAAGTGTATATTGGCCTTATTTTACTAATACAAGAAAAATATATACCCACTGCACTCTTGCAGTAAATTCTGTTGATCGCATATATTGGCCTTATTTTACTAATACAAGGAAAATATATACCCACTGCACTCTTGCAGTAAATTCTGTTGAAAGCGTATTTTGGCCTTATTTCTGTAAGACAAGAAAAATATATACCCACTGCACTGTAGCGATAATTTCTGGTGAAAGCGTATAGTGGCCTTATTAGTGTAATACAAGAAAAATACAGCATATACCCACTGCACTCTTGCAGTAAATTCCGTTGAAAGTGTATATTGGCCTTATTTTACTAATACAAGAAAAATATATACCCACTGCACTCTTGCAGTAAATTATGTTGATCGCATATATTGGCCTTATTTTACTAATACAAGAAAAATATATACCCACTGCACTCTTGCAGTAAATTATGTTGAAAGCGTATTTTGGCCTTATTTCTGTAAGACAAGAAAAATATATACCCACTGCACTGTAGCAATAATTTCTGGTGAAAGCGTATAGTGAACAAACACAGAACCAGAGATAGGTGCACACTGCCGTCACACTAAACCCTCACACTGATGTTAAAAATTGAGAGGTTAGTTCGACATATCCTACTAGGAGGACATGTCTTAAGCCTCGGGCACCAGCGTCAAGGTCTCTCAAGTAGCCCAAGGGCCCTAACACTCACCTACCTGCGCCATATGGGAGATATCAGGGGCCAGTGGGCAATTACAGGAGCATTAGGACGACTCACAAACATCTCCTCTGTTACCTCCAGCATGTAGCCATGCTTGCAATGGGAGGTGGGAGGTGTCTATGAGCCCTACCCAAGACTGACTGATATAGCCCAAAGCCTAGCAGGTGCACCCAAATGTGACCTGAAGATGAGAAACAGGCACATTTAAATTGGAGTTTATACACCTTCGTACATATATATATATATAAACCATCAAAAAATGTGGTGATAAGAAAGCAGGATGCGCTCATACCCATATGCAGTTGTGCATTTCTATAGGGGAGCACATCCTGCACTTGTAGTCCGTTGCTAATGGCAATCACCAGCAAAAAATGCATACAATGGATGATGCCAGCAACGGACTACAAGTACCACAATGGTCACGGCCGTCATAGCGCCGGTGCCCGTTCACGCAAAAGGTGATCGGGATTCGTTTTGTCGAAAGTGCTATCTAACAGACCGGAGTGCATGTTCAAATGTTTAGTCAGCTCCTGAGGATACAGGGCAAAGTACTAGCCCTGTGGAAACGCGTTGAGCGCTTATTATTGCAGTTCGGCACACTATAGTTGAGGGACGGTAGCCGCCTCATAGCGGTACCTGTCTCTCACCGGCCATAGGTGTTCATTAGTGTACTCTATTTCCTGGTGAGACCAGGCTAGCTACAGGAGGGGAGCTAGTTTTATGTAGGGTGTCAGGGATTAATTTCCTTGACGGCCATATCGGCGGTCCCTTCTCTGATAGAGACCCCTCTGCTGCTATTACCACAGGGTCACGACCCCTGGCATAGAGTCCACTTGGTATTATACACCTAACTATTTTTCAGAGTGAGTGGAGGTGGATGGATTATTTGTTAGATCCCCTCTCCATGGACCACATACTCTGAATACCTGAAGGGATATTTTTGTCATTTTAACCCTTTAATTCCAAATAAAAGTATAGTTTATTATTTTTATTCTATTCGTCTATTCAGGTGGTTTTGTGATATTTTCCTAGACGTAGTCACGTCCGTACATATTTCAGTGTGTTAAATTCTAAACCATTTATTTCCAGTTCATTACAATAAGAGAAAAATATACACTGTTCACATTTTGGTGTTATTAGCGATAAAAGCGTTTATTAACAATTTGCCATCTGTAATAAATAAAAGCCAAAAATATACGCAGTTAACTTTTCCTGTTATTTACTCTGAACTCATATATTGGCCTTTTTCAGTTGAATATGAGAAATATTTACACAGGTCACGTTTGTTTATATTTCCGCTATAATAATTTAGTGGCCTATTTTAGTCCAGAAATGAGAAATATATAGGCAGTTCACGTTTACTTGTATTTGTTACTTGTATTAACAGTGGTTAGTGGCCTATTTCTGTAAAAAAAGAGATATATATTCTGGGCTTTTAGATTTTTTTTATTTGCTTTTAATTATATTAGTTCAGCAAAAAGTATGTCAGACAGAGAAGTGCCAGGCCAAGTACAGAGGAGTGGCAGAAGCCTAAATGTATCTGGCGCAGGCCGAGGTTGCAGCAGATTAAGGGGGCGTGGCAGCAGGAGTCGCAGTGAGAGACCTGAGCTCCCGGTGTCATCTACTGGTCGTGTCTTGACCAGCAACCCAGCGGTTATTGATTGTTTAACTTGGTCATCCAATTCATCCCAAGTGACATCGGACACCCACAGCCAAGAGTCAGTGGGTTCATCAGACACAACCCTTAGTTGGCATGGCCCGGGATCAGGCCCTGTGCCTTCACTTGTCGTCAAACTGCCTCTGTCCTTTGCTGTTCCCTCAGCCACAGAAGTACTATCTGCTGTGGGCTCAGCTCTACTATTCAGCGAGTGTGACCTATTCGAGGACAGTCAGCAGCTCCTGGCAAGCCAAGATTTGCAGGAGACATCCACCGCTTCCCCCGTTTGTCAGGCATGTAGTGATGAGGAGAGTGGTGAGGGAGGTGGTGTGGCGAGTGGTCAGGCTCCTGACCCAGAAAGCATTGAGGAAGACACCAGTGATTTTCAGACACTACTTGATGATGTTGAAGCCGATCGCACTTGGGAGCCGGGTGAGGAAGGGGCTTCATCCTCATCAGGAGAAGAGAGTGGCAGCTTGCCCACGAGGCAGCGGCTGAGCCAACAGGGTGGCAGCGTGGCAGTGAGTTGGCAGGATTGCAGCAGTGGGAGGTCGGCAGCCAAACGGGCCTGGGGTAGACCACCCACTTCGCAGGAGCCTAGCTGCCCTAGTGGTGCATGGGTTCACGCAAGCAGCGGCATTAGCAGTCAGTCTGTGCAGAGTTTTGGGGAGAAAATCAAATACTCTGCGGTGTGGCAGTTTTTTTTTTCAAGAGTCAAGAGGCCATATGTAGAATTTGTGGGCAGAAGGGTAGGCGTGGCCAGGGGGCCAATGTTGGCACCACTGCCCTGCAACAACATATGCAGCGACACCACAAAGTGGCCTGGGACAATCATGGCTCTGATGTGGTGGTCCAGCCTGCTGCAGCAACCTCTGCATCACATAGTGGCACGCACCCCATTGCAGGCAGTCAAGGCTCCACCGGCTCAGCAGAAGGGAACTGTCTGTCCCATCATCTGCTCAACTGAAGCTCCTGCTCCTCCACCTTCTACTCCTCTTCAGTCATTCCGGCAGCAATGAATCTCTCAAGCGATTGCCAAGAGACAGCAGTATGCATGCACACATCCAATGGCTCAGAAGCTGAACGTGCTCCTGGCCAAGTTGCTGGTGCTACAGTCCTTCCCTTTCCAAGTGGTGGACTCAGCACCTTTCAGAGAACTGATGGCTTATGCCCAGCCAAGGTGGAGAGTCCCAAGCCATCACTTCTCTTCCCAAAAGGCAGTACCAGCCCTGCACACGTGTGTAGAAGAGAAGGTGGGCCAGTCCATGAGCGTGTCGGTGTCTGCAAAAGTTCATGGTAGTGCCGACGTGTGGAGCTGTAACTATGATCAGGGACATTACATGTCCTTTACTGCCCACTGGGTGAATGTGATTCCTGTACAGCCACACCAGCAACTTGGCCAGGTGACGCCGCTTCCGCCTCCACGTTGTCACACCATTTGTCCTGTGACAATGTCCTCCTCTGCCTTCTCATCCTCTGCCATGTAATCAGCCTCCACTGCAGTGGAGTCACAGTGCCCCTCCAGCATTCCACATGTGCAGGGCACGCACTTCAGCCACTCAACACTGTAAAGCACACCCTCCTTGAGCGGCAGCGGCAAAATGGTATCCCCCAACATTGGCTGATATGCAACGTTTCCACCTGTTGGAATTCCACCCTCCATATTTTAGACCGACAATACGAACAGAGAAAGGCCATCAACAATTTCTTGATGATCCAATTGCATAAGAGTACTCCCCTGTGTAACTTGGATGTCATCCAGTGGCAGCTCATGCGTGACACCTGTCGTTTGCTAAGGCCCTTTGAGGAAGCCACATTGTTTGTCATTCGCCATGACAATGGGATGAACGTCATTCCACTGCTTCATGTCCTTGAACAGATTCTGGTGAATATGGCTTGTCAGGGGACTGGAGACGTGGTGCTTAGATCTCATGGCCACGTGAGCCCTGTGGGGCTGAACTGGAGGAGGAGGAGGGGGAGGAGGACATTTTTGCTTAGGCAATATGTAGCCAGATGAGTGGTTTTTCCTACGGCAGTGACAGGAGAGGAGGAGCGGGAGCAGCCCGAGGAGCAAGAGGGTGATGAGGAAGACAGGACAGAGGACCCAGACACACTGTGGCAGTATGCAGTGGAGATGGAAGCAGAGAATCCCTCAGAGTCACTTGCACAAATGGCAGCTGCATCCTCACCTGTTTGCATAGTGACAGCAGAATTGTCACCATTCGGCAGAGGGATGACTTCTGGCTCTCCACCATGTTGGACCCTCGCTTCCGGTCCAAAATGGGGGTCTTTTTTACATCCACTGAGAGGGAGGACAAAATTAAGTACTACAGAGACATCCTATGTAGGCACTTGGCCTCTGCCTATCTTCGCCTTTGTCCATCCTCTCGCAGGTCTGACTGGGGGGCCCCGCTGTGCTCACATTCCACTGCCATGATGAGCAGCTTTCTTCACCCGCATAGTGAAGAAACTACTCACCAGAAGCAGCAGCAGATAGACCTGGAGCAGGACCTGAACCAGCAGATGGTGGCATACTTGGATAGCACCCTGCCACCCCACATTGAAGATCCACTGGACTATTGGGCAGCCACACTGGATTTGTGGCCGCAACTGGCAGAATTTGCCCTAGAAAAGCTGTCCTGCCCTGCAAGTAGTGGGGCATCAGCGTGGGTGTTTAGTGTGGCAGGGGCCATTGTTACCCCAAAAAGAACTCGCCTGTCCCACTAAAATGTGGATAGACTTACTTTCGTCAAGATGAATCAGGAGTGGATCAGCAACAATTTCAACCCATCGATACCTGATACATCAGATTAGATCATCCATCTCCACACTATGTCTCCTTGCCACTTTGTGGCCTACTCATGCTGCCATCTCCACACTATGTCTCCACTATGTGTAGATAGCAGCATGAGTAGGCCACAATGTCTACTTGCCATTTTGTGGCCTACTCATGCTGCTATCTCCACACTATGTCTCCTTGCCAATCTGTGTTATCATACTTCTGCTGTTGCTGCCATCTACACACTATATCACCTTGCCAATCTGTGTCATCATGCTGCTGCAGTCTCCACTCTACGGACCACGCACGCGCAGTGACCTAAAGTTCAAACGAAGCGGACCGAGCATGGGTCTTTTTCCATCTCCCGGTTCCAAAAATCTATTTACTACAACGGCCCTGGCCCTGATAAGGGACAAAACAGAGATTAAACAGATAGGAATAGTACTTAGTTAACACTAGTTGCATTGGTGGCAAATTCCATTGCAAGTGCCCAAAATTAGAAGGAAGCAGACAGAGCAAGCTTTTTTCTCTATCTCCCCATGCAAGGATTCAATTCAAGACACGTCCCCTGATAGGGGACTTAACAAAGATTAAAATGGTATGAATAGTAGTTCACACTATTTGTATTGGTGGCACAGTACATTGCGCGGCACACGCGTAGTTCCCCAAATTGGAAATAAGAGGACCGACCAATCATCTTTTTCCATCGCCCGGTTTCTAAAATCTATTCGATACATGTCCCCTGATAGGGGACATAACAGGGATTAAACTGATAGGAATAGTACTACTTATGACACCACTCATATAGGGTGGCACAGTACATTGCATGGCGCACGCTGAGTGCCCTACATTGGAAGGAAGAGGACCGACCAACCATCTTTTTCCATCTCCCGGTTCCTAAAATCTATTCCATACACCGGCCCCTGATAGGGGACAAAACAGAGATTAAACTGGTAAAAACAGATTTTTTTAATTTAAAAAAAAGAGGACAGCCTCTGCGGAGCTGGGTATTTTTTGGCCGCGTTACTGAACGCTCATGCACAATGGCTGTAGGCTCATGCGTCCTTTTGCGGAGGTGACAAACCTGGTCAGTCAAACCCAAGGCAACATTATCGACCTCATCCCATATGTGTTTTTTCTGGAGCGTGCCCTGCGAAGAGTGCTGGATCAGGCCATAGATGAGCATGAAGAGGAAGAGTTGTGGTCAACATCACCACCAGAAGCAGCCTTGTCGTCGTTGATTGCTTTACCTGCGGCAACGCAGAGAGAGGAGTCTGAAGAAGAGGAGTCAGAGGAGCAAGGTGGCTTTGGGGAGGTGGAAGACCAACCACAGCAGGCGTCCCAAGGGGCTTGTTGTCACCTTTCGGGGACCCTTGGTGTTGTACGTGGCTGGGTGGAGGAAGAGACCTTCAATGACGTCAGTGAGGACAAGGAACGGGACATGGCTAGCTTGGTATCCAACCTTGTGCAAATGGGGAGTTTGCGGTTGTGCAAATGGACTGTTTGCGGTTTGGTCTGTCACTGTGAAGCGGGCGTAACCCTTACATTACCTGATCCATACAACATCATACCTGATCGTATACACACACTGGATGTTTTAAAGCACGTTATTCCAAACAATTTAGGAATGTTAGGTGATTTATGCCCTTTATGGATTAAAACCCGACTCTGCGTCAACTACCTAATTTTTCATGGGAGTTTTGCCATGGATCCCTCTCCGGCATGCCACAGTCCAGATGTTAGTCCCCTTGAAACAACTTTTCCATCACTATTGTGGCCAGAAAGAGTCCCTGTGGGTTTTAAAATTCGCCTGCCTATTAAAGTCTATGGCGGTTCGCCCGTTCACTGTTCGCAAGCGGAACATTTTATGTTTGCGACATCTCTATATGTCACCATGCCAATCTGTGCTATCATGCTGCTGCAATCTCCACACTATATCTCCTTGCCACTGTGTGGCCTAATCATGCTGCCATCTCCACACTATGTCTCCTTGCCACTTTGTGGCCTACTCATGCTGCCATCTTCACACTATGTCACCTTGCCAGTCTGTGTTACAATCCTGCTGCCATCTCCACACTATGTCACCTTGCCAATCTGTGGTATCATGCAGCTGCTGATGCTTGAAGGTCTTGGACTGATCACCCGCCACACGATCTAATTTAGGTTTTGGAACCGATAAACCCAACTTTATGAGGGCTGCATTAATCTTTCTCAACAATCTGTGCCCACAGTCTTTTGTCCACACTATGTGGCCTACTCTTGCTGCCGCCACCTCCAGACTCAGTTATTATGCCACTCTGTAGCCTTCTTGACGTTAACATGGACCTGTAAGACTGAGTTAATACTTTAGTTATTTGGTCAGTTTTGGCCCCCGTGACTGCCCAAATTGAGTTTGTTACTCATTGTTGAAATATTGAAAATTCAATACAAATATTATTTAAAATAAATAAATAAATAAATAAGTGAAGTGTGCAGTGATTGCCTGTCATCTGCATGTCATCCTCACTGACAGTATTATTTCCCTACCCAAGCACACTCCCTATGCATGTTAATGCAAGGCAAAGTGTCATGACCACTGAGAAAGGGATGTGGAACCATTCCGAAACGCGTCTGGTAGATTCATATCGCAGATCTTTGCAATACCTCCATCAAAATACTAAAAAGCATAGCCATGCAATTCTAAGGCCCCTTTTACACGAGCGAGTTTTCAGCGCGGGTGCAATGCGTGACGTGAACGCATAGCATCCGCACTGAATCCTGACCCATTTATTTCAATGGGTCTGTGTACATGAGTGTTTTTTTTTCACGCATCACTTGTGCATTGCGTGAAAATCGCAGCATGTTCTATATTCTGCGTTTTTCACGCAAGCAAGTGCGGGTGCGTTGCGTTTTTCACTGATGGTTGCTAGGAGATATTGTTTGTAAACCTTCAGTTTTTTATCACGCGCGTGAAAAACGCATCAAAACGCATTGCACCCGCGCTGAAAAAACTGAACAACTGAGCGCAATCGCAGGCAAAACTGAATGGCTTTGCCTGTGAAATCGCACAGTTTTCACTGAATGCATCCGCAACTCATCCGGACCTAATCGGGACACGCTCGTGTGAAAGAGGCCTAAATCTACTGGATCCGGATATTCAACCCAATTGACTAGACCTTCGCCATATACCAGTATTGGATTTACGTCAGCAAAAAGAAAGCGAAAGTCTCACCTGAATCAACACGATACTTGGGCGTTGCCGGCTGGAGACACACAAGGCGGGACACCGTGGTGCCTTCCCGCACCGCTTGCACTACTCGCCCCCAAATCGACTCGCTAACAGTCCATTCTGGAATATACAGGAGGTAAGATCTACTACATCTTACTGCTCCAAAAGATTCACATAATTACGTTTTTTGAAAGAAGATTAGCGTTGAGCGAACAGTTCGAGCATAGTTCGGGTTCGTACCGAATTTTGGGGTGTTCAGGACACGGACCCGGACCCGAACATTTTCAAAAAACTTCGGGTTCGGGTTCGATGTTCGGCGATTTCTTCCCGCTTTCTGAAAGGCTGCACAGCAGCCAATCAGCTATTGTTTTACTTCTTGCCCTAAGAGCACATCACAGCCATGCCTACTAATGGGATGGCTGTGATTGGCCAAGTGCAGCATGTGACCCAGCCTCTATTTAAGCTGGAGTCACATTGCGCCACACGTGACACTGCTCTGATTAGTGTAGGGAGAGGACGCAGCTGCTGTGAGGGCGACATTAGGCAGGGAAAAGTCTGAAAAAGAACCTAATGAAGTGATCGATCTACAGCTGTGAATGATTGAACTTCTGCTAGTTACTTGCTCACTGGTTTTTAGGCTGCACAGAGTGTTTTTATGACACTTATTTTCTGGGGTGATCGGCGGCCATTTTGTGACTTGTGGTGCACCAGAACAAGCTGCCACCAAGTCCATCAATCCATCAATAATAGTTTTTTTTTTGCTATATCCTACATCAGGGGCTTGACTGTGATAATTGTCACCCCTAGAAACTCAGGATAGCAATTTCTATATTTTATTAAGGGATTAAATACAATTACCAAAATACCAATCCCCTAAATCTGGTGTTCCAGCTTTGGCTAGCCAAGTATAATACTGTCTGCTGTTTTGCAAAGGATAGATTATTTTCTGTGATCAAATTCAATTGTCAAAATAGCAATCCCCTAAATCTGGTGTCCCAGCACTGGCTAGCAAACTATAATAGTGTCCGCCAAAACATATATTTTGTTCTGGGGTGAAATTCAATTGCCAAAATAGCAATACCATAAATCTGGTGTCACAGCTGTGGCTGGCAAACTATAATAATGTCCGCCAAAACATATATTTTGTTCTGGGGTGAAATTCAATTGCCAAAATAGCAATCCCCTAAATCTGGTGTCCCAGCACTGGCTGGCAAACTATAATAGTGTCCGCCAAAACATATATTTTGTTCTAGGGTGAAATTCAATTGCCAAAATAGCAATACCCTGAATCTGGTGTTCAAGCTGTTGCAGGCCTAGTTTTAATCTGTCCGTAACAGGGTATATTTTGTTATGGGGTGAAATTCAATTGCCAAAATAGCAATCCCCTAAATCTGGTGTCCCAGCACAGGCTGGCAAACTATAATAGTGTCCGCCAAAACATTTATTTTGTTCTGGGGGGAAATTTAATTGCCAAAATAGCAATACCATAAATCAATGGTTTCAGCTCTGGCTGGCAAACTATAATAGTGTCCGCAAAACATATATTTTGTTCTAGGGTGAAATTCAATTGCCAAAATAGCAATACCCTGAATCTGGTGTTCAAGCTGTTGCAGGCCTAGTTTAAATCTGTCCGTAACAGGGTATATTTTGTTCTGGGGTGAAATTCAATTGCCAAAATAGCAATCCCCTAAATCTGGTGTCCCAGCACAGGCTGGCAAACTATAATAGTGTCCGCCAAAACATATATTTTGTTCTGGGGGGAAATTTAATTGCCAAAATAGCAATACCATAAATCAATGGTTTCAGCTCTGGCTGGCAAACTATAATAGTGTCCGCAAAACATATATTTTGTTCTGGGGTGAAATTTAATTGCCAAAATAGCAATACCATAAATCAGTGGTTTCAGCTGTGGCTGGCCAAGTTTCATAGTGTCCTGCAAAGGATATATTTTGTTCTGGGGTGAAATTCAATTGCCAAAATAGCAATCCCTGAATCTGGTGTTCCAGCTGTTGCAGGCCTAGTTTAAATCTGTCCGTAACAGGGTATATTTTGTTCTGGGGTGAAATTCAATTGCCAAAATAGCAATACCATAAATCAGTGGTTTCAGCTGTTGCAGGCCTAGTTTAAATCTGTCCATAAAAGGATACCATTCATCCAGGGCCTAAATACTAGCCCTAAAAGAGATATTCCCCTAAATCAGTGGTTACTGCTGTGCCTGGATTAGTGTAATACGCTACATAAATAAATAGGCAGATAGTGTTAGGTGCCTGTAAAAAAAAGGCCTGAATTTGAAATCAATACATTGGGCCAAATATTTTTTTTCTTATTGTGGTGCTTGGTGAACGGTAACAATGAGGAAAACATCTAGTAAGCGACGCGGAGGCGGTCGTGGTGGTGTTAGTGTACCCTCTGGTGCTTGGAGAGGACGTGGCCATTCTGCCACAGCCACACATCCTAGTGAAGCAACTACCTCAGGTACCAGTACCCGCCAGAATTTACAGCGATATTTGGTGGGGCCCAATGCCGTTCTAAGGATGGTAAGGCCTGAGCAGGTATAGGCGCTAGTCAATTGGGTGGCTGACAGTGGATCCAGCACGTTCTCAACATTATCTCCCACCCAGTCTTCTGCAGAAAGCGCACAGGTGGCGCCTGAAAACCAAGCCCATCAGTCTGTCACATCACCCCTGCATATCAGGGAAACTGTCTGAGCCTCAAGTTATGCAGCAGTCTCTTATGCTGTTTGAAGACTCTGCTGGCAGGGTTTCCCAAGGGAATCCACCTAGCCCTTCCCCAGTGGTGGAAGACAAAGAATGCACTGATGCACAACCATTGATGTTTCCTGATGATGAGGACATGGGAATACCATCTCATCGCAGGCCGCACGTCTCCGATGATGACGAAACACAAGTGCCAATTGCTGCGTCTTTCTGCAGTGTGCAGACCGAACAGGAGGTCAGGGAGGAAGACTGTGTGGAAGACGATGCAGGGGACGATGAGGTCCTAGACCCCACATGGAATGAAGGTCATGCCACTGACTTTCATAGTTCAGAGGAAGAGGCAGTGGTGAGACCGAGCCAACAGCGTAGCAAAAGAGAGAGCAGGGGGCAAAAGCAGAACAGCCGCCTCCAAGAGAGTTCGCCTGCTACTGGCCACCGCCACCAGGGACCGAGAACCCCAAAGGCAGCTTCAAGGAGTTCCCTGGCATGGCACTTCTTTAAAAAATGTGCTGATGACAAGACCCGAGTGGTTTGCAGCACGCTGTGCCATCAGAGCCTGAAGCGAGGCATTAACGTTCTGAACCTTAGCACAACCTGCATGACCAGGCATCTACATGCAAAGCATAAATTGCAGTGGAGTAAACACCTTAAAAGCAAGGAACTCACTCTGGCTCCCCCTGCTCCCTCTTCTGCTACTGCCTCGGCCTCTTCCTCTGCCTCGGGAGGAATGTTGGCACCTGCCGCCCACCAAACAGAGCATGTGCCACCGACACCACCACCTGCGTCACCAGCATCTCCACCATGTTACACGGCAGCGTTCAGCTCTCCATCTCACAAACCTTGGAGAGAAAGCGTAAATTCCCACCTACCCACCCTCGAGCCCTGGGCCTGAATCCCAGCATTTCTAAACTACTGGCCTTTGAAATGCTGTCATTCAGGCTGGTGGACACAGACAGCTTCAAACAGCTGATGTCCATGGCTGTCCCACAGTATGTTGTTCCCAGCCGCCACTACTTCTCCAAGACAGCCGTGCCTTCCCTGCACAATCAAGTATCCGATAAAATCAAGAGTGCACTGCGCAACGCCATCTGTGGCAAGGTCCACCTAACCACAGATACGTGGACCAGTAAGCACGGCCAGGGACATTATATCTCCTTAACTGCACACTGGGTAAATGTAGTGGCGGCCTGGCCCCAGGCGGAGAGTGCCTTGGCGCACGTCCTTCCGCCGCCAAGGATCGCAGGGCATCATTCTTTGCCTCCTGTAGCCTCCTCCTCCTACTCGCCTTCCTCCTCCTCTGCTTCCACCAGCTCATCCAGTCAGCCACACACCTTCACCACCAACTTCAGCACAGCCCAGGGTAAATGTCAGCAGGCCATTCTGAAACTCATATGTTTGGGGGACCGGCCCCACACCGCGCAGGAGTTTTGGCGGGGTATTGAACAACAGACCGACGAGTGGTTTCTGCCGGTGGGCCTCAAGCCCGGCCTGGTGGTGTGCGATAATGGGCGAAATCTCGTCGCAGCTCTGGGACTATCCGGTTTGACGCACATCCCTTGCCTGGCGCATGTGATGAATTTGGTGGTGCAGAAGTTCATTCACAACTACCCCGACATGTCAGAGCTGCTGCGTAAAGTGCGGGCCGTCTGTGCGCACTTCCGGCGTTCACATCCTGCCGCTGCTCGCCTGTCTGCGCTACAGCGGAACTTCGGCCTTCCCGCTCACCGCCTCATATGCGACGTGCCCACCAGGTGGAACTCCACCTTGCACATGCTGGAGAGACTGTGCGAGCAGCAGCAGGCCATAGTGGAGTTTCAGCTGCAGCACGCACGCGTCAGTCGCACTGCGGAACAGCATCACTTCACCACCAATGATTGGGCCTCCATGCGAGAGCTGTGTGCCCATTTGCGCTGTTTCGAGTACTCCACCAACATGGCCAGTGGCGATGACACCGTTATCAGCGTTACAATACCACTTCAACGACAGCAGAGTTGCCCACATTTTAACGTGTGCAGACTACTGGGTTGCCACCCTGCTGGATCTCCGGTATAAAGACAATGTGCCCACCTTACTTCCTGCACTGGAGCGTGATATCAAGATGCGCTAGTACAAGCGCACGCTGGTAGATGCGCTCCTGAGAGCATTCCCAAATGTCACAGTGGAACAGGTGGAAGCCCAAGGCGAAGGCAGAGGAGGAGCAAGAGGTCGCCAACGCAGCAGTGTCACGGCCAGCTCCTCTGAGGGCAGGGTTAGCATGGCAGAAATGTGGAAAAGTTTTGTCTTCACGCCACAGCTAACTGCACCACCACCTGATACGGAACGTGTTAGCAGGAGTCACTTCTCTTTGAGCGGGCACCCACGTGAAATCCACGGACACATCGTTATCATCGACGCCTCCACTTGTATCTGACAACTCAGTAAAGGAAGCAGCAGCAGGTACAACATCATCATCACCACACCGTACGTACATGTGTGTATTGCTGCTTGACTGAGACATATCCCTGTTATCTACATCCTCTGGCAATAATGGTTGTGCATCACTCATTTCTTCCAACTGATGTGTAAATAACTCCTCTGACAGATCAAGTGAAGCGGCTGTGGTGCTAGTGTTGGTAGTGGCGGCGGGCGCGTGGTAACTTGAGAGGTGTCCGAAGCTCAGCTGAAGGAGGATGGTGCGTCAAAGTTCCGAGTGGAAGCTGTAAAAGATTGGGTGTCCTGTGTAAGCCAGTCAACTATGTCCTCGGAATTTTTCAAGTTCATGGTATGTGGCCTCTGAACAGTGGGCATTATTCTAGGGCCAAAGGAAATCACAGCACCATGACCATGACCGCCCCTTCAGGGTGGGCTGCCTCTGCCTGTCATTTTTTTTTTATTAGTGATGCTATGCGTGCAAAGTACTGTGCCAGCCTATATGAGTGGTGGGCAGTGGGCACAGTACAGTCAGTGTGCCTGACACTCACTGGCAGGCAACTGCAATTATATTACAGAGAAAAAATTAAATGACTTTTTTATCTGAAAAGTACTGTGCCACTCTATTTGAATGGTGGGCACTGGCAGTGGGCACAGTACAGTCAGTGGGCCTGACACTCACTGGCAGGCAACTGCAATTATATTACAGAGGAAAAATTAAATTACTTTTTTATCTGCAAGGTACTGTGCCACCCGATACGAGTGGTGGGCACTGGCAGTGGGCACAGTACAGTCAGTGGGCCTGACACACACTGGCAGGCAACTGCAATTATATTACAGAGAAAAAATTATAGACTTTTTTATCTGCAAGGTACTCTGCCACCCTTTATGAGTGGTGGGCAGTGGGCACAGTACAGTTTGTGGGCCTGACATACACTGGCAGGCAACTGCAATTATATTACAGAGGAAAAATTAAATGACTTTTATTATCTGCAAGGTACTATGCCACCCTAAATGAGTGGTGTGCACACAGAACAGTCTGTAGGCCTGTTGCCTCTCACACACGGGCAGGCAACTGCAATATATATATATATAAAAAAAAAATAAAAGCAGACTGATGTACCAGCCCTAAAAAGGGCTTTTTGGGGTGCTGTCAGGATGCTGTCCTTACAGCAGATGAGTCTTGAGGACTGGAGTGGACACAGAACACTGGCCTAGCTAACGCTTTCCCTATTAATTCAGCAGCAGCACTTGCTGCTCTAACTAACACTGCAGCTTCAGAATGAATCTAAGATGGCTGCTGTCCTTGCTTTTTGATAGGAGGTGGGAGGGTCTGGGAGGGAGGGTATGCTGATTGGCTGGAATGTGTCTGCTGACAGTGACGTACAGGGTCAAAGTTTGCTCAATGATGACATACAGATGCAGCAGGGTTAGCACTCCCGCTGTTAACTCAAATTTCTTAACTCATTTCATTATCTTGAGAAAAAAGCCATTGAAAAGCAATTGAAGGTGTTTGCTTAGATTAGATAACCAAACTCAGAAATCTCAGAAAAAAGGAGTGCTAACCATGCTACATCTGTATAGGGGGAGGACCGAACATCGCATATGTTCGCCCGCCTAGGCGAACGCGAACAAGCGATGTTCGCCGGGAACTGTTCGGCCTTCAACATGCACGAGGGTCATTTCGAAAATCTGGCTATGCCTTTTGGGCTAACGAATTCTCCAGCGGTGTTTCAGCGATTTGTCAATGACATTTTCCATCATTTGTTGGGAAGGTTCATTGTAATTTACTTGGATGACATACTAATTTACTCTCCTGATCTGAAGACCCATCAGGGTCACGTGACACAGGTTTTGTCGATCCTTCGTGAGAATATATTATATGCTCAATTGGAGAAATGTTTGTTTTCTGTTCAGGAGCTTCCGTTTTTGGGATATCTGCTTTCTGACTCTGGTTTTCGTATGGTCCCTGAAAAGGTCCGGGCGGTTCTGGAATGTGTCCAACCGGAGAATCAGAAAGCTGTGATGCTGTTTTTGGGGTTTACCAATTATTATAGAAAATTTATTTTGAACTACTCTACCATTGTAAAACCGTTGACCGACATGACTAGGAAGTGCGCCGACTTTTCGTTCTGGTCGGAGGAGGCATTGCAGGCCTTTTCGGCTATTAAGGAATGTTTTGCGTCTGCTCCCTCTGAGGTGGGGGTTGGAGCAGTGCTGTCGCAGGGTTCATCTCCTGGCAAGTGGCGTCCATGTGCCTCCTTTTCCAAGAAGCTCTCGGTCGCTGAGAGGAATTATGATGTTGGAGATAGGGAATGGTGACTGGTTGGAGGGTGCTTCTCATCTCGTTACGGTATATACTGATTATAAGAATTTGGCTTACTTGCAATCCGCCAAGCACCGAAATCCTAGGCAGGCTAGATGGTCACTGTTCTTTACTAGGTTCAATTTTGTGGTTACTTTTCGCCCGGGGGTTAAAAACGTCCAGGCAGATGCTTTGTCTCATAGTTTTCCTGGGTGAAGTGATTCGAAGGATCCTGCTCCGATTTTGGCTGATGAGGTGGTTGTCTCCGCTCAGTACCCCGTTGGAGATGGAGGTGTTGGGAGCCCTAAGGGGGCACCTGATTCTTGTCCCCCAGGGATGTTGTTTGTTTGTGCTGGACTGCGATAAAAGGTATTCAAGGAACATCACAATACTGTCCTTGCTGTGCAAGGACAGTATTGCGGTTCTTGCGGTTCTGGTGGCCCGGGTTGTGAGACCTGTGCACGTTCAAAGGTTGCTCACACTCGACCTTCTGGTTCACTTCTTCCTTTATCTATTCCGTCTCGTCCTGCGACGCACTTGTCTATGGATTTTACTACTATTCTGCCGAGTTCCTCCGGGAACACAGTGATTTTGGTGGTTGTGGACCATTTTAGTAAGATGGCTCATTTTGTATTGTTAGCTAGTCTGCCCAATGCTAAGACTCTTGCTCAGGTTGTTGTAGATAACATCATGAAATTACATGGTATTCCCTCGGATGTGGTTTCTAATAGGGGCACGCAGTTTGTTTCCAGTTTTTGGAGGGCGTTCTGCTCTCATCTTGGTGTTCAACTTTTGTTCTCTTCGGCTTTTCATCTCCAGTCGAATGGGCAGACAGAGCGTACTAATCAAAACCTGGAGACCTACTTGAGGTGCTTTGTGGCTGAGAACCAGGAGGACTGGTCCTCATTCTTATCTATAGCAGAGTTTGCTTTGAATAACCGTAGGCAGGAGTCCATGGGTAAGTCGCAATTTTTGGCACATATGGTTTTCATCCTCAGTTTGGTACCTTTTCTGGAACTGGTTCCTCTAGGATGCCAGAGGAGATATCTTCTTCTGTCTTGTCCTCTATCTGGCGGAGGATCCAAGTCAATTTGGAGAAGATGGATGAGAGGTATAAGGGAATGGCTGACAGGAGACGTGTGACTGGTCCGGACCTGTGTGTGGATGATCTGGTGTGGTTATCAACTAAAAATATTAAACTGAGAGTACCATCTTGGAAACTGGGTCCAAGTTTTATTGGACCTTACAAAATATCTGCGGTTGTCAATCCAGTGGCGTTTCGTCTGAAATCTTCACAGATCTGGAGGATCTATGATGTGTTCCATAGGTCTTTACTTAACCGCCTGCCGACCGCCTAACACAGGGCTGCGTCCAGGCAGCGGCAGGCTTGTTCCTCCTCGACGCGGTGGCGCGTTATCTCGCGAGAGGCGAGATTTGCCGTGAACGCGTGCGCGCGTTCACAGCAGATCGTGGCTCAGCAGTTGTACTGCAGCCTGCCAGCAATGATCAATCGCTGGCAGGCTGTAGATGCAAAATAAAAAGCATCAAAGAGGTATATCAGACGCTGTTTTGTTAACAGTGTCTGATATACCGATATACCTGCTACCTGGTCCTCTGATGGTCCCATTTGCTGGGATCGACCACCAGATGACCAGGTAGCTGTGTAAAGTAGCACCAAGCACCACCTGATCCCTGATCACCCCATATAGACTCCCTGATCACCCCCCTGTCACTGATCACCCCCCTGTAAGGCTCTATTCACAGGTCCATATGTGTTTTGCGGATCCGCGGATCCGAAAAACACGGACACTGGCAATGTGCTTTCCGCATTTTGCAGATCCGCACATTGCCAGAACTATATAGAAAATGCCTTTTCTTGTCCGCAATTGCGGACAAGAATCGGACATGTTCTATATTTTTGCGGAACGGAAGTGCAGACCCAGAAGTGCAGATCCGCAATTCCGGATCCGAGCGGGACAAAGTCTGTCCCCATAGAAATGAATGGGTCCGCAATTCCGTTTCGCAAACAGAATTGCGGACGTGTGAATAGGGCATAAGGGTCCCTTATCACCGCCAGTTAGTTAGCTACTTGTTAGGTAGTTAGCGCCCAGCCCACCGCACCGCAGTCACTGATTTTTGCAGAGATTTTTTTATCCACATTGATCAATGCGAATGAAAAAATCTGTGCCGTTCATTTTTATTTTTTTTTCAGCCCAGAGGCTGAACGGAAAAATAAAAATCTCATTACCCGTATGCACAATATAAGGAGAATAGCAGAAACTCCTAATGCTGGCCATACATGTAATGATTGCGGAGACCCGCAAATGCCAGGGCAGTACAAACACCTCACATGTGACCCCATTTTAGAAAGAAGACACCCCAAGGTATTCCGTGAGGGGTATGGTGAGTTCATGTAAAATTTTATTTTTTGTCACAAGTTAGTGGAATAAGAGACTTTGTAAAAAAAAATCAATTTCCGCTAACTGGTGCCAATTTTTTTTTTTTTTGTGAACTCGCCATGCCCCTCACGGAATACCTTGGGGTGTCTTCTTTCCAAAATGGGGTCACATGTGGGGTATTTATACTGCCCTGGCATTTTAGGAGTCCTAAAGCGTGAGAATCCAATTGCGTGAAAATGCCATGTGAAATCCTAAAGGTACTCATTGGAATTTGGGCCCCTTTGTGCATCTTGGCTGCAAAAAAGTGTCACTCATGTGGTATCGCCGTACTCAGGAGAAGTAGAGCAATGAGTTTTGGGGTGTATTTTTATATATACCCATACTTTGTGTGAGAAATATCGCTGTAAACGACAACTTTTTAAATTTTTTTATACAAAGTTGTCAATTTACAGAGATATTTCTCACACCCAACATGGGTATATGTAAAAATACACCCAAAAAAACACATTGCCCTACTTCTCCTGAGTACGGCGATACCACATGAGTGACACTTTTTTGCAGCCTAAGGGGCCCAAATTCCAACGAGTACCTTTAGGTTTTACAGGGCTGCTAACAATTTAGCCCCACCCAAAATGCCAGAACGGTACAAACACCCCACAAATGACCCCATTTTGTAAAGAAGACACCCCAAGGTATTCGCTGAGGGGCATAGTGAGTCCATGAAAAATTGAACTTTTTGTCACAAGTTAGCGGAAAGGGAGACTCTGTGATAAAAAACTATAAAAAATCAATTTACGCTAACTTGTGCCAAAAAAATAAATCTTCTATGAACTCGCCATGCCCCTCACAGAATACCTTGCCCCTCCGCGAATACTTTGGGGTGTCTTCTTTCCAAAATGGGGTCACATGTGGGTTATTATACTGCCCTGGCATTTTAGGGGCCCTAAAGCATGAGAAGAAAAATGCGTAAAAATGCCTTCCTAAAAGGTACTCATTGGAATTTGGGCCCCTTTGCGCATCTTGGCTGCAAAAAAGTGTCACACATGTGGTATCGCCGTACTCAGGAGAAGTAGGGCAATGTGTTTTGGGGTGTATTTTTACATATACCCATACTGTGTGTGAGAAATATCGCTGTAAACGACAACTTTTTAAAATTTTTTTTACATGTTGTCAATTTACAGAGATATTTCTCTCACCCAGCATGGGTATATGTAAAAATGCACCCCAAAACACTTCGCCCTACTTTTCTTGAGTACGGCGATACCACATTATACTGCCCTGGCATTTTAGGGGCCCTAAAGCGTGAGAAGAAAAATGCGTAAAAATACTGGGTGTGAGAAATATCTCTGTAAATAACAACTTTTTAAATTTCTTTATACAAAGTTGTCAGTTTACAGAGATATTTCTCTCATCCAACATGGGTATATGTAAAAATACACCCCAAAACACATTACCCTACTTCTCCTGAGTACGGCGATGCCACATGAGTGACACTTTTTTGCAACCTGGGTGCGCAAAGGGGCCCAAATTCCAACTAGTACTTTTAGGTTTTCAGGGATGCTCACAATTTAGCCCCGCCCAAAATGCCAGAACAGTAAATACACCCCACAAATATCCCCATTTCGGAAAGTAGACAACCCAAGGTATTCACTGAGGGGCATAGTGAGAGGTGGGAGATTTTTTTTTTTTTTGCCAGAAGTTTGCAGAAATGGAAACTTTATTATTATTTTTTTTTCCTCAGAAAGTGTCATTTTCCGCTAACTTGTGAAAAAAATGAAATGATACATGAACTCACCATGCCCCTCCGCGAATACTTTGGGGTGTCTTCTTTCTAAAATGGTGTAATTTGGGGGGTATTTATACTATCCTGGCATTCTAACACCTGAAGAAACATGACAGGTGCTCAGAAAGTCAGAGCTGCTTCAAAATGCGAAAATTCACTTTTTTGCACCATAGTTTGTAAACGCTATAACTTTTACCCAAACCAATAAATATACACTTATTGGATTTTTTTAATCAAAGATATGTAGAACAATAAATTGATAGAAAAATTTATATAGAAATGTAGTTTTTTAAAAAAAAAATTACAACAGGAATTGAAAAATGTCATTTTTTTGCAAAAATTTTGTTCATTTTTGATTAATAGTAAAAAAAGTAAAAATGTCAGCAGCAATGAAATACCACCAAATGAAAGCTCTATTAGTGAAAATAAAAGGAGGTAAAATTAATTTGGGTGGTAAGTTGCATGACGGAGCAATAAACGGTGAAATTAGCGTAGTGCAGAATTGTAAAAAGTGGCCTGGTCATTAAGGGTGTTTAAGCTAGGGGGGCTGAAGTGGTTAAGAAATATGTGAGACTGGTGGAACCATCGCCATTGCCTCCTCCCCCTGTTTTGGTTGATGGCAACTTAGAGTTTGAGATCTCTAGGGTTCTTGACTCACGTGTTCTTCGGGGTTCCCTTCAGTACCTGGTACACTGGAGGGGATATGGCCCCGAGGAGAGGAAGTGGGTTCCGGCTGTGTATGTTAGTACCAGCCGACTGGTGAGGGCCTTTCACAGGTCCCACCTGGATAAAGTTGGGCCTGGGTGTCTGGAGGTCACCCTTAGAAGTGGAAGGGGGTACTGTCATGCCCTGCTCTGGTTATGTGCGGAGGTCTGCCAGGTTGGCAGCACATGTGTTGATTTTTGTTAGTTTTAAACTTGGAGTTGAGCTGTATCCACCTCCCTTCAGGTGCCCTGGGTAAGGTCGTTTGTGTGAGTTTAAATCATGCCCCTTCCCAGTGTCCTGTGTAGGTTATAGCTTCTATCTTGCTCTGTGGAATGGTGGATTCACTGTTTCTGCTCTGCTACAAGATAAGTTGGTTTTGGTTTCCTTTTGTGTACTAATGAAGAGAGATCGGCACTCCGCATTGAGATATAAGTGAATTGCCTTTATTCGTCACCTAAGAGCATAGTGTGACGCGCGTTTCGGCGCAAGAATGCGCCTTTGTCAAACACAAGGTGTGTTTGACAAAGGCGCATTCTTGCGCCGAAACGCGCGTCACACTATGCTCTTAGGTGACGAATAAAGGCAATTCACTTATATCTCAATGCGGAGTGCCGATCTCTCTTCATTTGTACTGATTTGGGATTCCACCCACTGATCGTGCACCTGCAACTACAAGCACAGTGCCGCCCACTCCTCTACTTTGACTTCCTTTTGTGTACTGTCTTGGCTGTTAGAGAGACTTTCCCCCCTTTTCCACTATCTCAGGGACTTTAAAGAATCTTTAGTCTTAGGCACGGGGGCACGTTGATTCCCACCTTTAGGGTCTGAACGTGTGGACAGTTGTCTAGGGTCAGGTGGTAGGATATTGTTAGGAGATGACCATTATCCCCAGCTTCTGGCCTAGACGCTTGTTTTGAGGTTTTCTGTGTGTTTATTGTATTTTGTATCCTTCCCGCCGTGACATAAAGGCTCTCTGTAGCCCGGAAAAAGCAGTTTTTTAGTGTGATTTGCTGCAAATATATTCGGATCTAAGCAAATGTTTTTGAAAATTCAGCAGACCAGTCGAATCGAATTTTTGAATCCAATTCTAGTCAGAATGCCCACTTCACCTCCTAATAACTAAATTGAGGGATGTATTTTGTAAAACTGTGTAAATTATTGGGTATTTCCACTGTATATGTACCACAAGGTCACTGCAAATGTGATCTTGCACCAAATAAAGAGTCCAACAAAATCTTTGCTCCAAAAGCTAAATGACACTCCTTCTCTTCTAAGCTCTGCTATATTCCCATGCAGTAGCTTACATCCACATTTATAGCTTTTCCGTATGCAGGACAACCTGCCTAATAGTTTAAGAAGTGTGGTGTGAGTCTCAGATGGCACCAGCTGATCACAGCATATTGGGCACTAAAAGGCTATATCTGTGGAAAAATGATAGTTTTCATTTTGCAGGATCCACTTTGTATTCATTTCTGCAAAATATCAGTACTGTCAAAATGCCATAACATCGATGGCCAATGACATTACATTACAATATCAGCAGGGAGTGCTCATTGTGTCTGTGCAATCGGGATAACAGGCACTCTAACTAAGTAACTATCTAGCTACCAGGAGATACAAGAGATCACTTGTGGCTTAACTGCATCTGCTGTTGCTTATTAGTCAGCACTATTGTTGAGCAAATCGAAGATAATAAAGTGGAATTTGATCCGAATTTCAGGAAGAATTCGATTTTGGCTGCTGCACATGTTACAAAGTGAAAGTAAGAAGTCTGGGAACGAGGGATCACCCATAATGCCATGCAACCAGCCAATCAGCCCCAGTGATGTCACAGTCCTATAAAAAGCTTCGTCCTGCCTCATTTTACAGTGAACTGAGCATATGGACGGATGTGACAAGTACTAGGAAAAGTGTTTTACAAAGCTTTTAATAGTATAATCTGGGATAGGGACAGTGCAGGGACAGTATAGGGAGATCATAGGAAGAGTTTTCAGACACTGTAGGGAGGATATAGGGAGACCAGCACAGTGCAGGCTCTGTAAGCTGGAGAGGATCTGTAAGGGATCCTTGGGAGACAGTGCAGTTTGCACCAATCCCCTGTGTAGGGCACAGAGCTATCTAATTGAACAGTGCCCACCTTGTTTAATAGATATGCACTTCTATTACTCCTTTATTCTCGAATTGGGGTGAATAAGCTGTGTAATATGACCGTTATTTGGGTGCCCACCTTGTTTAATACAAAAACAATTCCATTATAACTTTATTCTCAAATTGTTTTGAATAAACTGTGTAATATAACCATTATTGTGGTGTCCATCTTGTTTAATAGATAAGCAATTCAATTGCGTCTTGATTCTCAAATTGGGGTGAATAAGCTGTCTAATCTTACTGTTATTAGGGTGTCCACCTTGTTTAATAGATAAACAATTCTATTATGCCTTTATTCTCAAATTGGGGTGAATACCCTGTGTAATATAACCATTATTCTGGTGCCCACCTTGTTTAATAGATAAGCAATTATATTATGCATTTATTCTCAAATTGGGGTGAATAAGCTGTGTAATATAACCATTATTGTGGTGCCCACCTTGTTTAATAGATAAGCAATTATATTATGCATTTATTCTCAAATTGGGGTGAATAAGCTGTGCAATAAAACCGTTATAGCGGTGTCCACCTGATTTCACAGATAATCAATTTTATTGGGCCTTGATTCTCATATTGGGGTGGATATCCACTGTAATATAACTGTTAGTGTGTTGTCCCCTTGATTTCATAGATAAGCAATTTCATTAGGCCTTGATTTTCATATTGAAGTTAATAACCTGTGTAATATAACTGTTAGTGGGGTGTCCACATTGAATAATTTATTTTACATATACAGTGACGATTACTGTACAGTATATCCAACAAAGAGGTGACAGGGTCCTCCAAAGGAATGGGCAGTGGCATAAATGTTTCTAGATATAGCAGAAATAGCAGCAGTAGAAGGGGTGGTAGTAGCAGCAGCCGCAGCAACAGGCCAGAGCTGCCAGTGTCATCCAGCAGTTGTGTTTTGATGACCAATCCCGTTGTCCTAGAATGGTTGACTCAGTATTCAACATCATCTCAACTGACATCAGACACCCACAGCCAGAAGCCAGACACCACTCTTAGTTGGCATGGCCCAGAAACAAGCTCTCTGTCAGGCAAGTGATGTATGTCGTCGTCTCTGCTCTGCTTTTCAGTGAGGAACATATTGATATCATAGGCAACAATAAACAATAAGGAGACCATCACACATGGATAGAATAAACCAAATAATAGAACTTTATTTATCTTAAATGGCCGCAATGCTTATTACGATTTCTAATTATTAATTGAGGTATTAACTATTAACCAAACAACTAAACAATAACCGTTAACCGTCCAATTTAATCAAAACAATAAGCGTCAGTCCCCTTGGAGAGTAACTTAACCCCCATCAATAAGCAAAGCGACTAAAACTAATTAAAGGGGGGGAGGGATCTGAATTTTTAACTTACGAGAATGCACCAGTGATGATGCTCTCTTGCTTTTATAGGACCTGCATGTCTGTTGGAGTATCCACCAATCAGCAGTCTTGAAGTCCCCGAGGTCAAGCAGGTGCCTGGGATCAAACCAACCACTTTTAATCAGGTAAGTAATGTTATTAATATAGTAGACCATCACACATGGATAGAATAAACCAAATAGAACTTTATTTATCTTTTGGTACTTAAATGGCCACCATGCTTATTACGATGTCTAATTATTAACTGAGGTATTAACCAAACTACTAAACAATAACCGTTAACTGTCCAATTTAATCAAAACAATAACCGTCAGGCCACTTGGAGAGTGACTTAACCCCTATAGAGCCAAATCGCGAGCGAAGTGGCCAACAAAGCATCGCAACCAATTAAGTAACATATCTTTCAATAATATTTTGTAGATCATAAATAAAAATATCACAGCCTATGTCAGATAGTTGGTCGAGTTCGGGACGATAAAGCCAACATAAGAAACCCTCAAGTTCATTGTGCCTGTAAGAGAAATGAACGGTGTTTTGCATAAAAAGTTAAATTTTCTTAATAATCCTTTTTCAGATTTTTCCCATGAAGGACAACTCCAAACGGGACCATCCAAATTTGGGAACAATGTCCAAAAATACAAGAACTGTGTTATGTAGTAAGTGTTGTATTATGAACATCAATTCTTGGAGTTCGTAGACCAAAAAATGAGTTTTTATTTTATCTAAATTGCATGAGTCAATGTGAAGTATGAACAAATCAGGAATGTGAAACTTAGATAACATGTATTCAACTTCTCAAAGAATATTGGAGATTCTGGGGTTAGAAATTGCTCTCCACATAATAGAGAATTCCTCGGAAATTCCCAAGTTTTTTGTAGATTTCCTGATATAGGATCTTTTCATCGCCAATCTAATGAAATCGTCACCTAAAATCTTTGCTTTGCTCCTGAAATTAATGAATGAGAAGGTTAGGTCTGATATATGTTTTGAAACAATTGGACCTCCATCTACCTATGCGTTTTATAATAGAATTATCTAAATCCTGATTGTGCCGCATATGTTGCTACGCCTATATGAAAAGAGTGGGCGGATTTTTCTTTGTTTTTGTAAGCTAAATCTGTTCAGAACAAAATTGAATTGGTATTTTGTTAAGTAGGAGCCATCAACGTGAGCGAATAAGGCCAAGAATCTTTGCTGTCTTAAACTTATCCACGTCATGTTTTCAATGGGGCAGATCGGCTTAGAAGAAATCTTTTTCAAAATAAGCCAAACACCTTTATCCATTTGATCGGTTTTAGATCTTTTAATGAAGAGTTTAATTTGTTCTTTTCCAATTAATATGTCGGAGATGAGTAGGGGGGGACAATAATGTTTATTTTCTGCTGCAATTCCACTTACCCGAAGTGCAGCAAAAAATGCTAAAGAATAAGCTGCAGAAAATAAACATGCCTCATAGTCTGAGGAGCATACGAAAGGCAATTGATTTAAGATTCCTGATAGTTGATCAATGGATAATGGTTTGGTTCTTTCTCTAGGGACAGAAGATCTTTTGATACCTTTGATAATCTGTTTGATTTTAAAGTTATTTAAGATGGAATTGTGACCATTTAATTTGAAAAAGTAAGAAATAGCAGATAACTTTTTTGAGATGGACTCGGCTGTTAAGCCATTTTTCCATAGATAGATTATAAATGAATTGAAATTATCCATCACAAATTCAGTAGCTGTTAAATGACTTGTTTCACAGAACTCCTTCCATTCGAGCCATGCAGCAGTATAAGATGCCCATGTATTCTTGGTTAACAAATGGGCCAAAATTCCATTAGTTAGTCGTCCGTAATACTCCACTAGTGATCTGGACATAGAATTCTTCCAGAGATGCTTGAGGTGCCATTGCGAAAAAATCCGTAAGACGCTGATAAGATAAAGCATCAGCGAGATTGTTACTTTTACCTGGGATGAAATTTGCCTTTAACCATATATTGTACTTAAGAAAGTGTTGTACCAATTTTCCTGATAATAAAGATACTAAAGGTGACTTAGACGACAATCAATTTCTGGAGAAAACAACTCCCATATTGTCTGAGCGTAATAAGATTCACCTGTTTTGGAATTCATCAGACCAAATTAATAATGAAACCAGAACAGGGAAAAGTTCGAGAAAGACTACATTTTTTGAATATTTTTTATTCTCAATCCAAGATTGAGGCAATTTTCTGCAGACCAAGAATTATTGAAGAAAGCTCCATAACCAGTGGCACCTGATGCATCTGTATATAAAGATAGAGTTTCGGAACCAACAAACTCTTCTTGCCATATTGTGTGGCCATTAAAGTCGTTCAAAAATTGTAACCATACAGTAATGATGTATTTTAATTGTCTGGTTATCCTGATATGTGAGTAAGGAGAAGACTTAACTGCTGTGACTGCACAAAGTCGTTAAGAAAAGACCCTTCCAATGGGAATTACTCTAGTAATAAAATTTAAAGATCCAAGCAAAGACTGGAGACGTTTAAGAGTAGTTTTTTCTTTGCTAGCAATAGAGGATAGGAGCTGGATAGTTTGAGAAATCTTTTCAACAGGTATACTGAACTCCATAGCATCTGTATTGATGAAAATACCTAGAAATTTCAATGAGGTAGTAGGAAAAAACGTTTTATCTACTGCCAGTGGGATATTGCAATAATAAGCAATACAGATGAACTTGTGATTCATGCATTCTGGAGTATCCTTGCATCCTATAAATAAGAAATCATCGAGGTAATGTAGAATAAATCTAGAATCTGAATGAACCTCCACTACCCAGTGCAAAAAAGTGGAAAAGGCTTCGAAATAGAAGCAAGATAAAGTAAAACCCATGGGGAGGACCATATCGTAAAATAACTTATTAAGGAATTTAAAACCAAGAGAATTGTAACTATTAGGATTTATTGGTAATAACCTGAAAGCAGACTTAATGTCTACCTTAGCTAGGAGAGCGTGTCGACCAGCTTTTTGAAGAAAAAATAGAGCTTGATCAAACTACGAATATTTAACACTTGCTTTATTCATCGTCGATTTCGTTGTTAAGAGAGGACTGTTTAGGAAACAATAAATTGTGTATAAGGCGGTAAGAATTAGGCTCTTTTTTAGGAACAATAGCTAAAAGGGAAATACAGAAATTAACGAAGGGGGGAAGATCGAATGGACCAGCTGTTCTGCCTGCGGAAATTTCAGACAGGATCTACTCTTTAACAATATCTATATTTTGTTTTACAGAAGCTGCATTTTCAACAACAACACAACCAGGACCGGCGAATTGAGGTACATAAAAACCCCTGGAAAAACTATTGTATAGAAGTTTAGCCATCTGTATGTTTGGATAGTGCTTTAGCCACTGGAGTAATCTTTGCAAATTCAGTGGCATAACCTGACTTATTTGATTGAATGTCTCTGTTGAAGTTTGGAAAATGAATCCCATGTTTTTTTGGCATCTGCAATTGGATTGCCATCTGCAGTAAGCCAATTTGTAGTAAAAGCAGATACCTTTTTTGATATTTGGGGAGTTTTAGTGTTGACGAAAAAGGTAGTTTTTATTGGGGGAGCATAAGGCTCAGCCAGAGACCTACATCTTTGTTGCCCCGGCTTAAATTAGGGTAGACCGCAATCTTCTAATGAAAAGATTCATCATATGAGCACTATCCGATGCCTTCAAAGTCCCTGTATGCTTCCAATATAGAATCAATATGATAGAAGAGACCGGTACACAAAGAGGGGTGCTTTTCCCCTAAAACAGCGGCATAAATACAAAACGCCTGAATCCAATTGAGAAAGGTTTTTTGTAGCGGCTTCTTCTTATCATCTGATTTTTTGTCTTTGGAAGATTCATTTTTTTAGATTTCATTAGAGGAGGGTAATAAGGAAAAAAATATCTATATATTCTCTCCTCCAGATTTTTTCCTTTACAGTTTGAGAGCAGTTTGCATGCGTACGTACACGTGTCTGGTACAATTCATGCCAGTGCTGATGTGTGGAGCTATAACAATGGTCAAGGACAATATATGTCCTTTACAGCCCACTGGGTAACTGTGGTTCTGGCCTAGGCACACTAGCAACTTGGCCAGGTGATGGCAATGCCGCCTCCGTGTTCTCATGCTGTGATTGCGGTGCCAATGTCTTCCTTCGCCTCATTCTCCACCTTGTTCTCAGCCTCCATTCTAGGCACAGTTTGAAGTGGTCCTCCATCATACTACCTACGCAGAGCACGGCGGTGTCATGCTGCTCTGCACCTGGCCAGCATGGACGACCTTAGTCACTCCGGGGAGGAAATGCTCAGCGTCATCAACCAAGAAATAAAATCCTGGCTATCTCCTCACCAACTGAAGAACGGAACCACGGTCACCAATAACGGAAAGAACATTGTGTATGTGCTGCATCAAGGAGGGCTGACCCATGCTAACTGGATGGCGCATGTCTCTAATCTGGTTGTAAACCGGTTCCTCAAGTCTTCCACCCAACTGCAGGACATCTTAAAATTGGCCAGGAAAATGTGCATGCACTTCAGAAAACACGCCTTCCTTGAGCTGCAAAGGCAGAATGGTGGTCCCCAACAGCACTTGATATGCAATGTTGCAACTAGTGATGAACGAGCACCAAAGTGTTCGGGTGTTCGCTCCGAACACACCACAATATTTGTGCACCCGAGTATAATGGGTTAGCAGGGAATGGCGGTCAGCATTTGCTGCCTCTTTACATGATGGAATGTCATTACCGGAACTATACCACAATTACGAGCTGCTATCTGACTATCTTGGAATTTTATTGTCTATCCCAAAGAAAGATATAGGGAAAGTGGCACATACAGTGAAAAAAAAGAATTCAATAGATTTTATAAAAGTTTTAGTTTTCAAACCAGGAATATCAACATTTGACTGTATTACCAGTAATGTTCTCCACAATAGAAAGAAACATGGTCAATCCTTAAAAAGACAAATCCAGGATAAAAGAGAATTCCCGAATGGTCATTCCCCCCTTGAAACGGACATGCCTTCAAGTGTCTGCTGTTAATTGTAATTCCTCAAAGCCCGGAATGCAAAAGGGTCTTTTATCTCCTGAAAAGGCATCTTCAAAAGAGAGAGGAGAAAATGGAGTCAAACCTGACATATAAAAAAAAAAATTTTTTGAATTATTTACCCCTGTGCCACTATATAAAAAACAGAATCCTGGGAAAAAAAAACACATTCGTTAAAGATTCACCACCGAAGGAAAGCAAATGATGTTTCCTTCCAAGTCTGAAACATAGAAAAGAATATACCATGTAAGCTGACATCCAAAAAATTGTAGGTGAGGGCCTGCAGATGAGCTGACCCTCCCTGAAGAGGGACATGAGGATATATTATTCACTGATCCCCAAACTCTTCAGCATCCACAGTCAGAAGAAGATGACGGGGGGAACAGCAATTAGTGGTTCACTTGTTGGATGATGCGGATGCGACACAGTTGTCAATGAGTGAGGGTCTTGTTAGGTCAACACAAGTCTGGAGGATGACCAGAGTGAGGAAGTGGAAGAAAAGATGGGGGACGATGACATTACTGACCCAACCTGGAATGGTGGCAAGCCAAGCGAGGAAAGCAGGACAGAGGGGGAGGGATCCACAGCACCGCAACAGGCTGAAAGAGGCTGCAGGGTGGCAAAAGGGAAAAGGTGGGCCACACCAAATAGGCCCGCAACTGTTCCCCCTTGCAGAAATCTCCCTTGCCAAGGGGTAGGTGTTCCACAGTCTCGTGAAGAATATTCTAATTCACTACAAACTACAGAATATTGCAGCCTTCTCACATTGGCCCACAAGCAAGAAGCAGGTAGGACTAGGTAATGGGCTCAGATGAAAAAAAACAAAAAAAAAAAAAAACGAATATTAGTTTTTCCAAATATATATCACTATATTCTAAATATTTGCAAATTCTCAAAGTGATGATATTCGCAATAAAAATTCGCTATTTGAATACTCATGCTCAACACTTATAACTACTGGCTCTACACTATGTAAGACCGTGCTACCCGGCAAAATGGGGGCCTTTTTTACACCTGCTTAGAGTGATAACAAATTGAACTACTATTGAAACATCCTATTTAGTTGGTTGGTTGCTTGCTGCCTATGTGCGCCATCGCCTATCCTCACGAAGGTCTGACCGGGAGGCTCCCCTGCATTCACGCTCCACCGCTATGACTGCTGGAGGAGAGTGGAGCAGCAACATAAGTCTTGAGTCTCTAATGAGCACTTTTTTTAACCCACCTACTGAATAAACCACCCAGCAGTAGGGTTGAGCAAACCCAAATTGTAAAGTTTGGGTTCATACCGAACATTACGTTTTTTTGCACCCGGAACCGAACTCGAACATTTCCGTTAAAGTTCGGGTTCATTGTTCGGCAATTTCTTCACGCTTATTGAAAGGCTGAAGGGCAGCCAATCAACAAGCGTTTCACTACTTTGCCCTAAGAAGCCATCACAGCCATGCCTACTATTGGCATGACCCAGCCTCTATTTAAGCTGGAGTCAGGTAGCGCTGCAGGTCACTCTGCTCTTCTCAGTGTAGGGATAGGGTGCTGCCGCTTCTGTGAGCGAGGGATTAGGGAAGAAATCTGTTGAACTTGTTGGTGTTAACTCTTCAAACTACTGCAATTATTGAGGGTGCTATGCTACATAATAGTACCCAGCCCTGAGCCCAGTGATACAGAAAAATATCTGTTAATCCATCTGTTACTGAGGTGGGGGTCAGCGGCCATTTTAGCAACTGCAGTGTCCTTGGAACTACATGTGAAATGCATGTGTGCCAGCCAGCCAGGGACATCAGTCTAATTATTTTTTGGCAGCTCAGTGGAGTAAAAATTCCTTTTTTCTGGCAGGTCAAGTCCCCCTACATTAGCTATTTTATAATTTTGAGGTGACATAGTGCATTTCTGTAGTTGGGGGAATAAACCAGTACTGTTGTACCACAGAGAACGTTTGCATACACCGCTGAAAAACCCATTTAAAAATGTTGCGGTGCGATAGTGCATTTCTGTAGTTGCTGTAATAAACCTGTACTGTTGTGCCACAGAGCACATTTGCATACAATGTTGAAAAACCTGTTTTATAATTTTTGGGGTCACATACTGCATTTCTGTAGTTGGGTTAATAAACCTGTACTGTTGTGCCACATACAACGCAGAAAAAGCAGTTTTACAATTTTACAGTGAAAAACTACATTTCTGTAGTTGGCTTAATAAACCCGTACTGTTGTACAACTGACCACGTTTGCATACAACGCTGAAAAACCTATTTTAAAATTTTGCAGTGACATAGTGCATTTCTGTAGTTGGTGGAATAAACTCGTACTGTTGTACAACTGACCACGTTTGCATACACCGCTGAAAAACCTATTTTAAAATTTTGCGGTGAAATAGTGCATTTCTGTAGTTGGAGTAATAATCCTGCACTGTTGTGCCACAGAGCACTTTTGCATACAACGCTGAAAAAACTGTTTTTTTGCCAGTTTTGCCGTATACAAACCCATGCTCTGCATAGGTGACAGTGAGGTAAATTTTGAAAAATCATCTGTTACATTCTTGGGCCATAAAGTACCCCTGCATTTCATACCTGACTTGGAAATATATTCAGTAATTTAGATGGCCTTCAGATTGTTAGGTGATCTGTACCCCTTCTTTCTTTCAAAGTACCCCTGCACTGCATACCTGACTGGGAATTATATTCTGTAAATTCAGCAGCGTTTACATTGTTGGGTGCTGTAGTTATATGCTATAAAATCTCCATGATGTCTCCATGATAAATCTGGAGTGTGGGGGCCCCTTGTGGCTTATATACACTTTTAAACTAATCCTTTAGCGGGGCAAATAGATGCCTGATGAAAGGGATGCTCCATGACCCCTTTTTTCTTTCAAACTACCCCTGCCCTGCATACCTGAATGGGAAATATATGCTGTAAATTAGGTGGCGTTCAGACTGTTGGCTGATCTGTATCCCTTCTTTCTTTCAGTACCCCTGAACTGCATAACAGACAGGGAACTTAGTTCATTACAATTGGCGGTTACGTTGTTGCCTGACATAAAGCCTTTTTTGGCTGTGAAGCCTAAGGTAGTCGCCAACAACGTGCTTTGTTTTATTTATTTTTAAATAAATAAGGGTAGACCCCAAAACATTGGGAAATATAAAAAAGAAAACAATGAGTAAGTGCGCTGTAGTATAGCAATGGTTGGGTGAAGCCAGTCTATTCTGCATAAGGTACGAACAAGTTCTGTGGGATCCATGCCTGGTTCTATTTAATGAACGTGAGATTGTCCAAGTTGGCTGTGGACAGGCGGCTGCGCTTGTCTGTGATAACGCCCCAGCCGTGCTAAACACACGGTCAGACAATAAACTGGCTGCAGGGCAGGCCAGCACCTCCAAGGCGTAAATGTGAAGCTGAAGCCATGTTCCCAATTTGCAGACCCAGAAGTTGAATGTGGCAGACCCAGCGGCGTACCTAGAAATGACAGCAAATTTTTTTATGGGCCCGCCCCTCCCTCAGTAATTTTTTCGCAACCCCTTATGCTGACCCCATTCCTGTGGTTACTAAAGATCACTCTCTCAGACCAGGCAGCTGTTCCTTCCGTTTTCAACACTGTCTATACTGTCACTGTATATAATTTCATTGTATAATACTGTTGAGGGGGCCCTGACAAAATCTTTTAGTCCTCCTCCTTCTGGATGGGCCCCTTCTTGGTCAGGGCCCCAAAGCAGCCGCTTTCCCTGCTTCCCCTGTATCTCTGACCCTGGGCAGGCCCATCAGTCAGTACGTGTAGGCGTGTGCTCAGATACTTTTCCACCATTTTGCGGAAATGCTGCCTCTTGCTAAGACGTTCCACATCTGCTGGTGGTGCTGGTTGTTGTGGCATGGTGACAAAGCTTTTTCATATTTTGGCCATGCTAACCCTGCCTTCTGAGGTGCGGTCAGTGACCCAGATGCGTTGGCGACTTCTTCCTCCTCTGCTTTAGCCTTGTGCTTCCACTGAGCCCCCATTGTCAGGTGTGAATGCTATCAGCAGTGCGTCTACCAGCGCTGGCTTCTTCGGATCACGCTTCAGTGACGGAATTAAAGACGGCACATTGTCCTTTTAACGGGGATCCAGCAGGGTGGCCACCCAGTAATCTGCACAAGTTAGAATATGGGCAACTCGGCAGTCGTTGCACAGGCACTGCAGCATGTAGTCATTCATATTTGCCAGGCTCCCCAGAAGCAACGACAAGCTGTCCTCTGTGGGAGGTGTATCATCTGTGTCCTCTGTATCCTCCCAGCCATGCTTAGGTGATGGCCGTGAGCTGCTTTGGGTGCCACCCTGCTGTGAATCCTCCTCCTCCTCCTCATCCTCCTCTTCCTTCTCTTTCTCATACTCCTCTTGTCTTGAGACGCTTTGCTCCATATTTTGGACAGTATTTTCGCTGAGATTTCTAACGCTATCTATCCTCTGAATAGTAAAACACGTGTTGTGCAGTATTGAGCTTATTCCCCCCACACCAACACTATTTCTGTTCAAACGGAACCAAAAGAAAAATTCTTTCAGATAGCTGCTTTTGAGGTTCTGCACCAGCTGAAAATTCTATGTGAAAAAAGAACAACATCCCTAAAAAAAAAACTTAAAGGCAACATTATGTCGGTGTTTTGCCTAAAATGCAGCAAAATATGCCAGAAGTAAAAATACACAAAAAATAATTCGAAATTCCATAAGAATCACTCTAAAAATCACATCCAGAATCCCCATGTCCCTCCTGTCCCATGTTTACCTGTGTGATGCTGCTATGCACTAGAGGCTTTGGATATTGCATGTTTGCCTTGGAAACTGTACTGCTTGACATTTGCACTGTGTCTCTGACATTACTTCAAACTTGAGACAGAAGATTGGTCACCTTGTATATGGTAGTCACATAGCCATGCTTATTTGCCTAATGCACCTACCTAGATTGAGACACATGATTCTATACTGATGGGAAACCATGTGGCAGGTCATAAGTATCACAGGAACTAACAATACATTCTGCCTCTCCTTACTTCCATTACCCTTAATGGCAGAACAAAAAATGTATATAATAATATGACAAGCAACATTGAAATATGAAAAATGTTTCAAAGACAATGTAAAATCTATACAAGAAACTTTGAGGAAATAACTGGAACTATGACTTTCTGGAGTGTGTAACATTTAGCAGACTGATAAATTATACCTTTTGATATGATATTCGTAACTCCACAATTTTATTACATCAAGTATAATCATAATTCAAACCTTCAAGATTGCCATTATATATTTAATATAGGGAAAGCCTTAAACATGCAGCGTGTAATGTGTTTATTAGAATATTTAAATAAATGGTCAGACTTAGTTGACAGATGCTGACATTTAGAAAAAGCTTGTGATATACACATAAATCCTACAAATGCTAACACATAGTACATGGAGAGTTTATAAATGAGTCAGTAACTAAGCATTATGTTTTAATTATGGAAGTGTTACTAGTACAATACCAGAGACAATGTGACTTTGTACTACAACTTCAAAATATAATATATGCGGTATACTGCATGCCACCTGGAAATTTAATCACTAACTGAAGGAAATAACTCTATAAGACTGGATTCAAACATTCAGTTTTCATACCATTGTCAACATTTTTGATGTACTTGGTTAAAAAGAATGTGTCATCAGAGAATTACTTGTTGTTTAACTTAAGTTAACATATTTTTTAGAATTTTAGCAAGTTTTTTTTATATTTTCACTACAGATGAGCGAATTTGAGCTGACGAAGTGGAATTTGCTTAGAATTTCAGGAAAAATTTGACTTGCAATGAATGCAAATTTCCTCGCACTTCGTGGTATCGAATCATAATTTTTTCTAACATGGTGGCTACAATGGCGGCTAAAATGACGGCTAGAAGTTTGAGGACATGGGGCATGGAGCTCTAGGGAGGCGGGATGACCCATAATACCATGCATGCAGCCAATCAGCAGCCAGCCGGCCCGGTGATGTCACAGCCCTATAAACACAGCAGCCATCTTAGATTCTGCCATTCACAATTGTACTTTGTTCAGGGACAGACGTGTATGCAGGAGCTAGGGAGAGTGAAAGAAAAACTAATTGTTAAAAAAAAGGAAAGAACTGATTTACTAGTGCAGGGAAAGGATAGTGAGTGGAATCATTTCACAGGCAGGGAGAGAAACGTGAGGATGCTAAGGAGAGTCATAGGAAAATCCTAATTGTGATAAAAAGTGATTTACAAGTAAAGGAAAAGGATAGTGAGAGGAATAATTTCACAGGCAGGGAGAGACGTGTGAAGATTCTAGGGAGAGTCATAGGAATATCCTCATTGTGGAAAAAAGCGATTTACAAGTGCAGGGAAACATTACTTGGGGATCCAGATAGTCTCATAATACAGCTCTTTCATTCCAGCAATTAGTTTTTGGGGTGCAAGTGCTATGTTGAAAAGCCTTTAGTGGCTTTTATCTGTGGAAAAGGGTAAATATATACGCAGGTCACTTTTGTTCTTATTTACGCTAAAATCATTTGCAGTCATTTCTGGTGAAAGAGTATAAGGCGGTATTTCAGTAATACAAGAAAAATATATAAGCACTTAACTCTTTAATTTTTTTCTGATTAAAACGTAGAGGGGCCAATTACAGTAAAATATATATATATATATATATATATATATATATATATACACACTGCACTGTTGCAGTCATTTCTGTTGAAAGCGTATAGAGTCGTATTTCATTCAAAAAAGAAAAATATATACACACTGCGCTGTTGCAGTTATTTCTGGTGAAAACGTATAGGGTCGTATTTCAGTACTCCAAGAAAAATATATACGCACTTCACTCTTTAACTGATTTCTGGTTATAGCGTATAGTGGCCTTTTTCCATCCAACAAGAAATATACATTCTCAGGTCACTTCCGTGGTTATTTCTGATGAAAGGGTATAGGGGCGTATTACAGTAAAAAAATAAAAAAATATATACGCACTGGGCTGTTGTAGTAATTTCTGGTGAAAGCGTATAGGGGCATATTTTAGTACTACAAGAAATATATATTCTCAGGTCACTGCTGCAGTTATTTCTGATGAAAGCGTATAGGGTTGTATTTCAGTACTACAAGAAAAATATATTCTCAGTACACTGTTGCAGTTATATCTAGTAAAGCCTTTACTGGCGTATTTCAGTAGAAAAAGAAATATACATTCACCATTCCCTGGTGCACTTATATGTAGAAAAACCTTTATTGATGTATATGAGTAGAAAAAGAAATATACATTTGCCATTCGCTGCTGCACTTATATCTTGAAAAACCTTTATTGACGTATAGCAGTAGAAAAATAAATGTACATTCTCCACTTGCTCCTGCACTTATATCTTGAAAAACCTTTAGTGACGTATATCAGTAGAAAAAGAAATATACATTCGCCATTCGATGCTGCACTTATATCTTGAAAAACCTTTATTGATGTATAGCAGTAGAAAAGTAAAAATATATTCGCCGTTTACTGTTGCAGTTATATGTGGTAAGGCCTTTAGTGTCGTATTTCTGTAGAAAAATAAAGATATATTCAGCGTTCTGCGCTGTAATCATATGTGGGAAATTACTTTTTGTGGTATGGACTGAATTAAGTTGTGGTGAAATTTCGTATTTACATCTCACACACTGCGCGCTTACGTGACAACGTCTATAGGAGCAGTGCACCAATATAGGTTAATACACTATGCACTAACCCTGCACAAAAATGCGAACTAATTCACACCAGCCCGCATCTATCTGCGGTATTGCTTACTGGACACTGCCGGGACTTTTCTGCAGAACAGAAAACGCATGAGGACCTAGTCTGGCTCTTCCAGCGCGGACCTACTTCCTCCGCTACATCCCGTTCACTTCAGATCACTCTGCCTCAGGTGCCGTTGGTTTTTTTAAACTGACAGACAGCCTATTACTTTCTGTTGAAAAGCGTATATATGTGGAAAAAGAAAAATATAATCGGTGTTCACTGTTCAAGTTATATGTGGTAAAGCCTTTAGAGGTATATATCAGTAGAAAAAGAAACAGATAGTCGGCGATCAGCGCTGCATTTTATGCGGTAAACATTTTTTTTTATGATTTCATTTGAAAAAAATCTTGTATTCTGCATTAAGAGCTGCACTTATATGCAGTAAAATCTTTTTTGAAATGTTTGGGTGGAAAAAAATCTTGTATTCAGCATGAAGAACTGCACTTATATGCGGTAAAATATTTTTGGAAATATTTTGGTGGAAAAAAAATATTGTATTTAGCTTGAAGCGCTGCACTTATATGCGGTAAAATCTTTTTAGAATTATTTCATTGGAAAAAAATCTTGTATTCTGCATTACGCGCAACACTTATATGCGTTAAAATCTCTTAAAATATTTTGGTGGAAATACAAATTTCCACCTCCTCCTTTAACTTCCTCATCTCTTCATTAACATCGGACACACTAACTTTACACCTTCCCCCAGTTAAATATATGAGTGGTGCCAGTACCACCTAGGAGCGAATAAAGGTAAATGATACTGCCAGCCTGTTAAAGGGAATTACAGCATGATACCACAATACATTTGATATGACATTTAGCAAGTCAGTTTAAAGTGCCCACATATAGCACATAGTCGGACACTGCATCAAGATGAATCAGGCGTGGATCAACCAGAATTTCCACACACCAATGCCTGATGCATCAGACTATATCATCCATTGTGCCACACCAACATTTTGACAATAGAGTCCGGTTTCTTCTGGCAACCTGCCTCCACTACTATTCTGATGCTGCCACCCACCTGATGCCACACATCTGATGCCAAGTGCTCCTTCTTTCACCCACCATCTTCAGCAGGTACTAGTATTGCCACCCACCTCCACAGTATGTCACCTTGCCACTCTATGGCCTCCTGATACTGCAGCCACCTCCAGACTCTGTCATTGTGCCACTCTGGTGGCTCCTTCTGATGCTGCTGCTGCCGCCACCTCCAGACTCTGTCATTGTGCCACTCTGTGGGCTACTCATGCTGCTGCCACCTCCAGACTCTCACATTGTGCAACTCTGTGGCCTCCTTCTGATGCTGCTGCTGCAGCCACCTCCTTACTCTGTCATTGTGCCGCTCTGTGGTATCCTCATGCTGCTGCCACCCCAATACTCTGTCATTGTGCTGCTCTGTGGTCTCCTCATGCTGCCGCCACCTACAGACTTGGTCATTGTGCCACTCGGTGGCCTCCTCATACTACCGCCACCTCAAGACTCTGTCATTGTTCTACTCGGCTGCCTTCTCCTAATGGTGCTGTTGCTGCCGCCACCTACCGACTCTATCATTGTGCCACTTGGTGGACTTCTCATGCTTTTACCACCCTCCCTACTCTATGATGAGGTCATTATTGTCCTTTTTTGGCCTTCTTGAAATCACCATTTATTTGACCTTTCTTCTGATCGTTCAGAAGGAAGGAAAAATGAGACGCACAAAGGATCCTGTCTGTGTAGCAGCTGTTAGGCCTGTATGGTCCCATCAGAATTAGTAGCCAAAAGAAGAAGTGGGTACAAAACACAGAAGACATGCAAATATTAACTTCACGTGTCATCTCTGTTTTAGATCCACTCCTGTTTTTTTGGCATTAGCGATACTCATGGATTACTGAGCAAATGCTGACCGAGTGAAGGCATATGCTCCCCAGACAGGATCCGTTTTTTGTGGGTTATTGTTCTGACCGATCAGAGGAAGGGCAAATTAATCAGTGACATCAACACAAACTTACTGCTGACACCCTCTCCACTCTGTCAGGGGGCTGTACTTGTATAAGTGTTTAATAGAACAGGTTCTGTAGACATCTATGTGGAATCAGCTGACGAGAGTTTAAAAGGAGTATGCTTCTTCTTGACAGTAACATGGACCTGTAAGGCTGAGTTCATGCTTGAGTTATTTTGCAGCTTGGGCGAATTTAAGTACACTTTCTTATAATTTTTATCAAGTTTTGTTTCAATTTAATATTAAATATTTAATGAATTTACTAATAATCATTACATGTTGCCTAAGACAGGAGAGAATCTTCCAGTCTTCGATTTATTCAAGGACATGGTGTTGCGATGGAGAAAGCATGCAATGAAAACTATTCCACTCCACCTGGAGATGAATCCTGTCAAGATTGCTGCAAGTGTGGTATTGGCTGCTCATCGACCAAGATACTTCTGGGGGCATCCTGCCTGGCATGAACAGGCCTCCAGTAGCTACAGACAATGAGAAGACAAAGGTTCAAGATAGCTTGGAGCCTGAAAGAGTCGCAAAGTTAGGCCTCTTTCACATTTGCATTGTGAGCAAATGCCCGCCGGATCCATCACAACGCAAGACAAGTGAAAGCATTTGAAGACTGATTAGTCTTCAATATGCTTTCAGGTTACCATGGTAGCCAGGACGCTACTAAAGTCCCGTTGCCATGGAAAAGAAGCGGGAAGCTGGGGCAAAAGCTACTTACATTCCGTGCGGCGGCCGGGGCACTCCTCGATGACGTCACCGGGTCCCTGTGTCGCATGGTTCACATACAGTTGTGTTCAAAATTATTCAACCCCCACTGAAATTGAGTATTTTGGCCAGTTTGACATTGATTTTGATCATTTCAGTCATCTTGTTTACAATTAAATCAAAGAGGCACTTAAATATAACATTTATAATGAAATAACCAAAAATGTATTTTCTGTGCTCACATCATTATCAGTTTTATTCAACCCCCAAGTGACATTCAATCTTAGTACTTAGTACAACATCCTTTTCCAGTTATAACAGCTTTTAAACGTGAAGCATAGCTTGACACAAGTGTCTTGCAGTGATCTACGGGTATCTTCGCCCATTCTTCATGGGCAAAAGCCTTCAGTTCAGTCACATTCTTAGGCTTGCGCGCTGCAACTGCTTTCTTTAAGTCCCACCAGAGGTTCTCAATCGGATTTAAGTCTGGTGACTGCGATGGCCACTTCAAAATGTTCCAGCCTTTAATCTGCAACCCGTCTCTAGTGGACTTGGAGGTATGCTTGGGATCATTGTCCTGTTGAAAGGTCCAACGTCTCCCAAGCCTCAGGTTTGTGACGGACTGCATCACATTTTCATCCAATATCTCCTGGTACTGAAGAGACTTCATGGTACCTTGCACACGCTGATGCTTCCCTGTACCTGTAGAAGCAAAACAGCCCCAAAGCATGATTGACCCCCCTTCACAGTAGGCAAGGTGTTATTTTCTTCATAGGCCTCCTCCAAACATAGCGTTGATCCATGGGCCCAAACAGTTCTAATTTAGTTTCATAAGTCCACAGAACACTATCCCAAAGCTTTTGTGGTTTGTCCAAATGACTTTTGGCATACTGCAGTCGACTCTTCATATTCTTTGGAGACAGCAAGGGGGTGCACCTAGGAGTTCTGGCATGGAGCCCTTCATTACGCAGTGTGCGCCTTATTGTCTGAGCTGAAACTTCAGTACCCGCATCTGACAAATCTTTTTTCAGTTCCTTAGCAGTCACACGGGGACTTTTCTCCACTTTGCGCTTCAGGTAGCGCACAGCAGTCGAAGTCAGCGTCTTCTTTCTGCCACGACCAGGTAGCGTTTCAACAGTGCCCCTTGCCTTGAATTTGCGAATGATGCTTCCTATGGTGTCTCTTGGTATGTTTAACATCTTTGAAATCTTCTTATAGCCATTGCTCTTCCTGTGAAGAGAAATCACCTCTTCTCTTATCTTCCTGGACCATTCTCTTGACTTCACCATGTTTGTAAACACACCAGTAAATGTCTTGAAGGAGCTGAGTATCACAGCTATTTAAAATCTGCCTAATTGGTGCTTATTATGCTTGATTGCTGCTCTTTGACATCCACAGGTGTTTTCAATACCTGATCGAAAACACTTGAATGAACCTCTGTTCTTAAGAGTGGTAGTCTTTAAGGGGTTGAATAATTGTGTCAATGAAGAAATCACAAAAAAAACATTTAATACTGTATTACAACAACAATTGATGTCATTTTAGTTGTATTTGGTTCTTTAAAAAGTCCTTGTAAGATTTCATTCTGAACACAATTACAAATGTACACTAAATTCCCTAAAACCCTTTACAGCATTGGGGGTTGAATAATTTTGAACACAACTGTAGCTATGCTATGTGAGCAATGCGCCGTACGATACATACGGCGCATTGCTCACATAGCATGGCTATATGAACCATGTGACGCAGGGACACGGTGACGTCATCGCGGAGCACCCCTGCCGCCGCACGGAAGTAAGTAGCTTCTCCCCCGGCTCCCCGCTGCTTTTCCATGGCAGCCGGGACTTTAGTAGCGTCCTGGCTGCCATGGTTACCATTCTTTAAAGCTAAACGTCGGATCCGGCAATGCGCCGAAACGATGTTAAGCTTAAAGTCGGATCCGGATTAATGCTTATCAGTGGGCATTAATTCCGGAATCATCCTTGCGGCATGTCTTCCGGATTTTTGGACGGAGACAAATCTGCAGCATGCTGCAGTTTTGTCAACGTCCAAAAAACGTTCACATACTGAACGGAAGATATCCTGATGCATCCTGAACGGATTTCTCTCCATACAGAATTCATTGGGATAATCCTGATCAGTATCTTTCCGTCCTAGAGCCCCGAGGACGGAACTCTAGGACGGAAGCAAAAACGCTGATGTGAGAGGAGCCTTAGTCAAGATTCAAACCACCAACCAGGCCCCAATCCCATCGTCCGGTGAAAACATCATAGGTTCCCAGTCATCATGGAACTTAAAAGGAGGGCATCCATATTATATTTAATTAATTTAATAATAAAATATTTTATACATTTACTAATAAAATTTAAATTTTGTTTACAACAGGAGAGAATTAGCCAGTCTTTGAAGTATTCAAGGACATGGTGTTGCGATGGAGAAAGCATGCAAAGAAAACAATTCCTCTCCACCTGGAGACGAATCCTGTCAAGTATGCAGCAAGTGCAGTATTGGCTGCTCATCGACCAAGATACTTCTCGGGGCAACCTGCCTGGCATGAACAGGCCTCTAGTAGCCACAGACAATGAGAAGACAAAGGTTCAAGATAGCTTGGAGCCCGGAAGAATAGCGACGCCTGTCATCTGCATGTCATACTGAATCACAGTATTATTTCACTACCCCAGCACACGCCATATGCGTGTTACTGCAAGGCACAGTGTTCTATACCCATATAAGGGCTCTACGGTATGCAGCCCGGAAATAGCCATTTTTTAATGCTTTTCATTGTAAATAAATTTGGATCGAAGATAATTTTTCTTGAAAATTTGGATAACACTCTCACTGTGTTTTTCACTAACACTTCACTATCAGTGTCACTATCTCCATTAAAAAATGGCGTAAAATTCTGTAGTTTTTACACTGGCCACTAGGCCTAAAATATTATTAAGATTAAGACAAATCCTGTCTTTTGAATGCATCTACATGTTCCATTGGCACAATGCACAGGAGAACTGAATTTTCTAGGTATACTCTGTGACCTGTGCAGAGGTCAGGAGGGAGCTGATAAGCTGTGATATCACCTATTGTGAACTGTGGGTTCTATTATCTAAATAGAGATATTGCTTGTCATTGTAATTCTGCCTGTGCCGCTCTGTGGCCTACTCATGCTGCCGCCAACTCCAGACTCTGTCATTGTGCCACTCTGTGGTATTCTCATGCTGCTGCCACCCCAATACTCTATCATTGTGCCACTCTGTGGTCTCCTCATGCTGCCGCCACTTACAGACTTGGTTATTGCGCCACTCGGTGGCAAACAAGATTTGCAAGGACCAAAATGTCCTTTTAAGGACAACAGTGTGTGTGTGTGCATTTTAGAGCAGCAATCAATTTAACTCTTGCAGTCTCAGGTACAGTGCTTCTGAAGGGACAAATAGTGCAGGGAGACCCCAAAGTCCTTTTTAGGACTACTAAGTGTGTTTGACAGCAGCAAGTTTTTTTTTTTGTGTGTACCTATTAGTGACAAATAGTGTACATCATCCGCACACTATGTCTGTAATATTCTGGCCCACATCTAGTGATCATATTGTGTGGTTTTCGTAAAAATACTTTACTACATCAGCAAACAGTGTCTGTAGTGCAAATTTTACTAACCCCTTAAGGACATGGCCATATTTCACCTTAAGGACCAGGGCATTTTTTCAAATCTGACCAGTGTCACTTTATGTGGTGATAACTTTAAAACACTTTTACTTATCCAGGCCATTCTGAGACTGTTTTTTCGTCACATATTGTACTTCATAACACTGGTAAAATGGAGTAAAAAAAATTATTTTTATTTATAAAAAAAAAATAACAAATTTACCAAAATTTTGGAAAAATTTGCAAATTTCCAAGTTTTAATTTCTCTACTTCTATAATACATAGTAATACCTCCAAAAAAAGTTATTAGTTTACATTCCCCATATGTCTACTTGATGTTTGGATCATTTTGAGAACGTTACAAGGCTTAGAAGTTCAGAAGCAAATCTTGAAAATTTTCAGAAATTTACAAAAAAACACTTTTTAGGGACCAGTTCAGGTCTGAAGTCACTTTGTGTGTCTTACATAATAGAAACCACCCAAAAATGACCCATTCTAGAAACTAAACCCTTCAATGTATTCAAAACTGATTTTACAAATATCATTAACCCTTTAGGTGTTCCACGAGAGTTAATGGCAAATGGAGATAAAATTTCAGAATTTAAATTTTTTTGCCAAATTTCCCATTTTAATCCATATTTCCACTAACAAAGCAAGGGTTAAGAGCCAAAAATTATATTTATTGCCCTGACTCTGCGGTTTACAGAAACACCCGATATGTGGTCGTACACCACTGTACGGCCATACAGCGGGGCATAGAGGTACAGGAGCGCCATGTGGTTTTTGAAAGGCAGATTTTCCTGGACTGGTTTTTTGACACCATGTCCCATTTGAAGCCCCCCTGATGCAACCCTACAGTAGAAACTCCCAAAAAGTGACCCCATCTAGGAAACTACACCCCTCAGGGAATTCAAAACTGATTTTATAAGCTTTATTAACCCTTTAGGCGTTCCATACGATTTAATGGAAAATGGAGATAACATTTCAGAATTTCACTTTTTTGGAAGATTTTCCATTTTAATAATTATTTTCCAGTAACAAAGCAAGGGTTAACAGCCAAACAAAACTCAATATTTATTGCCTTGATTCTGTAGTTTGCACAAACGCCCCATATGTGGTCGTAAACTACTGTATGGCCAAATGGCAGGGCGCAGAAGGAAAGGAACGCCATATGGGTTTTGGAAGGCGGATTTTGCTGGACTGTTTTTTTGACACCATGTCCCATTTGAATCCCCCCTGATGCACCCCTAAAGTAGAAACTCCAAAAAAGTGACCCCATTTTGGAAACTATGGGATAAGGTGGCAGTTTTTTTGTTACTATTTTAGAGTACATTTTTACAACTTTTTGGTTGATCTATATTACACTTTTTGTGCAGCAATGTAACAAAAAATAGAAATTCTGAAATTTCATCTCCATTTGTCATTAACTCTTGTGGAACAAATTAAAGGGTTAACAAAGTTTGAAAAATCAGTTTTGAATACCTTGAGGGGTATATTTTCTAAAATGCGGTCACTTTTTGGAGTTTCTACTCTAGGGGTGCATCAGGGGAGCTTCAAATGGGACATTGTGTCAAAAAAACCAGTCCAGCAAAAACCGCCTTCCAAAAACCATATGGCGTTCCATTCTTTCTGTGCCCTGCCGTGTGACCATACAGTAGTTTACGACCACATATAGAGTATTTCTGTAAAGTAAAGAATCAGGGCAATAAATATTGAGTTTTGTTTGGCTGTTTACCCTTGCTTTGTTATGGGAAAACATTAATTAAAATGGAAAATTTGCCCAAAAATACCTGTTTTGGCACCGTTTTTATTTTTTATTTTTTACAACGTTCATCTGACAGATTAGATCATGTGCTATTTTTACAGAGCAGGTTGTTACGGATGCAGGGATACCTAATATATATATACTCTTTTTAGTTATTTAGGTTTTACACAATAATATCATTTTTGAAACAAAAAAAATCAAGTTTTTGTGTCTCTATAATCTGAGAGCCACAGCTTTTTCAGTTTTTGGGCAATTGTCTCAGGTTCGGTATCATTTTTGTGGGATGAGGTGACGGTTAGATTGGCACTATTTTGGAGGGGCATATGCCTTTTTGATCACTTGTTATTACACTTTTTGTAAAGTAAGGTGACAAAAAAATAGCTTTTTTTAAACTGTTTTTATTTTATTTTTTTTGACAATGTTCACCTGAGGGGTTAGGTCATATGATATTTTTATAGATCCGGACGTGGTGATACCTAATATGTATACTTTCTTGTATTTTCTTAAGTTTTACACAATAATATTATTTTTGAAACAAAAAAAAACATGTTTTAGTGTATCCATAGTCTGAGAGCCATAGTTTTTTAAGTTTTTAGGCAATTGTCTTTTTTGCGGGGTGAGATGGCGGTTAGATTTGCACTGTGATGGGGGGCATACGACTTTTGGATCGCTTGCTATTACAATTTTTGTGATGCAAGGTGACAAAAAATTTCTTTTTTGACAAAGTTTTATTTAATTTTTTTTAAGATGTTCACCTCATGGTTTAGGTAATGTGGTATTTTTATAGAGCAGGCTCTTCTGGACGCGACAATACCTAATATGTCTACTTTTTTTTTTTTTTTTTTTACGTTTGACATAAAAAAAACATTTTTAAAACAAAAAATCATGTTTTAGTCTGAGAGCCATAGTTTTTTTATTTTTTGGGCCATGTCTCATATAGGGGCTAATTTTTTGTGGGATGAGGCGCTGGTTTGAATGGTACTATTTTGGCGTACATACGACTTTTTTGATCACTTTTATTACCTTTTTTGGGAAGTAAGGTGGGCAAAATTTCAAACATCATAGTTTGAATTTTTTATTTTTTATGGAGTTCACCCTGCGGGTAGGGGGAAGGGGAAGGATGGGGCCCCCTCCCTCTGTGCTCCCTTTCAAGAATAGGGGGCTGCAAAGGCACAGCAACCCCCCCGATGGGAGAGGGAGGGAGCTCCCTCCCTGTTAACCCCTACCATACAGCGGGCCCTACGGACCGTGGTATGGAAGGGGTTAAAACGGCTGACATCTGCACAGATGTCAGCCGTCTGAATCAGAGTGTCAGCAATGAGCTGACACTCTGATTCAACTGCTCTCTCATCCTGTGAATGAACGGGTGGCGGGCGGATTATCGCACGCCTGCCCCCGACACTGCCGCACACCTCCCACCCGACTTCCGCACCGCCCGCAATCCTCCCCCCCTGCTGCGCCCGCAGGCACAATGGACACAGGGCTGCAGGGGGGGGGGGATTAACTATATGATAAAAATTTGAATTTGAAGTTTCTAATCCCCGCATTAGCGCTGAAAACCGCAGGTCTGAATTGACCTGTGGTTTGCAGTGATCGGCAATGCAGGGGGGTCGGTTGGATTGCTGAAGATAATGCTTCCAGTCGGTTAAGCACCCCCCTCTCGTCCAGTCTCTAAAGCCAAGAGTCTGGTCAACCAAATCCTCACTCTGATCATCCTTCCTCCCACCATGGAGAGGCTTGCCAAACGAGTGATCCCACACTCGGATATTCCAAGCAGCTCTTTCCAGCGCCACTATTAGATTTAGCCCTCATGCTTGAAAATGTACCTGAGATATTGTGCCCTGATTCCCAGCCTCTTGAGCCTTCACAGTCTCAAGAAGATGACGGTGGTGAACGGCAATCATTCGTTCACGAGGTGGATTATGATGATACACAGTTGTTAATCACTGAGGTTGTGGTTAGGTCAAGTCAGGAGGATGAGCAGAGTGAGGAAGTGGAAGAGGAGGTGTTGGGCGATGAGGTCACTGACCCAACATGGGAAGGTAAAAAGCTGAGCGAGGACAGCATTACAGAGAGGAGGGATCTGCAGCACCACAACTCCCTGTCTGGAAGAGGCAGGGAGATGTTGGCCCACACCAAACAGGCCAAACAGGCCCACCAGCATTACACTGAGCACCCCCATGCGTAAATCTACCTTGCCAAGGGATAGGTTTTCTGCAGTATGGTGCTTTTTTGAGGAAAGTGCAGACGACAAAAGAGTGGTAGTTTGCAACCTGTGCCTTACCAAAATGAGCCAGGGCGTAAACACTGGCAACCTCACCACCACCAGCATGATCCACCACATTGAATCCAAGCACCCTAATAAGTGGGCCGAACGCCTGGGTCCACAATCTGTGTCTGCAGGTCACACCACTGCCTCCTCTTCTGCTGTGTTACGCAATGCTGGCCAATCCTCTGTCAAAGGCGTAGGCCCGCATGTGACTTACCCTGCACCTGGACCTTCGCATTAACCGTCAGCAACAACATCCACTTTCCTGTCCCAGAGCAGCGTCCAAATGTCGATAACACAGGCATTTGAACACAAGCGCAAATGATCACCCACCCACAGGCCATAGCACTAAATGTGCAACTTTCGAAATTACTGGCCCTTGAATTGTTGCTTTTGGACGCCTTCCCCAGCCTGATGTCAGCGGCGTCCCTCGGCACGCAGTTCCCAGCCGCCACTATTTTTCACTGTGTGCCGTGCCCGCCTTACACCAGCATTTGTCCCAGAACATCACCCGTGCCCTGACCAACGCACTTACTGGGAAGGTCTACCTCACCACGGACACATGGACAAGTGTTGGTGGCCAGTGACGCTACATTTCCCCGACCGCACACTGGGTGAACAATGGTTATGTCTGACATTGGCCATAACTTGGTAGTGGCTTTGGAGCTCGGCAACCTGACACACATTCCATGAGCCATGACTAGCCCACGTCTTAAACTTAGTGGTTCAGCGGTTTATCAAAACCTACCCCAATTTGCAAGAGCTACTAGTGAAGGTGCGCCGCTTGTGTGCCCATTTCCGAAAGTCGTCCACAGCTTCAGCCGTGATATCATTTTATGGTCACCAGACCACCCATAGTTTGTCTTCTCAGCGCGAATTGGACCATGAAGAGGAGGAGATGGAGACAGTTGCCTCTGCTACAGAGGGTAGATAACACGGATTACTGGGTGTTCACCCTTCTCGACCCCTGCTACAAAGAGAACTTCTCATCTCTCATTCCTGTGATGGGAGAGTCCGTACTTCCTTAGGCAACCGAGGAAGAGAGACAAGGGGAACACACAGCAGTTTCAACAAAGGCAGGACAACACTCTCCAAGGCCTGGGACAGTTTATGACAACCCACCAGCACCCACAACCTGATGCGCAGACTAGGAGAGAAAAGTTTTGGAAGGTGGTGAAGAAGTACGTAGCAGGCCGTGTCAGTGTCCTCAGTGATCCCTCTGTGCCTTACAACTATCCGGTGTCCCAGCTAGACACTTGGCACGAACTGGCACTCTACGCCTTGGAGGTGCTGGCCTGCCCTGCTGTCAGCATTTTGTCTGAGTGTGTATTTAGTGCTGCTGGTGGCATTATAACAGATGAGCGTTATCCGCTTGTCCACTGGCAATGCTGACAGGTTGACTCAGATAAAAATGAACAAGGCCTGGATTGCTTCTGATTTCTCAACTCCACCAGAGGAGAGCTGGGCTGATGAGGAACATAAAGGCAATTTTAATCTCTCATTTATAATGTACTCAATCTACTGTAGTGTATTCCCATGCACCTTTTCCACCACAAAAAAAGAGTATATGGTTAAATCTTGTTTTCTCCTCCTCATCCAGATTGTATATATTCCCTCCACTCTAATTATTTCAATAGGGTCAGCTCAACTGCAGGCCCTCAACTCAAATTTTTTTATAGGGTTCGCTGAATGGCATCTACTCGCATCTAATGTTTTAGTGCGTCATTTGAACAGCATGCACTCACATATAAAGTTTTAGAGCGGCAGCTGAACACCATGAATTTGTATCTAATTTTTTAGAGCTTCAGCTCACCTGCAGGCACTCGCATGTTATTTTTTAGAGCATAAGCTTAACTGCAGGCACTCGCATATAATTTTTTAGAGCGTCAGCTCACCTGCAGCCACTCACATAACATGTTGCAGAGCATCAGCTGAACAAAATGCACTTGTATATAATTTTTTTGCGCGTCAGCTCACCTGCAGGCACACACGTAATTTTTTAGAGCGTAAGCTCAACTGCAGGCACTCTTATATAATTTTTTAGAGCATCAGCTCACCTGCAGGCACTCGCATATCATGTTTTAGAGCGTCAGCTCACCTGCAAGCACTCGCATATCATGGCTACGTTCGTGTGCTCGGCCGAGCACCTGAGTATAAAGGAAGTCAATGGGAAACAACTCTGCTCTGAAGAGGGGAGGGTGCCTGGTCTATTGGAAATGGTCAGAAAGTTACAGAAGCACCAATGAAAAGGACCGAGAACAGCATGGGGACGAAGTCTGGATGCATCTTGGACTCCCAAGTCGCTGCTGGGAACCATGTTGTCCAAGTTGTACGCCACTTTTAAAGACTGACAAAAACACGCCCAACGACCCCCCCCCCAAAAAAAAAAAAAAAAACATTCCTGTGTATTTACTTGTATATAAAGTGCAAGTGCTGCCAAAAATTACTCCGATACAACCTGTATATCACATAAAGGAGGGCCTCATTCACATTGTGGTACAATTTTTCAGGTAGTGGGACTCCTACAATCAAAAAGCCTATGCACTAAATTAAAGGGCTGCCAAAAATTACAAGGAACCTGGCACTCCAATAGACCCTTTATTACACATAAAGGAGGGCATCATAAACACCCTTGAAAAATTATGATTGATGGCCTGCTGGTGACCCTCAAAAACATTTGGAGCAAGGGCCTGCTGATCTGACCATCTAAAACATTACGAGTGAGGGCTTGCTGCTGAGCTGACCCTCTAAAACATTAGGGGTAAAAGCCTGCTGGTGAGCTGAACCTCTAAAACATTATGGGCGAGGGTCTGTTGCTGAACTGACCATCTAAAACATTAGGGGCGAGGGCCTGCTGCTGATCTGGCCATGGAAAAAATTATGGTTGAGGGCCTGCTGCTGATCTGACTATGAAAAAAATTATGGTTGAGGATCTGCTGGTGAGCTGACTCTCTAAAACATTAGGGGCGTGTTCCTGCTGCTGAGCTGACCACCGAAAATATTATGGTTGAGAGCCTGCTGCTGAGCTGACCCTCTAAAACATTAGGAGCGAGGGAAGCCTAATAATTATGTTGATATGATGGAGGCAGAGGGTGAGAAAAGGAAGATTGAACCATATATCCTTTTTTTGTGGTGTAAGGGGTGCATGGGAATACAGTATATTCAATACACCATAATAGCCACATTTAAAGTGCCTTTATATTAAGCTGCGTTCCTCTGGTGGAGTAGAGAAGTCAGGGGCAATCCAGGCCTTGTTCATTTTTATAAGAGACAACAAGTTATAATTTTCAGTTGACAGGCAGATGGGCTTATCAGTTATTAGCCCCCCAGCAGCACTAAATACCTGCTCTGACAAAACGCTGGCGGCAGGGAGGGCCAGCACCTCCAAGGCATAGAGTGCTAGTTTGTGCCACATTTCCAGCTTGGACACCCAATAGTTGTAAGGCACAGAGGGATCACTGAGGACGCTGACACCCTGGGTGAGGGTGCTGTTGGGGTGTCATGAAACTGTCCCAGGCCATGGAGAGTGTTGCCCTGCCTCTCTTGGAACTCCTGTGTGTTCCCCTCCTTGGTTGCCCAAGGAACTATGTCCTCTGCCGCCATTGTTGTCAGCTGGAAATTTTTTAACCAATTTTTCCACAAGAACCTTCTGGTATTGCACCATTTTGCTAATCATCTACACCACAAGAATGAGAGATGAGAAGTTCTCTTTGTAGCGGGGGTCGAGAAGGGTGAACAACCAGTAATCCATGTTGTCTAAAATACGTATAATACATGGGTCGCGGGAAAGGTAGCCTAACATGAAGTCAGCCATGTGTGCCACAGTCCCAGGAGAGTTCTCTGTTGTCATCAGGAAGATGACTCTCAATCTCATGAGCCTCTTCCTCCTCTTCTGCCCACCCATGCTGAACAGATGGAATTAAACTTCCATGGTTACTACCCTCTGTAGCGGAGGCAACCGTCTCCTGCTTCTCCTCCTCCTTCTCCTCATCATCATCCAATTTGCGCTGAGAAGATGAAATGAGGGTGGTCTGGCTATCACCCTGTGTACTGTCTTCCCCCATTTCCACCTCTTCCACATGCAAAGTGTCCGCCTTCATTGTGAGCAGCTAGCGTTTCAGTAGACACAGAAGTGGGATGGTTAAGCTGATAATAGCGGCATCATTGCTCACCATCTGTGTTGATTCCTTAAAGTTGCGTAAAACCTCACAGAGGTCAGACATCCATGCCCACTCGTCGCTTGTGAAGAGCGGAAACTGACTGGAAAGGCAACGACCATGTGGCAGCTGGTATTCAACTACTACCCTCTGCTGCTCACAACGCCTGGCCAACATGTGGAACGTGGAGTTCCAGCGCGTGCTCACGTTACAAAACAGTCGGTGAGCTGGCAATTGCAAGCTCTGCTGCAGCGTTGCGTAGATGACTTTCGGAAATGGACACACACGTGGCACACCTTCATCAGTAGCTCAGGCAAATTGGGGTAGGTTTAATAAACCGCTGAACCACTAAGTTTAACACATGGGCTAGCCATGGTATGTGTGTGAGCTTGCCAAGCTCCAAAGCTGCCACCAAATTACGGCCATTATCAAACACAACCATGCCTGTTTGTAGGTTGAGTAGCGAGAGCCATAGCTCATTCTGGTCCCTTCTGCCCTGCCACAGCTCTGCGGCGGTGTGCTGTTTGTCACCTAAGTAAATAGGTTTCAGCACGGCCTGTTGCCGATTCCCCACTGCAGTGCTACACTGCTTACAGCTACTGACTGATGGCTGACTGGTTCTGCAAGATGAGAATTTAGAGGTGAAAGTGGAAGAGGAGGTGGAGGAGGAAAAGGGGGGGGGGGGGTTGCAGCCACTAATGTAGGTGGTAGTGGTGTTATCCAAGCATCCCTTTATGGATTCCGCTACCACGGACCATAACGGCATTTGGAATCCGGGGTGAAGGACCTGGGGTGACGTCACCGTCATGTGATCAGTGCAGGGGGCGTGGCTCAGTACTGGATTGGATAAGAGGTCGTAGGCTACCACCTCTTATCTAATCCAGTACTGAGCCACGCCCCCTGCACTGATCACATGACAGTGACGTCACCCCAGGTCCTCCGTGTTGTCCAAGGTTCGGGTTCATTGAAGAATCCCCTTATGGATTCCAAATGCCTTTATGGTCCATGGTAGCAGAATCCATAATGGGATGCTTGGATAACCCGAACCCGAACTTTGGAAGCCGAACTTAAAACAGAAGTTCGCTCAACTCTACCTGCAATGCTTGGGGTCGGTAGCACCTGTGCCATCCCAGGGTCCAAATTGCTCCCGGCCTCCACAACGTTCACCCAGTGTGCCATCAGGCATACCGGGTAAAATAGTGGTGGCTGGGGACTGAGTAATGAGGGATGGCCACCGCCATCAGGCTTCGGAAAGCCTCAGTGTACACAAGCCTAAATGGCAACAGTTCCAGGGCCAGCATTTGGAAAGGTGCACATTTGGTGCTATGGCCTGTGGGTGGGTGGCTGGGTACTTGCGGTTTCATTCAAAGGCCTGGGGTATGGACATCTGTACGCTGTGCTGGGAAACAGAAGTGGATATGCTAGCTGATGGTGCTTGCGAAAGTCCAGGAGCAGGGCAGAAGGCATCTGGGCCTGTGTCTTGGACAGGGTATTGGCCGGCAAGTAACACAGGGGAAGAGGAGGCAGTGGTGTGACTCGCAGACACTGATTGCAGACCCAGGCGTTTGGCCCACCTATTAGGGTGCTTTGATGCCATGTGGCAGATCATGCTGGTGGTGGTGAGGTTGCTAGTGTTCAAGCCCCTGCTCATTTTGGTACGGCACAGGTTACAAATGACAAGTTAGTAAGGCTGATTAGTCAGCCTGCATTTTTGGGAGGGGCAGAGGCTCTACATATACAAACAACAGCCTCAGTCCTGGGCGTGTGTTCTCAGGTGCACAGCTGCTGCTAGGTGTCATTAGCAAACTAGCTTCTCTGGTGGTAGGATCCTTTCTTTGCAGCATGGAGCTTGTTATTTTGCTCTCTGCTACTGTAGCATGCACACGCCATAATATGTGAGTAAGTTGGGCCGGGGCCGTCTCTCCTGGTCGGTCGGAACCGACTTTGCTAGGGAACGGGAGGCTTCTCCTCAGTATCTGCTACCTCAGGTTTGTTTGTTGGGGCTAAATATTTCTATTTCTTTTCAACTTTGTTTGTTTGGTAATAGGAGTTAGTTCTTATAAATCTTACAAGTTTTACTTCACTTGTTTGTCTCGTCTGAAAAGTTACCCGGGCTGCACGTGACATCATGTTTGGAGATCGGACGCAGCTGTTATTGTTTAGGCCTCTTGCTGTAGCTGTTCCTTGCCATGTGTCTCCCCCCTCCCCCCCGCTACCACCATCTTTAGACTTCACGTATTTCCCTGGTCATGTACTTAAAACTCTGTCGCACTTTTATGCTCTGCTGTTATCGTGAGCGGCATTGACACCTTCGGCTTTCATTTCATGTCTTATGCTTCTTATGCCTACTATTGCACCATGCTTTATACGCCTCAGATGCATCCGCACGTCTTTTACTGTCACAGCACTTTCCTCTTTCAGTGGAATATCCACTGAAGAAGGGGGTTAACCCCCGAAACGCGTTTGGGTTAATACACAGCTATGTTCTACAAAAGACAGCATTATATGTCAGAATAACGGACTCTTTTTCACCGATTATATAGCTTCGAAGCAAGGACGCAACCGGTCTAGCACTAGGACCCAGCAGTAGAACCTCCAATTTCACCGCACGCCGTCCTCCCCGGGTCACGTGGGACGCTGCGCTACGGCCCGAACACCACGCGGGACGCCGCAGGTGGAAGGGAGAGACCAGCCGGCTGCACTACTTGAACAGGGAGGTAAGAAATCTGTGTAACATATGTACGTCCTGGGGCAGCTAGAAGGAAGGAGAGAACGTGAGTAACCCACCACAAGCGCCCCCATAGACTGAAGCTATTATAATGAGATGCTAAAACCGGGTGATGTACCACATTTATGAACGCAGTAAAGAGGCATATGTGCTGAACTGAATGTGTTGAACTGATTGTGTTACAAGTACAGGATATTGCTTGTGGACAATAGCGAATAACCAATAGCATCACTATCCACCGGCATACTGCAGAAAGTATTTTGGAGATATCACGTCCATCACTTAAGTTTGGTGCATGATTTTATGGACACTATTGTATAACCACAAATATCAATATCTACATTTGCAATGTGGACAGTAACCGTCATAGCAACAGCGCTAATATAGGGGTGTCACCACCAAACTGACATTGCAGTGATACGTTTAGTGGCATGTGTATTGTCTTGAACATTACATATTGTTTTATTCTTATTTTATTGATTTTTTAATAAATGTGTACCAGGTGATGAGTGTTGCCCCCCTATTCTACTTACTATTTTCCTGTATTGAGCTTTTAGGGCCCAGCAAAAAAGGGGAGAGCACCTCAGTTTTCTTGTGCATATACAGGTGAAGCCGCTTACTACCGCTCAAATAAAAAAAAATTAAAATTTTTTTTTTGCACTCCACCCACGACGAAAGTTGCATTCATACGTCTATCGGTATATCATGTTTGCTCTACTCGCACCCAGAGCTGCGTTCACACGTCCTATGCTACTACAGGTTCTTTCCAGGCCCATTTCAAGAACTGCATTCACGTCGCTGTTACATCTATATGCTCCGTTCACAACCAGAGCTGCTGTTATACCAATTTTCATGCTCTGCTTATACCCAAAGTTGTGTTTACACTTCTACTGCTACACCAGGTTGTATACCCCACTCACCAAAGCAGCTTTCCATGTCTGCTGTCACATCAAGTTAATATTCCGTCCACATCCAAAGCTGCGTCCGCATGTCTGCTTTTACATCTTGTCTTATACTCCATTCACTACTAGAGCTGCGTTCACGTGTCCGCTTTTGCATCACGTCAATACTCTGCTTACTTTCAGATTGCATTTATACTTCTGCTTTATACCATGCTTTTCACGCTCTACCCATACTCAGAGCTGCGCCCATACCACGTCTTTTAGGTACCACTCACATCCAAAGCTGCATTCACCCATTTGTCATTACATCATGTGTTGTACTCTGCTCCCACTCAAAGCTGCATTCTCCTGTTCATTGCTACGTCATGGTTTTACTCAATAATCTCACCGGGGCAGTCTGCACCCACCGCTCTGGTACCTCTCTCCCGACAAACATAACTGTGTTTGTTTCAGGCTTGCGTTGCTTTCCTCGGTGGTCTGTTACATTCCATATGCCTACTTTTCTGTTCACTTCAGTTAAAAAAAAAAAATAATTGGTCTTCTTAAATCCTGGTTCATATTCACTCAGACTGGTCTCCTTTTACTTCTGGTTTGTATTCACTCAGAATGGTCTCCTGCCCCAGTTCACCAAACAGCTCCTCAGCGGAGGTCAGTGGGCCAATAGGAGTTAAGTGTCCTGCTATGTTTTCACAATCTGTTCATTTGTTTGTCATGATAAGAGTCTTCTCTTAGCGAACTTGCAATGCCTCGGGCTCTTGTTTTTCTCCCATCTCTGTTTCAATTTCATGTTTACGTTTTATGGTTTGCGGTGGTTAGTGTTTTATGTATGCCCATGCTTCGGATTACTTATGTCTATATTTTCAATGCCTGTTGGCAGTTATGTTTCTTAGGCCCTTCTAGCCAATCCAATCATTTAAGCCGCTGCATATACCATCAGGTCCGGCTTACATTTTAATTACTTATCGTCACCGCAACATCATCCAGATCAGTCTCTCGGCTTCGGGGGGCCCTATGACTGATCCGGCCTCTGTTGACCAGACTCTTGGCTACTGAGACTGGACTTTGTGGAAGACAGGGTGGTGCTTAACCAACCGGAAGCATTGTCTGCTGCAATCCAACCGACCACCCTCTCGCACTGGTCTGACTTTGAGAGTGGTGTTCTGCACCGCCTTGCAAACTGGGACATAAAGCTAGGTATCGTGGATGAGCGTGTTTCTTGTGCTCTGCCAGCAGGCACAGTTTAACCGCGCCCAGGGCCAAGGCCTCTGCGTGCTCCATCAGCAGCACGGCCACTTCCCCGCCCCTTACTGCTCACCCTTATCATATTAAATGGTATATATGCTTGCAAGTACAGTTTTTTTTAAGTGTATGCGCAAATAAATTAGTCAATGTTACAGATATTTGGGATGCGGAAATGTTATACAGAGGAGGAACCACAGGTAATGGCACTACTGTCACCAGCTGCTAAGAAAAAATTTGTCAATGTCACAGATATTTGGGATGCGGAAACGTTATACAGGAGAAGTGGCGCAGGTAATGTCACTGTCCGCAGCGTCTACAAAAAAAGTACACTGGATGTCACAGATATTTTTGGGATGCACAAATGTTACACAGGAGATGTAGTGCAGATAATGTCGCTGTCTGCGGCGGCCAAACAAATGCATGCTATTTAGTGCAGGTCGCGCTAAAAATATTTATTGCTGCCAGACACAACAATAGTCCTTAAAAGGACTTTTGGGTCTCTAACACCGACCCTGCCTAACAAAAAAAATAAAATTCAATACCCTACACTATCTGTTCATTCTACAGCACAGCTCTCCCTGACTAAGACTGAGCCAAACTACGTGTCATCGGGTGCTTTATTTGGGAAAGACATGAAAATTAGCAGAATATGTTTTTCATCTGAAACACTATTTGCATGTGTTTCCCATATGCCCATGTTTATGCAAATGAGTTTACATAGAAAGGTTATTTAATATAATTTTAGGAGAGTTAGAAAACTGAATTTTTTATGCAGCCCTCCTAAGCAGTGAGAGAAGATTTAGCTGGCATCCAAAACAAAATTACAATTTTTGTCACCATAATCATAATAGTCTAGGTGTGCAGGTCCCCCCAAGCTATCCAACTTAGGGCAGGCAACTTTGATTCTTACCAGCTCTCAGTAAAATGAGAGATGGGCTTGAATGTCTCATTGCACACAAGGCTGCCATTGTGTGCGATTATATGTTGTCTATTATATGTTATCGGTAATTATTAATGCTTATAATAAGTTATAAATATTAATGCTTATAATAAGTTTACTAATGATAGGTAAAATAAAAGCAAAACAAAAGGCACAGAAGATAGATAGCATGGCTAATGGCTATGGCATTACAGTATTCCCCGCTCGTTTATTAGCTGCATAGCAGCTAGCAAACGGGTAGGGGGAGGAGACTCAAGCATCGTGCTCGAGCAAACGCTGTGTGTACACTGTTAAACTAGCTGTACACTGATTACTTTACATTGTATCAAAGTGTCATATCTTCAGTGTTGTCCCATAAAAAGATATCATAAAATATTTACAAAAATATGAGGAGCATATTCCCTTTGGTGAGATACACACTATATATATATATACATATATATATATATATATATATATATATATATATATATATACTTTAGGGAATAAAGTTCAGAGCAGCACTCCTTTTGCGTTGGCGGAGTGCCAGCGGTAAGACTAAGTGCATATAGAAAAAGAAAAACCGCAGCCCTTCCGATATGGTGATAACATGGGATTGTTTATTCAACCGTGCCATAAAGGATGAATAAAGGAACCCACGTTATCACCATATCGGAAGTGCTGCAGTTTTTCAATATATATATATATATATATATATATATATAATTATAATATCGAGTTGATGTGTACAGTAAAAGTGCTGGGAGGTGTGTATATCCTACTCAGATACCTCAGCGATGCCTACGGAAAGAGGGTCGCAAGGTCAGAGTCGGGACAACCTCTGAACCATCTGCCCCCAAGGGTGCTGGTGTGGTCATAGCCTGGAGGCTGCTGAACCGTATATGGTTAAGGAAGCCAGATCTAATCCCGTGAGTGAACGGTGCTCTGTAGGTGAGGTAGAGACAAAACGTGTATTAGGCAGAGCCCATACGGGCAGGTGTTTATTTTCAATGTTTATGTGTGTGATGGTGCTGAAGTGCAAAAATAAAGCACTTTTTGGACTTGAATCCCGTTGTCAGAGGAGAAGTCTGTGCTTGCGACTCCCTGAGAGAGAGCCATCCCTTGCGATATATATATATATATAACGGAAAAATAGGGCAGCACTCCATATATAAAAAGATGTGTCTCCTTTATTCACCCATGTGGGCAGTGTGACGTTTCGGCTCCAAACAATTGAGCCTTTCTCAAGCAATGTATAGGACCATGTGTAACAAATTTATAGATACATCAATTAAGCCATGATTACAAAACAATTAAATAAAACCAGTGTACAAAAATGTTAAAAAATCTAAATATTGCAAAAAATCCATGTGATAATTATGTGCATGAATACGTGTGAATCGATAGACATGTATATAAAAAAAACATGATTGGATAAGCGTGACAATTCATGAATTGCATGATTAATTACAGTGATCATAAAGTGCAAAAAGATTCATTGCAGATGATGTACTCAGCTGTGGGGGGCGAAGCCTCATGGGGAGAATAAGCAGCTCATTGAAGTGGAGGAATGGCGTCCAGTTGAACAGGTTCGCGTCCTGTGCTCCAATCTGCGCATGTCCGGAGCAACAGTCGCGTCATGAATCACAATTACTTAGTGCGCATGTCCAGGCAAACCTCTGTCGGCCATCTTGCTTAAGGGCATGTTGCCCACTTTTTATTTCTTGGCATCCACAACACACTAGCTGCTCTTAAGGAGAGTAAGTGACAATGGCTACAGTCGGCTAATGCTGTAACGGGTCCCGGGATCCACTACCATGCTCCGGGTGGAGCTATAAGTGGGGAACCGGAGGAAGTAGGGTCACAAAAGGTTACCATGTTACTGGAAACCAGATGTTACACCCCAACTACAACCAAAAACCCACAGCTAATTTGCCGAAGGAGGGATCTCCTCCAATGTGTCATATTAGTCACAATACCCCATCGAACAGGTGGAAAAACACACACAGGAACAATCTACGACATGCCACATAATGAATAGGGACTTTACTGTAACGTGGACATCCTCCAAGCTACCATATTGTCTCCTGGTTTCCACCTCCCACCTCCGACACACCAAGATCTGCAAGAAAAATAGAAAATTAAAATCATTGTCCAGTGTGAACTACCATATACACAATCGTCAGTGGATTACGGTAGACCAGAAAGAGTCAAAGAGAAACAGTACTATTGCATCAACCCACCCAAGTTGTACTCTACATTTAAACCACATGGTCTGAGGGATCCCATTGTATGGATCCAGGTAAGTTCTTTCCTTTTTAGGAGTATTGATCTGTCCCCCCCCCCTTCCCTCGTAGGCATAGGGATATGATCAATTATACAGAATTTCAGATCTTTCTCCTAGTGTTTAGACTCAACAAAGTGTCTAGACACCGGTAAATCCATTCTCTTTTGTCTGATTGAAAAGCTGTGGTTGTTAAATTGGGTTTTAAAGTCTGTGGAAGTTTCACCCACATACAATTTGTGGCATGGGCAGGTAAGTACATAAATAACATAGTTACTGTCACACGTAAGGTGGAACTTAATTGGGAAGTTCATACCAGTACCAGGATGTACAAAGGATCTCCCCTTAAAAATGTATCGGCAGTTCACACAATGGAGGCAAGGGTAACATCCTGTTCCCGTGCCCATTATTGTGGACTGTCTGCTGACCGTAGCAGGTCCAACATCAGCCCTAACCAATCTGTCTCGCAGGCTCTTTGACCTACGGTAGGACATAAGTGGTGGCATTTGGAACTCAGGAATTGTACCATGGCATCCTTTCAATATTTTCCAATGTCGTCTAGTTATCTGAGCAATTTCAGCACTTAAGTCAGTGTATGTAGATACAAATGCAACCCTAGATTTTCTTACAGTCGTTTTGGAGTTATTCAATAGCGTTTTTCTGTCTATTTTATTCACTCTATAAATCTGGGTCATCAGCAGATCCCTAGGGTAACCACGTTCCACGAATCTGTTGGTGAACTCCTCCAAGGTCTCTTTCAATGTACTGGGATCCGTTGTGATGCGCTTTTCCCTCATAAATTGTGAATATGGGAGACTTCTGACCATAGATCTGGGATGACTGCTGCTATAGGTAAAATCGTGTTCCTATCAGTTGGTTTTGTAAATACCCTTGTACTCAATTTGCCATCTCCAAATACTACATTGGTGTCCAGAAACTGCAATTCAACATTTGAGTGTACCAATGTGAACTGGAGTCTCTCATCAAAACTGTTTAGGTATATCTGAAACTCAAGTAGTTGTTCTACAGAACCTGTCCACATGAGGAAGACGTCATCGATGTAACGCCACCACTCCAGAACATGGCTGAAGTGGTGTGAAACATAGACGACGTCCTCCTCAAACACACGCATAAAAATATTGCCATCGCCACACCTTTTTTCTGCACATAATAGCTATCCCTAAAGAGGAAATAGATATGATCTAATATTATTCTGAGCATCGTCAGAATAAACTTACTCAAATATTCAAATATTGAATTGCAGTTTCTGGATACCAATGTAGTATTTGGAGATGTTCGATGGGATATTGTTCGATGGGGTATTGTGACTAAGATGACACATTGGAGGAGATCCCTCCTTCGGCAAATTAGCTGTGGGTTTTTGGTTGTAGTTGGGGTGTAACATCTTCCAGTAACATGGTAACCATGTGTGACCCTACTCCCTCCGGTTCCGCACTTATAGCTCCACCCGGAGCATGGTAGTGGATTCCGGGACCCGTTACTGCATTAGCCGACTGTAGCCATTGTTACTTACCCTCCTTAAGAGCAGCTAATGTGCTGTGGATGCCAAGAAATAAAAAGTGGGCAATATGCCCTTAAGCAAGATGGCCAACCGATCGGTTTGCCTGGACATGCGCACTAAGTGATTATCATTCATGGCGCGACTGTTGCTCCGGACATGCGCAGATTGGAGCACAGGATGCGAACCTGTTTAACTGGACACCATTCCTCCACTCCAATGAGCTGCTTATTCGCCCCATGAGGCTTCGCCCCCCACAGCTGAGTACATCATCTGCAATGAATCTTATCGCACTTTATGATCAGGTGTTTATCACTGTAATTAATCATGTAATTCATGAATTGTCACGTTTATCCAATCATGTTTTTTTTAATATACATGTCTATCGATTGTATTGAATCACACTTATTCATGCACATCATTATCACATGGATTTTGTGCAATATTTTGATTTTTTAACATTTTTGTACACTGGTTTTATTTAATTGTTTTGTAATAATGGCTTAATTGATGTATCTATAAATTTGTTACACATGGTCCTATACATTGCTTGAGAAAGACTCAATTGTTTGGAGCCGAAACGTCGCACTGCCCACATGGGTGAATAAAGGAGACACATCTTTTTATATATGGAGTGCTGCCTCATTTTTCTGTTTTATATTTGGGACTAGCTGGTCCCGGCGAGGCACTGCCCCCAGCTTTAAGCATTTAGATACGGTGCTGCCATCTTTTCTATACGTATATATATATATATATATATATATATATATATATATATATACATTACAAATCATTGACATTTTCGTTACATTGATGCACAATAAATGAAATGCTGAATAAACCAACCCAAACTTATAACATTACCAAAACAGCAGCACACTATTTATCCATATATTTTGTTATAACCTTTGTGCAATCAAGAAATGTATCTAACGACACCTCAGTATAGTTGTTGGCAGTCCAATTACAGAGATGACAGACCAATCTGAGTTTATTTATGTTTCATAATATTAAATTTACAAAATAAATAATAAGTAAAAGTGAGTAAAATCATGATCTGTATTCATAAGAGCAAATGCAAAGAACAATCTACGAACTGTCTGTATCTACACATACAATTTTGTACTATTTGAGAAATCTTTTTTTTTTTTTACTATAAAAGTTGTATCTGTCCACTAGCTTAATCCCTTAAGGATTCAGCCCTTTTTCACCTTAATGACCCGGCCATTTTTTGCAAGTCTGACCAATGTCAATTTATGTGGTGATAACTTTTAAACGCTTTTACTTATGCAGGCCATTCTGAGATTGTTCTTTCGTCACATATTGTACTTCATGACAGTGGAAGAATGGAGTCAAAAAATTTCAATTTTATTTATAAAAAATACCAAATTTACCAAAAATTTAGAAAAAATTGTGATTTTCCAAGTTTCAATTTATCTACTTCTATAATACATAGTAATACTGCCAAAACAAGTTATTGATTTACATTCCCTATATGTCGACTTGATGTATCGATTATTTTGGGAATACCATTTCATTTTTTGGGGACGTTACAAGGCTTAGAAGTTTAGAAGCAAATCTTGAAATTTTTCAGAAATTTTCAAAAAACCACTATTTGGGGACCAGTTCAGGTCTGAAGTCACTTTGTGAGGCTTACATAATAGAAAACACCCAAAAATAACCTTATTCTAGAAACTACACCCCTCAAGGTATTCAAAACGTATTTTACAAACGTTGTTAACCCCTTAGGTTTTCCACAAGAGTTATTGGCAAATGGAGATAAAATTTCAGAATTTCAATTTTTAGGGAAAATTTTCCATGTCAATCCATTTTTTCCAGTAACAAAGCAAGGGTTAACCTCCAAATACACCTCAATATTTATTGCCCTGATTCTTTAGTTTGCAGAAACACCCCATATGTGGTCATAAACTGCTGTATGGCCAAACGGCAGGGCACAGAATGAAGGGAATGCCATATGGTTTTTGGAAGGCGGATTTTGCTGGACTCTTTTTTTGACACCATGTCCCATTTAAAGCCCACCTGATGTACCCCTAGAGTATGAACTCCATAAAAGTGACTCCATCTAAGAAACTACACCCCTCAAGGTATTCAAAACCGATTTTAAAAACTTTGTTAACCCTTTAGGTGTTCCACAAGAGTTATTGGCAGATGGAGATGAAATTTCAGAATTTCTATTTTTTTTTACCTTGCCTCAAAAAAGTGTAATATAGAGCAACCAAAAATCATATTTACCCTAAAAAAGTACAAACAAAACTGCCACCTTATCCCATAGATTCAAAGAATGGGTCACTTATTTTGGAGTTTCTACTGTAGGGGTGCATCAGAGGGGCTTCAAATGGGACATAGTGTCAAAAAACCAGTCCAGCAAAATCTGCCTTCCAAAAACCATATGGCATTCCCTTCTTTCTATGCCCTGCCATTTGGCCATACAGCCATTTGGCCACCACATATGGGGTGTTTCTGCAAACTACAGAATCATGGCAATAAATATTGAGTTTTGTTTGGCTGTTAACACTTGCTTTGTAACTGGAAAAATGGATTAAAATAGAAAATATGCAAAAAAATAGCTGTTTTTATTTTTGGTTATTTGCATAGTTGATCTGACAGGCTAGATCGAGTGCTATTTCTATAGAGCAGGTTGTTACGGACGCGACAATACCAAATTTGACTTTTTTTTTGTTTTAAATGATTTATTAGTGTCTCCATATTCTGAAAGCCATATTTTTTTTTGGGCGGACTGTCTTATGTAGGGGCTCATTTTTTGCGGGATAAGATGACGGTTTTATTGGCACTATCTTGGGGTGCATATGACATTTTGGTCTCTTGCTATTACACTTTTTGTGATGTAAGGTGACAAAAATGGCTTTTGATACAGTATTTATATATATTTTTTTTGCTGTGTTCACCTGACTGGTTAGATCATGTGTTAGTTTTATAGAGCAGGTTGCTACAGATGCAGCGATGCCTAATATGTATACTATTTATTTATTTAAGTTTTACACAATAATATCATTTTTGAAACAAAAAGAAATCATGTTTTAATGTCTCCATAGTCTGAGAGCCATATTTTTTTTGGGGGGGGGGATTGTCCTATGTGCGGTATCATTTTTTGCAGCATGAGATGGTGGTTTGATTGGCACTATTTTTGAGTGCACATAACTTTTTTATCACTTGCTAATACACTTTTTGTAATGTGAGGTGATAAAAATGTTTTTTTAAACATGTTTTTATTTTATTTTTTTTACGGTATTTTTTAACCTGGGTGGTTAGATCTTGTAATATTTTTATAGAGCAGGTTTTTATGGATGTGGCGATACCTAATATGTATACTGTTTTTTTAGTTATTTTACTTTAACACAATAAAAGCATTGTAGAAAACGGGCGAGTTTTCCGTGCGGGTGCAATGCGTGAGGTGGAGGCATTGCACCCGCACTGACTCCTGACCCATTCACTTCAATGGGGCTGTGCATATGAGCGGTGATTTTCACGTATCACTTCTGCGTTGAGTGAAAATGTCAGCATGCTCTATTTTTTTTCACGCAACGCAGGCCCCATAGAAGTGAATAGGGCTGCGAGAAAATCGCAAACATCCGCAATCAAGTGCGGATGCAGTGCGATTTTCCCGCAAGGTTGCTAAGAGACGGGACCCGATCTTTATTATTTTCCCTTATAACATGGTTGTAAGGGAAAATAATAGCATTCTCAATACAGAATGCTTAGTAAAATGTGGATTAAGGGGTTAAAAATAAAAAAAAATTAACTCACCTTATCCACTTGATCGCTTAGTTGCCGATCTCTTCTCTCTTCTTCAAGCATTTGCTGCCAGCTAAAGGACCTGTGGTGACGTCACATCACATGGTCCAATCACATGGTCCATCACCATGGTGATGGACCATGTGATTGGACCATGTGATGAGCTCACTGACGTCATCACAGGTCCTTTAGCCGACAGCTAATGAATAAAGATCGCAACTATGTGATCAAGTGGATATGGTGAGTTAATTTTTTTGTTTTTAACCCCTCCACATTTTACTAAGCATTCTGTATTGAGAGTGCTATTATTTTCCCTTATAACCATGTTATAAGGGAAAATAATAAAATCTACAAAATAATCAACCCAAACCCGAACTTCAGTGATGAAGTCCGGGTTCGGGTCTGGGTACCAAACATGCCTATTTTTCCCACACGCTTGCAAAACGCATTAAAACGCTTTGCACTCGCGCGGAAAAATCGCGCATTTTCCCGTCAAAAATGACACCCGTGTGAAAAAGGCCTTAGTGTCTCCATAGTCTGAGAGCCATATTTTTTTATTTTTCTGGGCAATTGTCCTATGTAGGGGCTCATTTGCGGGGTGAGATGGCGGTTTGAGTGGTACTATTTTGGGAGGCTTTTTTTTTTTACGGTATTTACTTGAGGGGTTAGTTCATGTGATATTTTTATACAGCAGGTTTTTACGGACGTAGTGATACCTAATATGTGTAGTGTATTTAATTTTTTAAATTTTTATTCAGTGATATGTGTTGTTCTTATTTTTACTTTTTTTTTTTACATTTTTTGACCCAGTCCCACTTGGTTCTTGAAGATCCAGTGGGTCTGATGTCAGTATAATACAGTACACTATATAGTTTAGATCAGACTTACATTACCATGGCAAGCAGGACACCTCTGAATGTCCATGGTAACCATCACCCGCTGCCAGAACAGAGCAGTGGGTGATGGGGAGGCAGAGGAGCTCCCTCCCTCTGCGATCCCATCAAGAATCGGGGGCTGCAAGGGCACAGCAGCCCCCGATGGGAGAGGGAGGGAGCTCCCTCCCTGTTGACCACTTCCATACATCAGGCCGTATGGACCGCGGCATGGAAGGGGTTAAACGGCTGACATCAAAGCACAGATGTCAGCTGTTTATAGCAGAGCGTCAGCAATGTGGGACCACCGGGGAAACATTAGAGGAGGCGGGCGGGGGACCTGCGGCTTGCTGCGATCGCCGATACCTGCGCCTAATACTAAACAGCATGGTGCAGGCGTAAGATTTACCATGCACTCAAGGCCAGCAGGAGGATGCGAACGCTGCCTAGCCCTGTGAATCAAGACTTGGAGGTGAGCAAACGGAACCTCCAGGAGCAGTAGCAATGCCCCACCTGCTCCTAGAGGCAAATTTGAATATTATAAAAGTTAAATTTATGGAGTAATGGGGGCATGGATAAAACTAGGAATAGACTAGTTCGGTTCAGCTCACATTAGCACATTGTTAATGTCAACCAGTTTAATTTAGGTATTTTTGTTGACAGAAACACTTTAAAGGGGTTCTGCGGGAATAAAAAAATTGAAAATACTTAAATATTACTTTATTATTAATATGTTCCCAAATACCTTTCACTAGTTAATATGGCTTGTTTAGTCTAGGGAGCAATTAGTAGTAGAAGTAAAATGGTGGCCATCTTATTAGCACACACAAAACCTGTCCGAATTGCACAGCAGCACAAGTTACTTCACAACACTGAGCTAAAGTGCTACCTCTACTTGTCAGGGATTATGATCCTGAATATAGCCGATAAGATCCTCAGCTGATTCTCTGTAGAAATGGAGTTAATATGAAGCACATAGAGGAGGGTGCTGGGAAGTACAGAGATGTGGCTAACGAACAGCAGCACCTGTATGCAGTCTTCATTACCACAACCCCACATTACCACCGTCTGTCCTGTCTGTCTTCTCTGTACTTCATTTCTCCCCATGAACTCCATTCCTACAGAGATTCAGATAAAATTCTTATCAGCTGTATTCAGGATCATAATCCCTGACACATAGAGCAGAGAGGAGGCCGAGTGAGCTCTTTAGTTCAGTGTTCTGAAGTAACTTGCCCTGCTGTGTGTACTAATATGACTGTGGGCATTTTATTTCTCCTAATGATTGCTCCCTGGACAAATTGAGCCATTATAAATAATGAAAGGTATTTGAGAATATATATAATTTCCAGAGAACCCCTTTAAGTAATCTTATGCAGTTTTAACTCACCCATCATCTCATAAGTGCTGTTTGGAAAACATGCAATTTCAACGATTATTTATAGTAGTCTCTGAGTAGGGGAAATTGTGATTTACTGGCAGATGTTTCCTTTGTTTGACTGTCATATAGCTTCAGGGTTTTACACTGTATATCATTTTGGCTTATGTTTGTATTTTTTCATTAATTAAGTGTTATATACTAGACCATAGTATAAATAGAAAAGTTATTAATACATGTGATAGCCACTTTATGTCTAACGATGATCCAGACGATAACAACCTAAGATGGTTATTAAGATTCTATGGCTAGTTTAGAACGTCTACAGATGCTTGATGTTATTTGCCCATTGTGCCAATAGAGATTTGCCCTTTAAATAATTATTTTTAATTGTCTCCTTTATTGGGCCAGAAGCTACATACTTCCAGGTCAATGGCAGCTCGTTGCTTTCCACAGCCAAGTGGAAAAATATTTCTAAAATGTTATGCATCATAATATCATTTTCTCCTAAAGCTTCTTGGATTCTAGCTTCTGTAACTGATTTAAAATATAAATTCATGGAGAGCTGGCAATATTTAGGCATATTTAACACCCCACAGATGGTATAATACAATACAATATCCAGAGATTTGGGCAACTTGTATGCTTTCTAACCTGTCACCAGATGCTTTGGCTATAGACTGACAAAAGACCTTTTGGAGACAATGAAAATGTCTGCTTTTGTGTATGAACTTATAGTATATACACATTAGGATATATAAAGAAGCTAGAAGTACCATATGTTATTGGTGAATTACAAGTTATATTTTCAAGCATAAAGGTGTTGCTCTAATGTTTATAACTAGAAATATGTGAAAATATTAAATATTGTAAAATGTTTACATTTGTGTGTTTTCTTCACTTAAAATTTCACACATTTTATTTCAATTTTATTCTTAATAATCCTTAATTAAAAAAAATACTAAACATATTTTAATGATGACATTGTCAATTACTATTTCATCTTTTGGTGATCACCTACAGATATAAATACACACTGTTCTGTAGACATGAGGCAATAATAACAATTAGAGATGAGCGAATCGAATCCCACGAATTTGATCCGAATTTCAGGAATTATTTGATTCGCCTAGAAGCCGAATTTCCTCATGCTTCGTGTCAGCGAATTTATTAATCCTTAAATCCAAACTTACCGCCTCCATTTGCACGGGAAGGGCGCCAGCCTCCATCTTGCTTGAGGATCTCAGCCGAAATCCCGTGATGTGCGAGATTACACAGCGTGATGACGTAATCTCACACCACACATGATTTCACCCCAGATCTTCAAGCAAGATGGCGGTGGCTGGCCCGTTGCAAGCAAATGGACGCTGTAAGCTTGATGTTATGTTTTTTTTTTAATGTTAATTTCACACTGTTTGTATACTCAGATCATGTATAAACGCGGCATTTGAGGGATGCAATGACGGGGGCGGCGCTATCGCTGCTCCCTGTCATTGTACCCACTACTTACAAAAGAATGCGCTTCGTGGAGAAGTAATTTGCCTCAAAGCAAAGTTTTTGGGAAATTCAGCGAATCAGCCGAATCTCTAATAACAATAATGAAATGGATATCCAAGGATGGTTTTAAAAATAATAACTGAGACTACATGTTGGTTACCTGTGGGAGTGGTCTGCATGGAGCCCTGTAGTTACACTTTTATGACTCATGTCAATAAGCTCCTAATGCTGAAAAGTCAGACTACCTCTGTTTGCCCATCTGATTTCTTAGTTATGTTCTATGTGTGCAAACTTATAAGAGTGGTTTCACGTATAATGATTTTAGGGGGAAAAAAATAGTTCGTTTTTGTGGCATTTTTCTGCATAATTAGCTTGAAGCCAAAACATTGCATTTATTGTGGCATTTTTAATGTGCCTTTAGGGTACATGTTTTTTTTTTTTTTTTCTTGCATTTTTCTTCAGGTGTTTTCCCAAAGACTTTTTCTACGGGAACAAAGAATGCAGAAACAAACTATATAAAAAATGTGTGACCAAAAGAGTAGCATTTACAAAAACCCATGAACTCAATGTCTTTTTACAAGACAAGAAGATAACTGCCACAAATGTGTATTTATGGTATTTTAGGATTTATGGAATTATCGGAAATGTACACTTTTCTGTGGTATATCAGATGCATGCACTCTGATGAAGAATGAAGGTACAAGTCATGTGAGAGCATCCATACAGTCATATGAGCTGTCCTGCAAAGTTGTTCTCTGCCTGTATATAAAGAGATGAATAAACATTACTAAGAAAAAATCATGGCTACTTTATCTACTGTAGATTCAAATAACATAGAAAAATGGGGAAAGAGAAATATGCAAAAAACACATCTATGGACAGTAGGTACTATTGGACCTACTAGCTTGAGGGTGCAGACAACACAAAAGCTTTATGTTTAGTGTTAAGCAAATCATCCAAAGCGGAATTTGGTCTGAAGTTTAGGAAAGCGTTGATTCACAACGAAGCCGAATTTCTGCGCATCTGGGTAACATATCAGGTTTTCCTAAAATGTTGACTGCACGTGTTACAAAGAGAAAGTAAGAATTCAGGGAACATGAGATCACATAATACTGTGCAGCTGGCCAATCTGCAGAAAGCCATCCCCTATGATTTTACAGCCTTATTAAACCGTTCGGGCCACAACCCCTATTTGGCAAACAGATTATATGGCAGATATTAGTTTTCAGGCTCTTGTCCCTTATGGCAATAATCCACTGGCCATGTTTGATCCATCCACATGTGTTGGGCGCGAATATTCAAATTGCAAATTTTTATCGCAAATTCTCGAAGTGGCGATATATTCGTATTCGTGAATATTCTAGATTTTTTTTCCATCTGAACCCATGATCCCTCCCTGCTCCTTGTTTATGGGCCAATGAGAAGGCTGCAATGTCTTTGTCTGAGCTTAGGAACATCCTTAGCAACCAATGGGAAAGTTGCCTACCCCTTACTACATAAGAACCATACATGCTACAGACATAGTGCTGTGATGTCACAAGTTCACAACAATACTTAGTGCACCAATCAGTAATATGTAGTCAGACCTGCTAAAATGTGAAGTTGCACGTATTGCACCAAAATATGCGCATCATTAATTGCCGATTTGCGCAATCGCAAATATATCGATGCACTATATCTGCATATAAAGCTATTGTAATGTTCTGCCGTGCCAACCATTTTCTCCAGTCTCAGGAAACTTTTAGCAGCTTGAAAAATGTAGCAAAAGTGACCGATGCCTGTTTTGCGCGCGCATTACACACATATTACATTGCCGATTTTCGCAATCAAGAAAATAATGGCAAATTCTCGAATTTGTGAATTTATGATGAATATTCGCCCAAATATTCGTGAAATATCGCAAATTCGAATATTGCCCCTGCCACTTATCACTGCCATCTACCATACCATGTTCGACCCATCTGGTTTTAACTCTAATACAGTTTTAAAGCGAAATGCCATTTTACACTTAAAATATAGAGATCATTTATTTTTTAAAGGAATTCATGTCTACAGTGTTAACAAAATAATTTCTATTATTTCAGCAGTTTTCCATATGACAAAGCAGAGCCATTTATAATTTTAATGTGTACATTTTTATATTTATTCTCAGTCCGTTTTTGATTGTTTTCAGAGCATATAGTATGGGGCCAATTTTTGGTTTTGCTTTATTGTTTTTTCCTCACAACGTTCCAATAGCCATAACTTTTTTTTAAATTTTCCATTCATATAGCCATATGATGGCATATTTTTGGAGGGGTAAGTTGTACTATTTAAGGGCACCATTCAACTTACCATGTCTGTTATTGGAGAATGGGAAAAAAATTATTTGTGGGGTTAAATTGAAGAAAAAAAATACTGACATAACATCCTTATTCTGCCGGTAAATACAAATACAGCAATACCAAACTTGTATATTTTTTTCTTTTACAACTAAAAGCTTTGAAAAAAATCATAACTTTTTTTATATTTTGGTCTACAGAGCTATATTATGGCTTGTTTTTTTACAGGACAAAATATAGATTTTACTGGTACCATTTTTGTGGTACAGTATGAATGACTTTTTGATCACTGTTTTTCAATTTTTTTGGGTGGAAAAGAAGACAAAAAAACGGCAAATCAAGTGTTTTTTTTTTTTTTTTGCAGACGAGCGTGAGTGGATTAGGTCCGGATGACTTGCGGATGCGTTCAGAGTAAACTGAGCAATTTCGCTAGCAAGTCCATTCAGTTTTGTTTGCGATCACGTTGTCTCGTTTTTATCACGCGAGTGCAATGCGATTTACTGCCTTTTACAAACAATATCTCTTAGCAACCATCCGTGATATTCACGCAGCCCCATTCACTTCTATGGGGCCAGCATTTCGTGAAAATCACAGAATATAGAACATACTGCGATTTTCAAGCAACGCACAAGTGATGAGTGAAAACCACCGCTCATGTACACAGAACCATTGAAATTAATGGGTCCTGATTCCGTGCGCGCGCAATGCGCTCCCCTCACGGTCTGCACCCGCGCAAAATACTCGCTTGTGTGAAAGGGGCCTAATAGAGATCCTTGCTGAGCCACAGCTCAGCAGGGAGGTAACCATGGCAACCATGGAAAGCTTCAGAAACGTCCAGGCTGCCATCGTAACCGATTGGAGTCCTGCGATTTCACTGCGGGAGCTCTGATCAGAAATCAAAGGGAGCTGCATCCCTCTGCCTTACCTCACTGATTCTGCAATCGGTGTTGATCACGGCATCTGAGAGGTTTAATGATGGGTTTTTGTAGGTGTTCGCTATGTGATGCAGCCAGCACCCGCTGCATATGGAGTGGGCTCACTGCAGCAGCCCGATCCATACATTCCCTCAGCCACAGTGACATATGGGTATACCTGATTTATAGTGATTTGTGACAATCGGCGAATCGGCCAAATGCAATTTTTCTAATCTTTGCTCAGCTCTATTTAAGTTTTACTCCCTTCTATTAAGAGAGACAAACTTGACCAACTCTTCTCATATTTGGGACCACCCAGCATAGATAATCTGAATTTTTCAGTGACAGTAAAATTAACAATTCTGTTTTATTCCAGACATAAAATACAGCAGCATGTTTCAGCATGTTTCCGGGAGCACAGCTCCATGAGGCATATACATAAAATTTGCACATACCTCAATTTTATATCCTTTCATCCACTCTTACACCTTCAGGTCTCTTCTATGTACCAAGTAAAATATTGGAACTTTGTTGTAGGTATTACTAAAACTTACAATCTTACACTTTTCTTATTAAAATACTATTTTCAAAACTAATCTAGTTAAATTAAATCTATATCAAACACTTCACAACTAAAATTACAACTGATGATGACACACAACCTCATAATATTTGTTCACTTACTCGTCCATTGCACTACTGCTTCTTAGGCTCCATTCACACGTCTATAAGTGTTTTGCGGATCCGCAAATTACGGATCCACAAAACATGGACACCATCCATGTGCACATGGCCTGCATTATAATAGAAAATGCCTATTCTTGTCCGCTATATTTTTGCGGAAACAAAAGAGCGGATGCAGAAGTGCAGATCCGGAAATGTGGATGCGGACAGCACATAGTGTGCTGTCCACATCCATTCTGACCCAATTAAAAATTAATGGGTCCGCACCCGTTCCACAAAATTGCGGAACGGATGCGGAACCATTTTGCAGATGTGTTAATGGACGCTAATTCTTATCTCCTTAACCCCTTCAGGACTCTGTCACCTTAAGGACCAGTCCATTTTTTGCAAATCTGACATGTATCAATTTATGTGGTGATAACTTTAAAATGCTTTTACTTATCCAAGCAATTTTGAAATTGTTTTCTCGTCACATATTGTACTTTACAGCGGTAAATGTGAAGCAAAATATTTCATTTTTATTTATAAAAAAAATGCCAAATTTACCAAAAATTTGGAAAAATTCACAATTTTCTAAATTTCAATTTCTCTGCTTTTAAAACAGATAGTGATACCTCCTAAAATAGTTACATTTCCCATATGTCTACTTCATGTTTGGATTATTTTGTGAACTACATTTTCTTTTTTTGGGACTTTAGAAGGCTTAGAAGTTTAGTACCAAATCTTAAAATTTTTAAGAAAACTTCCAAAGCCCAATTGTTAAGGACCAGTTCAGGTCTGAAGTCCTTTTGTGGGGCTTACTTAATAGAAACCACCCATAAATGGCCCCATTTTAGAAACTACACCCCTCAAGGTATTCAAAACTGGTTTTACAAACTTTGTTAACCCTTTAGGTGTTCTATAAGAATTAAAGGAAAATGGAGATGTAATTTCAGAATGTCACTTTTTTTGGCAGATATTCCTTTCTAATCCATTTTTGTCCACTGAGAAAGCAAGGGTTAACAGCCAAACACAACTCAATATTTATTACTCTGATTCTGTAGTTTACAGAAACACCCCATATGTGGTTGTAAACTGATGTACGGGCACAAGACAGGGCGCAGAAGGAAAGGAACACAATATGGTTTTTGAAAGGCAGATTTCACTGGGATAATTTTAAGTTGCCATCAGGGGGATGCACCCCTAGAGTTGAAACTCCAAAAAAAGACCCCATTTTGGAAACTACAGGATAAGGTGGCAGTTTTGTTGGTACTATTTTAGGGTACATATGATATTTGGTTGCTCTATATTACACTTTTTGTGAGGCAAGGTAACAAAAAATAGCTGTTTTGTCACAGTTTTTATTTTTGGTTATTTACAATATTCATCTGACAGGTTAGATCATGTGGTATTTTTATAGAGCAGGTTGTTCTGGACACGACAATACCAAATATGACTACTATTTTTGGTTGTTTCAGTTTTACATAATAAAGCAATTTTTTCAAAAAAAATATTCTTTAAGTGTCTCCATATTCTGAAATCCATAGTTTATTTTTATTTTTGGATGACTGTCTTATGTAGGGGCTCATTTTTTTTTGTATGAAATGTTGGTTTGATTGATACTTATTTTAGGCTGCATATGACTTTTTTATCGCTTGGTATTACACTTTTTGTGATGTAAGGTGACAAAAAAAGGCTTTTGTTACACCGTTCTTTTTTTACAGTGTTCACCTGAAGGATTAGTTCATGTGACATTTTCATACAGCAGGTTCTTACGGACGCGGTGATACCTAATATGTCTACTTTTTTTTATTTAAAATCATGTTTTAGTGTCTCCATATTAGTGTCTCCAGTTTTTTTTATTTTTTGCCCAATTGTTTTACGTAGGGGCTCATTTTTGGAGGGATGAGGTGACGGTTTGATTGGTACTATTTTGGGGGGCATACGCCTTTTTGATCCCTTCGTGGTGCACTTTTTGTGATGTGATGGTACAAAAAAATGATTGTTTTAGCACAGTTTTTATTTTATTTTTTCTACTGCGTTTAGGTGAGGGGGTGGATTATGTGATATTTTTGTAGAGCCGATTTGTTACAAATGCGGCAATACCCAATATGTCTGTTTTTTTTTTCTATTTTTATTACATTTTTATGTGTTTTATTTTAGGATTTTTTTTTACTTGAAACTTTATTTTTTTTTATTATGAAAAACACTTTTTTAAACTTTTTTAAAAAATTTATTTTTGTCCCACTCTGGGTCCTCAACTTCTGGGGTCTGATCCCTTCTGCAATGCATTACAATACAACCTGTACTGTAATACCTTGCATGTCAGCATGTATGCTAACAGCCTGCCTGCGAGACCCAGCCTAAGTGCTGGATCTCACAGGATTCCGTAGAAGGCAAGCTCTGATGCCTATGGAAGGCATCATGCTTGCCTTCTCTTAGTGATTGACGAACATCGGCCAGGACGATTTGCGAACGCGATCGCGTGAACGCTATAAAATGTTCGTGAACCGCAAGTTCGCGGCAGACCCCATTCACTTTAATGGCAGGGGAACAAATACTTACTATAAGTGCACAAATAGTCCCACAACATGGACAGTGACATACCAGAGGGGAATCAATGGCAACAATTTCCACAAAAAATATGTATTTTAATCATGTGCCATTTTTATGCATCTTAAAAGGGAAAATGTGCCCTTCTGGAGCCTAGAAACATTTTATTTCCTATCTGTTTGATGTATACAAATGTGCAGCACTCCATGTTTTTGTATCCTGCAGAGTCCAGTAAAAAAATGCATACGTTAACGTACATTTTTTTTCTACCATGGAACTTTTTGATGAACGGACGCCACTATACGGCATCAGACTGAGGCATGTGTTAATGCATGCATTTTTGGTATGCTTTAAATGGATGGCAAAAATAGGATGTGAACCCAGCCCTAGTGTCAGAATAAGCACGAGTACACAGTGGAGCAGCATGGTGGAGAGGGGAGGCCGTCATGTACTGAAAGAGCGCTGTCAGAATTAGTTTTTTTTTTGTTTTTTTGTGTCAAGCAAAGGGAGGGAAAAGGGAAAGCCCTGTCCAAGGGAGAGGGAAAGGTGGTGACCCCTAACTCACCTGAGGCTGGCACCTGACTGCCCTGACATCCCTAGATGGGTTTTTCACCCGTATGCCGATCACGTGCCTAAACCCTGGCTTTTCTTAAGATGAGCCCTAAGTAGCGAATAGGAGGGTGGGAGCACTAGTCCTCACCACTAACACTAAAGGAAAACACCAGGCAGAGGAGAGACAATACAGACAAAACATATTATCCCAGGTGGGCGACAACAGCGGACAACAAAAGCCCAAAAGGGATCCAAAGGGTAATGCTCTGGTACGACAACCAGGAACAACTGCTACACAGCTCCAGTGCATCAGTATAGAAGTCCAGGCAGGAAGCTCTATTTCTGGCAACCAGAGAAGTGGGAAGGGGGAATATAAGGAGGTTGGGAGTGACGGACAAGAAACAGCTGGGGAGAAGAAGCTATGGATCCCTGAGTGAGACAAAAAGGATTGCAAGGCAATCTAACATTAAGTAACAGCGTGATCTTTAGACATAGAGCGCGCAGCCACCCGCTGCCACTTCCTGACCCCGGGTATAAGGGAGTCAGACGTGGCTCTTGACACCCTCGTGACAGTACCCCCCTTTCCACGAGGGGCCTCCGGACACTCAGGACCAGGTCTCTCAGGATAAGAGGCATGGAAAGCCCGAACTAACCTGTTGGCGTTTACCTCTGACGCTGGTACCCACATTCTTTCCTCGGGACCGTAACCCCTCCAATGCACCAGATATTGAAGAGAGCGGCGGACCCGATGAGAATAAACAATTTTGGATATTTGAAACTCCAGATTACCATCAACAATAACAGGAGGGGGTGGTAGTGGTGACGATTCTAGAGGTGCAACATACCTTTTGAGTAACGACTTATGGAAGATGTTATGGATTTTAAAAGTCTGAGGTAGCTCTAGGTGAAAAGCCACGGGTTTAATGATCGCTACTATTTTGTAGCTAGGGCCCAGTTTCCGAGAGGTTTACAACCATTAGGAACTCATCTCTAAATTGAATGCGCATTGCGAGTATATGTTCGCTTTGCTATTTAAACTTAGAGCTGAGTTCCGAAAGGTTGTATTGCTAGAATATAACAAAGATTAAGAATATAGTGCTATATTAGTGAATTTGTGATATTCGGCAACTTCGTTTAATTTGTTATGTTGTAGCAATACAACCAGTAGGAACTCAGCTCTAAGTTTAATTCGCAATGCGAATATAAATTTGCGTTACATTCGCAATATATAGAATGACGAATATTAGATTTTGACGAATATATTGACGAATATTCAATCGAATATTCATGAAATATCGTGAAATCGAATATGGCACCTCCCGCTCATCACTAATAAAGACCCTGCTGGACGTGTATGAGAGACTTTAGCGCATGCACAAGTAGAACAAGTAGACACAAACTCCATTACATCCTCACACAACCTCGGCCAAAAAAACGACGAGACAGTAGCTCCAAGGTTGCTTTACTACCCGGGTGCCCAGCAAGTGCCGAACTATGATGTTCCTTTAATAATTTGAGATGCAAGTTTAATGGTAAAAACAATTTTTTTGAGGGTTAAGAGACCGGGGCGTCCCCCTGGGCCTCTAACACCTTCCCCGCCAGAACAGAGTGTACAGCAGAGACAACCACTCCTCTTTGTAGAATGGGTACCGGATCACCCACATTACCCCCTCCAGGGAAACTACAAGATAATGCATCTGCCTTGGTATTTTTTGGCCCAGGACGATAGGTGATGGTAAAGTTAAACCTGGTAAAAAATAGAGACCACCTAGCTTGTCTAGGGGTGAAATCTGTGAAAACATGAAAAACCGCAGCACGCCTTTTCCTTATTCTCTATTCCATCATCAAATACTGGTGTGACGTTTCGACCTCAACGGTCTTTATCAACCAAATGTCAATGTTCAGTAACAAGACATATATACCCTCTTAATGGGAGGGCACTACAAGCAGATGACATTTGCATATACAATTAATATTCATATCCTACAACAATGTCTATGTTGTCAATGCAGAATAAATCAAATATTTAGTATCAACTTATTTAATATCTCCCATTAGGTTACTGGTGGGTATCAAGCTGAAATTACTCCTCTCAGTAATATTTTTATGCCACATGCCGGTGAGTTGGCATCTCAGTGTAACCACTGCGCAGGCATGAATAACGCAAGTGTGAAAGTACCCTTACCAGGGCGTTGACTCCATCAGGGGAAACTAAAAGATATGGGCTTCCATCTACATAGCGATTTCCAACCACCAGTTTTTAATCAGACGATTGATACATATATTGACCTTGTCAGGAAGAGTATTGAACAGATTAAACAAAAGACGAGACGACAAGAAACTAGGAGTAATATGACTCAGGAGGAACATAGGACACTACGGACGCTATATACGATGAAGGACATTGCAATCAAAAAGGCGGACAATGGTGGAGCTATTGTCATAATGGACACCTGTAAATATAAGGCGGAAATATTTACGACAGCTGAATGACGAGGAGGTATACTGTCAAGTTGACTCTGACCATAAATTTGCTATTATGAGAAGACTCAAACTATTGGTTGATGATGCGTTTGCAACAGACTTAATTGATGAGAAGTTACACAGGTATTTGCTTACCGAACACCCGGTCACACCAATCCTATATATCTTACACAAGATACATAAGGACTTGGTTAATCTCCCTGGACGACCTATAGTGTCAGGGAAAGGTTATGTCTTCTATATATAGATATATTTACTTCAGGTCTACACTGATTCAGAGCGTGTGTGATCCCCCCTATACATACAGGGGTTTGAATTAGGCATTTGAAATTCAGCCATTTGAAATACCACCTTTTCCTGCAAAGATATATTTACTTCAGGCCTACACTGATTCAGGGCGTGTGTGATCCCCCCTATACATACAGGGATTTGAATTAGGCATTTGAAATGCAGCCATTTGAAATACAGCCTTTTTGTGCAAAGATATATTTACTTCAGGCCTACACTGATTCAGGGCGTGTGTGAGCCCCTATACATACAGGGGTTTGAATTAGGCATTTGAAATACAGCCATTTTAAATACAGTCATTTAGTGCAAAGATATATTACTTCAGGCCTACACTTATTCGGGGCGTGTGTGATCCCCCCTAAACATACAGGGGTTTGATTCAGCCATTTAAAATACAGCCATTTTAAATACTGCCATTTAGTGCAAAGATATATTTACTTCAGGCCTACACTGAATCGGGGCATCTGTGATCCCCCCCTATACATAAAGGGGTTTAATTCAGCTATTTGAAATGCAGCCATTTGAAATAAAGCCTTTTTGTGCAAATATATATTTACTTCAGGCCTACACTGATTCAGGGCATGTGTGATCCCCCCCCTATACATACAGGGGTTTGAATTAGGCATTTGAAATACAGCCATTTGAAATACAGCCATTTTGTGCAAAGATATATTTACTTCAGGCCTACACTGATTCAGGGAGTGTGTGATGCCCCCTATACATAAAGGGGTTTGATTCAGCCATTTAAAATACAGCCATTTTAAATACAGCCATTTTGTGCAAAGATATATTTACTTTAGGCCTACAATGATTCAGGGTGTGTGTGATCCCCCCTATACATACAGGGGTTTGATTTAGAAAAGGTCCTTCTGAAATAGTCATTTCTAGTCTGGCTAAATCCCATGACTCAGAGGGACCTCTCCTACATGATACCTTCTCAGTATGTAATAGATAGAAAAGGTCCTTCTGGAGTCTGGGAAATAGTCATTTCTAGTCTGGCTAAATCCCATGAGTCAGAGGGACCTCTCCTACATGATACCTTCTCAGTATGTAATAGATAGAAAAGGTCCTTCTGGAGTCCGGGAAATAGTCATTTCTAGTCTGGCTAAATCCCATGACTCAGAGGGACCTCTCCTACATGATACCTTCTCAGTATGTAATTGATAGAAAAGGTCCTTCTGGAGTCCGGGAAATAGTAATTTCTATACAAGCTGGCTAAATCCCATGACTCAGAGGGACCTTTCCTACATGACACCTTCTTAGTATGTAATAGATAGAAAAGGTCCTTCTGGAGTCCGGGAAATAGTAATTTCTATATGAGCTGGCTAAATCCCATGACTCAGAGGAACCTCTCCAACATGACACCTTCTCAGTATGCAATAGATAGAAAAGGTCCTTCTGGAGTCCGGGAAATAGTTATTTCTAGTCTGGCTAAATCCCATGACTCAGAGGGACCTCTCCTACATGATACCTTCTCAGTATGTAATAGATAGAAAAGGTCCTTCTGGAGTCCGGGAAATAGTCATTTCTAGTCTGGCTAAATCCCATGACTCAGGGGGACCTCTCCTACATGATACCTTCTCAGTATGTAATAGATAGAAAAGGTCCTTCTGGAGTCCGGGAAATAGTCATTTCTACTCTGGCTAAATCCCATGACTCAGAGGGACCTCTCCTACATGATACCTTCTCAGTATGTAATTGATAGAAAAGGTCCTTCTGGAGTCCGGGAAATAGTAATTTCTATACAAGCTGGCTAAATCCCATGACTCAGAGGGACCTCTCCTACATGACACCTTCTCAGTATGTAATAGATAGAAAAGGTCCTTCTGGAGTCCGGGAAATAGTAATTTCTATATGAGCTGGCTAAATCCCATGACTCAGAGGAACCTCTCCAACATGACACCTTCTCAGTATGCAATAGATAGAAAAGGTCCTTCTGGAGTCCGGGAAATAGTTATTTCTAGTCTGGCTAAATCCCATGACTCAGAGGGACCTCTCCTACATGATACCTTCTCAGTATGTAATAGATAGAAAAGGTCCTTCTGGAGTCCGGGAAATAGTCATTTCTAGTCTGGCTAAATCCCATGACTCAGAGGGACCTCTCCTACATGATACCTTCTCAGTATGTAATAGATAGAAAAGGTCCTTCTGGAGTCCGGGAAATAGTCATTTCTAGTCTGGCTAAATCCCATGACTCAGAGGGACCTCTCCTACATGATACCTTCTCAGTATTTAATAGATAGAAAAGGTCCTTCTGGAGTCTGGGAAATAGTCATTTCTAGTCTGGCTAAATCCCATGACTCAGAGGGACCTCTCCTATATGATACCTTCTCAGTATGTAATAGATAGAAAAGGTCCTTCTGGAGTCCGGGAAATAGTCATTTCTAGTCTGGCTAAATCCCATGACTCAGAGGGACCTCTCCTACATGACTCCTCGGTATATGGAGAAGGTCCTTCTGGAGGCCAGGAAATAGTCATTTCTAGTCTGGCTAAATCCCATGACTCAGAGGGACCTCTCCTACATGACTCCTTCTCAGTATATGGAGAAGGTCCTTCTGGAGTCCAGAAAATAGAAAATCACTATAAAGACTTTGTTATCCACCATTCACCCGTGTTACTTTAGTCAATGCTACAAAGTGAAACAAATAGAAATAGTAATGTCACCAAAGCTTTCCCAGAATGGCCCTTGTGGAGAGAATGGGATTTAGCGAATTCACTGTGAAACTAAATACTATGATAGATCAGGTCCTGGACAATAAGAGAATAAATGGTCCCTGCAGATTATTGGAAATAGAAGGCTGCTATAGGGAGAATAAATGGTCCCTGCAGATTATTGGAAATAGACGGCTGCTATAGAGCTTGCTATTTTTCATGATTATTGAGGACCAGGTCCTTCTGAGTCATGGGAAATAGCCAACTCACTGTGACATGGCTAAATACTGTATCTATGCAGGACCCCACCACTAGGGGCAAAAAAGGTCCTTACCATTAATGGGAAATAGACAGCTGCTGTAGAGCCGGCTATTTCCCATGACTGGGGAGGACCTCACCACTAGGGGGCAAAAAGGTCCCTACCAGTAATGGGAAATAGACAGCTGCTGTAGAGCCGGCTATTTCCCATAACTGGGGAGGACCTCACCACTAGGGGGCAAAAAAGGTCCTTACCAGTAATGGGAAATAGACAGCTGCTGTAGAGCCGGCTATTTCCCATGACTGGGAAGGACCTCACCACTAGGGGGCAAAAAGGTCCCTACCAGTAATGGGAAATAGACAGCTGCTGTAGAGCCGGCTATTTCCCATGATTGGGGGGGACCAGGTCCCTCCGAGTCATGGGATTTAGTCACAACCATGTATAATCATGGTATCTTGGGCTTCTGAAAAGTTGTTTGAGGACCTGGGAAAACTCAGCCAATCAGTGGCCGCAGCTGTGTCATGTGTCAGGCCAGTAATTGGCTAAGCAGGAAATCCCTGGCCTGACAAGTGATGTAGCTGCAGCCACTGATTGGCTGAGTGTTCCCAGGTCCTCAAACAACTTGCCGTGCGCTCCTGCTCGCAGCAGTGTTCCACAATCCCTCTCTCCACTCTGCGCTGAAAACAGGCTCTGCGCATGTGCGGCTTCCCGGCGTGCGCGCTCATGGACTGAATGAGCGGCCGGCAAGGGAGATGAAGAGGAGCTTGTGCGCAAGCGCGGCCCAGGGAATCGCTCCAGAGGTGGCCGTAACTAGGGGAGACCAAACCAAACACTGGGCTACAATGTAAGTAATTTGAACTAGAAAGGTGGGAATTTAATAATACATCATATTGGCAAAAATGATCATTGGCCAATAATTAATCAATTAACCTATGATCATTGAAATGGGAATACCCCTTTAATGTAGATTTAAATTTATATGCGAAAATATTGGCATTTAGACTGAAACCATTACGTCCCCAACTTATTATTATGGAGCAAGTGAGCTTTGTTGCAGGTAGAGAGGGCCGCACAAACACAATCCGTTTGATCAACCTTATACACCTAGCCAAATCTTGCTCACTGCCCCTAATCTTATTAGATACCGATGCCGAAAGGGCTTTTGACAGAATGGATTTGCTGTTCATGACTAAAGACCTTGCTAAATACCACATACCTCCCCAATTTATAGACGCAATCATGGTGATGTATAAATAACCCTCGGCGAAGGTTTTAGGTAATTCCACCCTGTCCCCTCCCTTTATAATCCAAAATGGAACCAGTCAGGGATGTTCCCTATCCCCTTTACTTTTTGTCCTCACTATTGAACCTTTACTGTAGGCCCTGAGGCAGGATGACCGGGTTGAGTTGAGGGTATGCAGATTGGGGAGATGTATCATCAAGCAGCTGCTTTTGCGGATGACTTGCTGATCATCATCACTAATCCCCATCAGGCATTGCCGGCGGTCCAGTCTATCTTGCACAAATTTGGGGAATTATCCAATTTCCTCATAAACTTCTCAAAATTTAAAGTTTTGAATGTATCCCTAGACACCCAATCTCAGCAAATGTTACAACTACATTCATCTTTTCAGTGGTCTAATGATCGTATTAAATTCTTTGGGATATACCTGACTTCAAAGCCTTCTGATCTGTATAAGGCAAACTTTCTTAATATGCCATCTCAAATAAAATCCTTGTTTGATTCCTGGGAAACACTGTTTGCTTCATGGTTCGGCAGGAGAGCTCTGGTCAAAACCATTATATTCCTTAGAGTTCTGTACTATCTACAGACTCTCCCCATATGCTGTAATTGCCCAATAGTTTTTTCTCTCAGTTGCGTACTACTGTCTCTGCATATCTGTGGCTTAGTACCTACTTACTGGCAGCAACTAGAATTCTAGTAGCCACATATTGGAAATCCACCCCCCCCCCTCCAATAGACCAATGGCTTCTACGGTGCTATCATATTTACCGAATAGAACAGATTGCCAGCAGGGAAAGTGGCTCGCACTCTGCTTTCTTATGCCTCTGGTGTCCCTGGCAGATGGTTAGGGGATTCCATAGTCCTTGAGATGCATATACATAGACGTAATACACTTAACCGACCTCCTTATAACCACTATCAAGTATCAACTGCATAATTAACTCCTTACAACCACTGACAACTGCACCTCATCTCATAGTGACTATATCATCAACAACAGTGGACCTGCTTTGCGACTGCAGTTCAAAATTTTATTGTTATTTCCTCTGTTCCTTCCCCTTCCTTCCCCAACTTTCCCAATCTCCCATCCGTCTCCCCCCCCCCTTCTTTACACCCCTATTTCCTCCCCTCCGTAGCCTTTTTACCATATATTCACCTTTATATGTTGAGAATTGTAATTTTGATGAAGAATTTATGATATTACACCAACTGCATTCTTGTATTTTACATGAAAATGGTGTGGAATGATGCATATGCTGTAAATTGTTTATTGTATATTCTCCATGCCTTAATAAAAAGTAATTATAACCAAAAAGTTTGATTAGATCCAAATTAATCTGTAATAAAGCGCATTAAAAATCATCTATTTCCTGGCTGCAGAGAGCGTGTTTCTCGGTGTAAATCACTGTGCTTGTGAAACAATTACTGTGTGTCAGTATGACATGCAGTTCACAGGTGTCACTCTTAGAATCAGTTCACACTTGAACAATGTTAGCACTAGGGATAAAGGACTTAACCATGCATTGGCCCAAGATTATACTATGAGTAAAATAGATCTTTCCTTTTACACCGTCAGCTGATTCCACAGAGATTTCTACATAACCTGTTCTGTTACACACATATACAAGTAGAGGGCCCATAACAGAGAGGAGAGGGTGTCAGCAGTAAGTTTGTGTTGACGTCATTGTTTATTTTTCCATTCTTTTCATCCGTTACAACAACCCCCAAAAAACTGATCTGTTCTTTTGAGCATTTGCCTTCACACAGTCAGCATTTGGTTATTAATTGATAAATATTGCTAAGGCCAAAAGAACAGGAGTGGATCCAAAACAGAGATGACACATAATCGGAATGTTTGCATGTATTCTGTGTTTTGTACCCACTCCTGCTTTTAACTTCCAATTCATGAGCAAATTCTGATGCAAAATACTGACCATGTGATAAAGGCCTCATGCATAATTTGCATGAGTTTTGGCTATTTGTTTCTGAAATTGGATTTATTCAGATAGATGCAGGCCTTTAATGGCCTCTATCACATAGTCAGTATTTGGTCAGTTTTTTGCATTAGTATTTGATTTAATATTGGCGAGGCAAAAACAGGACTGAGTCCAAAACAGAGATAACATGATAGAAATATTTACATATCCTCTGTGTTTTGGACACGCACCTGCTTTTGGATTTCAAACCATGAGCAAATCCTGATTCAAAATACTGAATGTGTGATAGAGGCCCTATGTATATTACAAAGATAAAATCCATTGTGTTTTTCATTTTTCAGATCATAAGAAGGATAGAATAAACAGTGATGTCAACAAGGCCAAACAGGGAAACCAGTGTCCCCAGAACAGATTGGTGAGGGTGGCAACAGCAAGAGGAGTCAACCGAGTGGTGAAGGTAACAACAGCATGAGGAGTCAACATAGTGGCCCAGTCACAGAGGCAGGAGGTGGGGGCAAAAGCAATGGCAGTAACAGCACAAGATAGTGGCAATAGGAGAAGATGACAGCAGAGACAGCAGCTGTGTGGCATCAGGCGGGTGGCAGCAACAGAATAGTGGCTGAAGCCTTTGGTCAGAAGTAACAGGCCATTTTTCACAATCAGACCTTCGTGAGGATGAGCGATGGCTCAGATAGGATGTCAACACATAGTAGTTGAATTTATCCTCCCTCTCATCAAGTGGAAAAAAGGCCCCAATTTTGGACCGGTAAAGTGGATCTAATATGGTGGAGAGCCAGTAGTCATCTCTCTGCCGAATGGTGATAATATGGCGGTCACTATGCAAACGAATCATCATGCATCTGGCCATTCAAATGGGACTCAGAGGGACTCACTCCTCCGTTTCCGCTGCATAATGCCACAATGTGTCGGGGTAATCCGTTTGGTCTTTCTCACTATCCTCCAGCTCCTCCTGCTCCACTTTCTCCTATCCTGTCATTTGTGCAGATAAACCACCCATTTCTGTATACATTGCTTGTGCATGAATGTCCTCCTCTTCCTCCTCTTCTGCCAGTTCATGTCCCACAGGCTCATATGGCCATGAGATGTAGGCGCAACATCTCCTTTCCCCTCACCAATCAGATTTGTCAGCATCCCCCCAGGACATGAAGGAGTGGAATGACTTTATTCATCCCATAGTTCTGCCGACTAACAAATAAAGTGGTCTCCAGAAAGGGCCTGATAAAACAGTAGATGTCATGCATGAGTTACAAGTAGCAGAAGCAGCAGCAATTGCAATTTGCTGTATATGATTTAACAGTTTTTCAACCTCTGCACCAACCTGATGAACATGGTTGCACTGGCATTCCTGCTGCTTTCTTGCTTGTCCCTATGTGCACAGATGCCATGCTACTTACCCTGCTGGCCCCCGCTCCTATCTGTGGTCTCCTCCTACTAGCTGTCCTAGCCACTTGTCTTCTTAGCGCAGCTTTGACAGCCTGTGCCTTGTGCTACCTGTAGCTGGTCCTGAGCTGCACTATATGGCGCATACGCTTGCTCTTGGCCTCTTAAAAGGTTAGTTCATACACATTCTAATTCTATCCCAGCCTATGGCTAGTGGTCCCTGGGTATTTAGGGCACCTTTCCCAAGGGGAAGGTGCCTGATATTTAGGTTCCTAGTCTCTAGTTAACCAGTGTAGGTGCCTGACAACTGATTCTCCGCTACCTGCCCTGACATTAGCATGTTTCTCGTGTTAACCCATTGTTTGCCGGATACGTTTGTACACAGCTTTCTATGAACTTGACCTGTCCCATACCTACAAATATTGCCTGACCCTTTGATGCTTTGCACTGGAGTTTCTGCCCCCCGTGGATCAGCTGCCAACTTTATCGGGAATATCTCAAGAGGTAGCAGCCTGTTGCCTCGCCTGTAGTAAAGACCAGTTCTCTGTATAGGGGTTAATTGGTAAAAATCAGGGGACTGCCAGGCTAATGCCACTAGAGATAACCCAAAGTCACACCAATTAGTTGGTACAGTGGGCCCACACACCCACTGGTCATAACACATCGCAGGAATAACCAGGTTCTGTCATAGCTGGAATGTGCACTTCTCCAGCTAATACCATGAGCCTGCTACAGCAGCAGCTGCTTCTACCTATGTGAATGCTACTACAACCCTACTGAGCAGTATATATCCTGGCTTGTAAATAATGTTCTATACTATGCTGCTGGTGATACTACTACATTGACACAGCCATGCATCTGCTGCCTTGTTCATCATGTTCCATACTGTCTTACTGTTTCTGGGAACCCTACCCTACACAGTATAGCAACCCTGAAACTTCTTCCAAAAAAAGGATACTTTTTGTGACTGCTTATATTTAAAAAATCATTGCTTATTCACTTTTCAGGAAATCAATTAATTGATGATTGAAAATAACTTACAAATTTTGGACCACATGTTAAAACAAACCATTGCTTCTTCTGATACCTCCACTACTGCAAATATGTGTATAAAACACTGACAGACATCTGCCCCCCAAAAGTGACAATTTTTTGACCACTTGTTTTAAACGAGCTCTTGCTTCTTCCAATATCATCTTGTGTGTATAAACACAGGCAGGCATTTGTCCACAAAAAGGGGGCATTTTTGGACAGTTTTTTTTTTCAATCTTAAAAAAACAGTGTTGTGTATTATTAAACAGGCTATTTGTTACCACAGGTTACCATCCATTGAGCAAAAGCAATGTGTTGATGTCACTTTGTCCTTATTAATGCTGTCTTGGTGTTAGGAACGTGAAAAGAGTTGGATACAATCCTAGATGACACAGAGACTCAGAGCTATTAGGTCTTTTTCACACGGGCGTCAAGTGTGAGGGCCGGACAAGATGCAGGTGTGTTGCAGGAAAATGCGTGATTTTTCCGCGCAAGTGCAAAGCGTTTTAATGCCTTTTGTGGGCGTGTGAGAACCCAGAAGTTTGGGTTTGGGATCGGTGTAGTGTAGATTTTATTATTTACCCTTATAACATGGTTAGAAGGGAAAATAATAGCATTCTTAAGAGAGAATGCTTAGTAAAATGTCCATTGAGGGGTTAAAAATAAACTAATTTATCTCACCTCATCCACTTGATTGCGTAGCCGATCTCCTCTTCTTTCTACTTACTTCTGGACCTTGCTAAAGGACCTTCGATGACGTCACTGCGCTCATCACATGGTCCATCACCATGGTGATGGACCATGTGATGGACCATGTGATGAGCGCAGTGATGTCACCACAGGTCCTTTTCCTCAAAAAAGAAACAAGACATGCCAGGCTGCGCGTTCAAGTGGATTAAGGTGAGTTTATTAAGGTTTTCTTTTTTTTTGCATGCAGATGCTTGCGATTTTCACGCAGCCCCATTCACTTCTATGGGGCCTGCGTTGCGTGAAAAACATATATAGAGCTTGCTGCGATTTTCACTTAACATACAAGTGATGCGTAAAAATCACCGCTCATGTACATAGCTCCATTGAAGTGAATGGGTCCGGATTCAGTGCGGGTGCAATACGTTCACCTCACGCATTGCACCCATGCAGAAAACTCCCCCGTGTGAAAGGGGCCTTAATGAAATTTAATATACAGTAAGGCAGGTAGAATTAGCAGTGAGTTTGCAACAAGGCTGTTTGTATGACAGGTATGGAAACAGCTAAGCAATGGACGCTAACAACCTGGGCTTTGAATTCTGAATGGAAGAACAACATAATGGGGCAAATTTCATAATTTGATTGTGCCTATTCATTGTCATAAAATATCGCCACATTTCAGGCATAATGTTGCTATTCATAAAGCAAATGCACCAAAAAAAAAAAAAAATGTTTGTCATGTAATACATTAATTCATGCACTGCTACTCACAGTATTGGCGCATGTGCGAGACTAATATAGTCTCGATTTACAGAGGCAATACATTTTAATGAACGTACAGAGATAGGGTTCCCAATGAAAATGAGTTATGTAGATGAACAAATCAGTTTATTCAAAGCAGGATTAACCGCTTCATTCATCATTAAATCCATTGAAATCTAGCTGTTTCAGATTTAAAGCTGGACAAAATAGCATGGCTTGCGGGAAAGTGGTATGCCTTAAAATGCAACAATGTGTGGTAAATTACAGCAAAATATGGTTGTAAATTTTTGGCTAAAATGTAAACCAGCTAATAGTTGGTATAAGGTTGGGCAAAAGTATCTAACAATGCACCACATTTCCCTTCCAGCCTTGGACCCTGGGATAAATATGATGCAGTTAGACAGTCTGCCTAAATTTACACTTACCACATTCAACAGAATTAACCCCTTAGTGACCAGCCTGTTTTGGGCCTTACTGACCAAGCGTAATTCTTCCTTTTTTCATTAACGCGTTCCGAGAGCTATAACGTTTTTATTTTTCAATCTATATAGCTTTTTGAGGGCTTGTTTTTTGCAGGAAAAGTTGTAGTTTTAAATGACATCATTTTGGGGTACACATAACTTTCTGATTAACTTTTATTAACTCTTTCTGTAAGGGAGATGGGAAAAACAGCAATACTGCCGCTGTGTTTTTACGTTATAAATTTTACATTGTTCATTTTTCGGTATAAATAACATAAATATCTTTATTCTCTGGGTCAGTACTATTACAGTGATACAAAATACATATAGTTTATTTTACGTTTTACTACTTTTTTGCAATAAAACCCTTTTTTTAAAAAAAGAAAAATATGTTTTTGCATTGCCGCTTCCCAAGACCCAGAACTTTTATATTTTTCTTTCTATTGAGTTGTGCGAGGGCTTAATTTTTGAGGGACGACTTTGGTGCTTTTTGATCGCTTGTTACTACGTTTTTTCGGAGGCAACTAAATAAATGTGGCACCCCTGAGGAAGCCAGCTGAGCCTGGCGATACGCGTTGGGCTTCTTTCCCTTCCTACCATGCACATCTCCACTATGCTATTTTTATGATAAGTATTACCTTCACATTATTCAATGTTGATGGATTTCATGCATTACATCTGCACTTTATTTATTGTTCACTTATGTGGGACTGTGCTCATATTCATGTGGTAGAGTTAGGGTGGCGTGCTGTACGTATTTGGTCCACACTGCCATGATTCATTGTATACAATGTTTTTAACTTATCCTTGTTGTGTCTGTCGTTCTCAATAAATTTGATACTTTTTTAGATGTGCGGCTTCCATCTCGGTATTCTTTTCTTTGTTTTGTGCTTCTACATGCTTTAATACCGTGTGCCGGCACTCTTGCTATATATTTTTTGGTGTGTCCCCGTTTCATTGATTGTTTAACTAAGAATAAATGATCAATTCTGTCTTTTTTTTAAAAAAATTTTTTACAGCGTTCATCGTAAAGGATAATTTTTGTGATATTTATGTAGGCTGGGTCATTACAGATGCCGGAATAGCAAACATATGGGGGAAAAAAAAGTTGCCAATTTTTTTCATTGAAAAGCGTATTTTCAATGGAAAAAAAAGCGTAATTTTTTTATTGATTTTTTTATTATAAATTTTTATATTATAAATGTTTTTTTTTTTCGTTTTTACCAATTAATAGTCCCGCAAGGGGACTATAACAGACAGTATTTTGATTGCTTTTAAAATGCATTGCACTATCCCTATTGTGCATTATATTTTAATGGCAATGCTATTCTAACATTGACCAGCAGGCTGCGCCAGAGAGGCGCAGCCTGATGGAAATTACTGAAGGATGGTCTGGGGCCTACATCAGACCCCTGCGAGCCTTCACACACATCGGCTTCCCGCAATCACATTTGCGGGGTGCCGATGGGAGACAGAGGGAGTCCGCTCCTTCTGTCAACACTTTACAGGCGGGCACCATGTAAGTGTTAAACAGCCAAAATCGGCATTCCTGCCCGTCCAGGCCGTTAGAGCATGGCCGCGGCTTTCATGTTAGAGCTGGGTCCCCGCTCCCTGCTGCATGGGAGATCCGTGCAGCGCTCAGACTGTTCTGCCATAAAAAAGCAGCGGGCCAGCCTAAGGACCCTTAGTGACCGCTGTAAAAACACATATGGATGGTCACTAAGGGATTACTAAATCTGCTTCAGTGTTTGTATTAAATAAAATTAAATATTACTAATGAATAGGTACACAAGGACACAAAGAAAAACAAAAACAGCAGAGGGGAATTTAGAAAACCTTGTATGGAAGCTTACACCACTGTTGCTACTTTTGAATAGTTAGGTGTAGGTGTATACCTGACATGCAACTTTTTCAAATTCTCAGGTTCTCTCCAGTAGGAAAGTGGCTTAAAAACTGGACTAACATTTTTACACATATTTAAAGGCTATGCACATCTTTGAAGGATATTTTTTTAATTATTGCATTGTACTAATTTTAAGCTAAAAGTATTTTTTCTAATTTGTTTATATTAAAATGTTTCTCTGTATAGGGTTGAATTTCTGTATATTTGCACAGTGGCAAGTTATCAGTTTATGCTGTGTCCCAACAGGGAACTGATCAGACGGCTATGTGCTTTTATCTCTGAATTCCTGACACCTTGTGATTACTCATTATAACTTAATTCTTATCAAACTAATAAAACTATGGCTTACATACATTTTTGAGCTGTTAGGAGTTCAACTTCAGATATAAGAACTGTACATAGCTTTAAGATGATGGATCAGACTAAAAGTGAACGTAAGATGCTCTATAGCTAGCCTAAAACTCTTACATGCAAACTGATGATTTTTTTTTTATAAAGCCTAATTAAAAAAAATATTTTCAGTCCAAAATGACTAAAATGCAATAGTAAAAAATGCACCCAAATGTGTTTATAATCTTTCAAAATCACCACATTTTTCAAACAAAATAATATTTTTGATCATTTTTGTGTGAATTTTCTACGCCCAAAACAGGCATAGAAAATGATGAATGAGATGGGCCTGTGGTCATATTTCAGAATAATAAATGACCCCCCTAGTCTCCCCTTACTAATTGAAAACTGCCAGGCATGTTGCATTCCACCCTAAAATGGCACAAAGAAGTCATACATTTGGCAAAAATTCCTATTCTACCGACAAAACTGGAAAAATCCCTTTTCTGATGCAGTGCACTTGATACACCCCCACAGGCTCAAGAAAAACTGACTTCAAAACTTCCCTTCATAATAAGTATTCCCTATAATAGTACTTTGCCTCTCTATGCTGAACTGGATTAATGAACTAAAATGCATGACATTATACTATATTTTACTAACATCAGCATATCTAAAGTAGGAATTGCAGCTTAGTGAAAGCATACATTACATCCACATCAAAACAACCCTTGAGAATTTTGTAGTGTAACTGGTAGAAGGTCATTTCAGTCAGGAAAAATGAGACACTAGTAAAGATGTAGTTCAATATTCCCACATTATCAGCTGAAAGATAGACCTTTTACACATGGCCGTAAAATTATTCAATATATGTTGGTATTCATGGCATCTTGTTCAAGATATATTGGCAATAGGAGAGGTATAATCAATCATTTGCAATTCTAAATCAAGAAACAGTTAGCATGCTGTTTTCATAATGCCATTATCAGTTAGAGTTGATGGTAATTTCAGTAAACATGATGAAATATCTTTAAACATATGTTATTCACAATTACTTCCACTTTTCAGGAGACTTTTATAAGAAATTTCAAGCTAAAGAAATATTATGAAAAGAAAAATTATTATAGCATTGAAAGTATTTATATGTGAAAATAACTGAAGAATATAAATATACGTAATATGATGTGTTCAATAATATGTATATGTGATGTAGGGACATTATACAAACCGGATTCCAAAAAAGTTGGGACACTAAACAAATTGTGAATAAAAACTGAATGCAATGATGTGGAGATGGCAAATGTCAATATTTTATTTGTAATAGAGCATAGATGACAGAGAAAACGTTTAATCCGAGTAAATGTATCATTTTAAAGGAAAAATATGTTGATTCAAAATTTCACAGTGTCAACAAATCCCCAAAAAGTTGGGACAAGTAGCAATAAGAGGCTGGAAAAAGTAAATTTGAGCATAACGAAGAGCTGGAAGACCAATTAACACTAATTAGGTCAATTGGCAACCTGATTGGGTATAAAAAGAGCTTCTCAGAGTGGCAGTGTCTCTCAGAAGCCAAGATGGGTAGAGGATCACCAATTCCCACAATGTTGCGCAGAAAGATAGTGGAGCAATATCAAAAAGGTGTTACCCAGCGAAAAATTGCAAAGACTTTGCATCTATCATCATCAACTGTGCATAACATCATCCGAAGATTCAGAGAATCTGGAACAATCTCTGTGCGTAAGGGTCAAGGCCGTAAAACCATACTGGATGCCCGTGATCTCCGGGCCCTTAAACGACACTGCACCACAAACAGGAATGCTACTGTAAAGGATATCACAGAATGGGCTCAAGAATACTACCAGAAACCATTGTCAGTGAACACAATCCACGGTGCCATCCGCCGTTGCCAGCTGAAACTCTACAGTGCAAAGAAGAAGCCATTTCTAAGCAAGATCCACAAGCTCAGGCATTTTCACTGGGCCAGGGATCATTTAAAATGGAGTGTGGCAAAATGGAAGACTGTTCTGTGGTCAGACGAGTCAAGATTCGAAGTTATTTTTGGAAATCTGGGACGCCATGTCATCCGGACCAAAGAGGACAAGGACAACCCAAGTTGTTATCAACGCTCAGTTCAGAAGCCTGCATCTCTGATGGTATGGGGTTGCATGAGTGCGTGTGACATGGGCAGCTTGCATGTCTGGAAAGGCACCATCAATGCAGAAAAATATATTCAGGTTCTAGAACAACATATGCTCTCATCCAGACGTCATCTCTTTCAGGGAAGACCCTGCATTTTTCAACAAGATAATGCCAGACCACATTCTGCATCAATCACAACATCATGGCTGCGTAGGAGAAGGATCCGGGTACTGAAATGGCCAGTCTGCAGTCCAGATCTTTCACCTATAGAGAACATTTGGCGCATCATAAACAGGAAGGTGCAACAAAGAAGGCCCAAGACGATTGAACAGTTAGAGGCCTGTATTAGACAAGATTGGGAGAGCATTCCTATTTCTAAACTTGAAAAACTGGTCTCCTCGGACCCCAGACATCTGTTAAGTGTTGTAAGAAGAAGGGGAGATGCCACACAGTGGTGAAAATGGCCTTGTCCCAACTTTTTGGGGATTTGTTGACACCATGAAATTCTGAATCAACATATTTTTCCCCTAAAATGGTACATTTTTTCAGTTTAAACTTTTGTTCCGTGATTTATGTTCTGAATAAAATATTAGAAGTTGGCACCTCCACATTATTGCATTCAGTTTTTATTCACGATTTGTATAGTGTCCCAACTTTTTTGGAATCCGGTTTGTACTTACATTATATATATATATATATATATATATATATATATCACTGAACATTATCCGTACAAAATAAATATAGATAGCATGTGTAGCTGTCCATAAAAGAATAATCATATAAATAGATACTCAGTAGTGGTCCACAGTACCAGAATGCCTGTTGTGTAATTGTTGCAAACGCATGACTCATATTTAAAAACTCTTGAGTGCCATGTGGCCAAGTAAAAATGCCACTGCAATGTAGAAAACCAACTTAGAAAATAGTATGACCTAAAATGATAAACGTTAAAAACAAAATCAGTCTGCTTACAATTTTTTGCGGATCGGATGTTAACCCATTCATGTCAATCGGGGTGCAAAAGATGTGAACAGCTCACCCATGTGTTGTCTGCATCCACATGTCCATTCTACGGCCCTGCAAAAATAGAACATGTCCAATTCTTAGCCATTTTGCGGTCAAGGATAGGAAATGTTTTGCAGATCTGCGATATGTAGACCACAAGACACTTACCGTATGGCTGTGTGCATGAGCCCTAAAAATATACCAAGGCATGTACAACATACATTTAGCTATGAGCAGTGTACGTTTGTCTCCTTAGTGTACAGCAGGGGTGCACAACCTTTTTTGGCCTGAGGAACGCATAGTCACATCGCTCTATTTCAAGGGGCCGCAAATAAAAAAAGTGATTGGGGAGGAGTGCTCGCTATCACAGTCATTCCTCCTTCATTTAGTTCTATTGATTATCGGTAGCACATCCCTGATTACACAGAAAAATGTGCGACACAATTATGCCAGCCAGTTATCATGAATGAACGTTTCTATGAACACTTGTTCCCAGTAATTGACTTGAATATCTCACAGTGTATTAGGGGCTTAAAGGGATTTCCCAGTAAAAATTATTTTCTAACACATTCCTGCAGCATGGCCCCTGAAACCGAAGAGTTAAACTTACCTGATCCCTGCCGATTCGGTTCTCCACACTGCCCCTGTGGCCTCCGTCTTCCGGTCCCCGCGCCGTTTTCACCTGACACTGCATGGCCATGGTCATATGTACCTTAAACTGCCTCCCAGTGCTGCCAACGTACATGAGATCACAAATGATACATTTAATTAAATAGATGACATAGATGATAGCTCCTCTGTCACCAAGCTGGGTAAACCCTGCATAGTGCGTCGCTCACCTATCTGAGGAGAAGGCAGAAGCGCCGATACACTGCTTCTGCCTTTTCCTCCGTTCTTATGCTGTCAATGACACCCAAGGACCCATCCTGCTCCTGCTACTACAGTGCAGGAGCAGGAGCTGTAATCCTGCATTTGTGCGGCGCTCAGGGCAGAAACACAGCTGATCGCATGATCATCTGTGTTTCTGTCCAGGAGGATGGGGGCCGCAAGCCTTGGCTCTGGGGTCCGCATGCAGCCTGTGGGCCATGGGTTGTGCACCCCTGGTGTACAGCATTATTATCTAGTGCTGGGTTAAAGGGGTTATCCCATGACTAATGAAAAAAATGAAAAGCAAACATAATCTAGTAAATCACAACCTCTTTCTAACAAAGCTAAAACCATCTCCCCATTCATTATTCTGCTAGATTGACATCAAACTGATAGCTCAGGAGGCGTGCCTTTATCATAGTTTAGGAGGCAGTTGAAGAATGAAGCTGAGCTTATCTGCAGGGGTGCCAGGAGTCGGACCCCCACCAATTCGATATTGATGATCTATCCTGAAGATACTGTAGGTCATCAATATTAAAGGCTGGGCAACCCCTTTTAACAACATATGCATCAGAAAACAGGCACACATCACATCAGAACTCGACTCCAGCTCCTGGCTGGAGGAGATTTCAGTTTTGACATATAGACAGCAGAAGATGCTACAAATTTAATAAGAGGTGTGCATGTGCACTTCTTAATAAATTGGATTCATCTTCCTACAGTGTTTTTTTTTTTTTTTTTTACTAAGAATGGTGTGTGATTTTTTAAAAATATCTTTATTAGTGGGTAGCATCTTAAAGAAAGTTTAATTTTATCTGTCAGAGGATTTATTTACACATCAGTTGGAAGAAATGAGTGATGCACAACCATTATTGCCAGAGGGTGTAGATAACAGGGATATGTCTCAGTCAGGCAGCATTACACACATGGACGTATGGTGTGATGATGATGATGTTGTACCCGCTGCTGCTTCCTTTGCTGAGTTGTCAGATACAAGTGAAGCGGTTGATGATGACGATGTGTCCGTGGATGTCACGTGGGTGCCCGCTCGTAGAGAAGAAGAACAGGGGGAAAGTTCAGATGGGGAGACAGAGAGGAGGAGAGAGACGAGTTGGAAGCAGGGGGAGGTCGTCGCAAGGAGGAGCTAGTGGCACAGTCAGACAGCATGTATCGCACCCGGGGTCAGCCAGACAGCACGCCAATCAACGCATGCTGTTGTCACCACCAGAATGCCGTCATTGCAAAGCTCAGCATTTGTGGCAAGTGTGGCATTTTTTTTGTGTGTCTGCCTCTGATAACAGCGATGCCATTTGCAACCTGTGCCAAAAGAAACGGAGTCGTGGGAAGTCCAACACCCACCTAGGTACAACTGCTTTGCGAAAGCACATGATCTCACATCACAAATGCCTATGGGATCAACACTTGAGTACAAGCAGCACACAAACTCAAAGCCACCATCCTCCTCCTGGTCCAACATCTTCTGCCACATCAACCACTGCTGTCCTCCTTGCCCCCTCTCAACCACCCACCACTCCGCCTCTCACCTTCAGCAGTTCCTGCTTATCTGCCTACAGTCAGGTGTCTGTCAAGGAAATGTTTGAGCGTAAGAAGCCAATGTCACAGAGTCACCCCCTTGCCCGGAGTCTGACAGCTAGTTTGTCGGAACTCTTAGCCCACCAGCTTTTACCATACAAGCTGGTGGAGTCTGAGGCCATCAAAAAAATTTTAGCTATTGGGACACCACAGTGGAAGGTACCTGGCCAAATTTTTTTTCCGCAAAAGGCAATCCCCAACCTGTACTCTATTGTGGAAAAGGAAGTCATGGCATGTCTAGCACACAGTGTTGGGGCAAGCGTCCATCTGACCACTGATACCTTGTCTGCAAAGCACGGTCAGGGCAGGTATATCACGTACACTGCGCATTGGGTAAACCTGCTGAAGGCTGGAATGCGTGGCTTTGCAGCAGAGTTGATGACACCGCCACAACTTGCAGGCAGGCTTGCTGCCACCTCCTCTACTCCATCCTCTTCGCTAACCTCCTCGGCTGAGTCCTCTTCTGCTGCTGCGTCTTGCTCCACATCATCAACTGCACCCCCCCCCCAGCTCCCCTGGGGCTATTCCACATCCCGGATACGACAGTGTCACACCGTCTTGGGGTTGACTTGCCTGAAAGCAGAGAGTCACACCGGACCAGCACTCCTGTCCGCCCTGAACGCACAGGTGGATCAGTGGCTGACCCCACACCAACTGGAGATCGGCAAAGTGGTGTGTTACAACTGAAGCAATCTGTTGGCGACATTGAATTTGGGCAAGTTGACACATGTTCCGTACATGGCACATGTGTTTATTCTGATTGTAGAACGCTTTGTGTGTAAGTACCCAGGCTTACATGATGTCCTCAAGCATGTGGTGAAGGGGCTTGCGTATCACAATGAAGCTCTATGAGTGTGTTGGCAATGTTGGCACACCCCAGATGATAAGGTTGTTGCTTCATTGTGAACAGACCAAAAGCGATCGGCTGGATAATTTTTCATAGAAAAAACATTAATTTTCTTTGTGATCATCTAAGGTGTTTATTAAAGCCTACTAGGCCAACAATGGGCCCACACTGCAGAATCATTGTTTTCTGGGTCACTTAACTGTCACTGAACTACCTCAGCACGACCATAGGCTTTGAAAAACCGCCATCGCCTGCAATCTCCCAAACGTGCGCGCAAGCACAGTCATCACTACACCAATATTGACGCATAGAGGAATAAAATTTATGTCATGAGTGTGTCAACTATTGACAACTCTTTGCGGTTGTCTAAAATCTATTTGATACACGTCCCCTGATAGGGGACGTAACAGGGATTAAACTGATAAGAATAGTACTACCTAACACACCACTCATATAGGGTGTCACAGTACATTGCACGGCGCACGCGCAGTGAACTAAAATTCAAACAAGGCGGACGGAGCATGGGTCTTTTTCTATCTCCGGGTACAAAAATCTATTCACTACACTGGCCCTGGCCCTGATAAGGGACAAAACAGAGATTAAACTGATAGGAATAGTACTTAGTTAACACTAGTTGCATTGGTGGCAAATTCCATTGCAAGTGCCCAAAATTAGAAGGAAGCAGACAGAGCAAGCTTTTTTCTCTATCTCCCCATGCAAGGATTCAATTCAATACACGTCCCCTGATAGGGGACTTAACAAAAATTAAAATGGTAAGAATAGTAGTTCACACTATTTGTATTGGTGGCACAGTACATTGCGCGGCGCACACGCATTGCCCCAAATTGGAAGGAAGAGGACCGACCAACCATCTTTTTCCATCTCCTGGTTCCTAAAATCTATTCCATACACCGGCCCCTGATAGGGGACAAAACAGAGATTAAACTGGTAAGAACAGATTTTTTTAATAAAAAAAAATAGGACAGCCTCTACGGAGCTGGGTATTTTTTGGCCGCGTTACTGAACGCTCATGCACAATGGCTGTAGGCTCATGCATCCTTTTGCGGAGGTGACAAACCTGGTCAGTCAAAACCGAGGCAACATCATCAACCTCATCGCATATGCGTATTTTTCGGGAGCGTTCCCTGCAAAGAGTGCTGGATCAGGCCATAGATGAGCATGAAGAGGAAGAGTTGTGGTCACTATCACCCCCAGAAGCAGCCTTGTCGTCGTCGATTACTGGACCTGCGGCAACGCAAAGAGAGAAGTCTGAAGAAGAGGAGTCAGAGGAGGAAGATGGCTTTGAAGGGGGGAAGACCAACCACAGCAGGCATCCCAGGGGGCTTGTTGTCACCTTTTGGGGGCCCTTGGTGTTGTACGTGGCTGGGTGGAGGAAGAGACCTTCAATGATGGTTCGCCCGATTCGCCCGTTCGTGATCATTCACGGAAGTTTGCGTTCGCTGTTCGCGAACGGAAAATTTTATGTTTGCGACATCTCTACTAGTAATCACATGGCTGTGATTGGCCGGTGCATCATGTGATCCAGCCTCTATAAAACTGGATCACGTGTAGCACCACCCATCAGCTCTGAGTATTGCAGGGACAGGAAGCAGGTAGCTGAAGTGAGGGACAGTGTTAGGAATCTCATCTGGCTATTTGTTCTGTTGGTGGCCTATAGTTAATTTTTTGTGGGTGCTATACACCATCTTTACACCCCAGACACAGAAATATAATAATTAATCTGGCTGTTAATTCTGTGGGTGACCTATAGCAATTTTTTGTGGGTGGAATCCACCATCTTTGTACCCCTGACACAAAAATATAATAGTTACTCTGTCTGCTAGTTCAGTGGGTGACATATTCCCATTTTTTGTGTGAGGTACACCTGCACTGCAGACATGACAGGGAAATTAATATATTTAATCCATCTGTTAGTTCGGTGGGTGACATATACGCATTTTTTGTGTGAGGTAAATCTGCACTGCATACGTGACAGGGAAACTAATATAGTTAATCCGTCTGTTAGATTGGTGGGTGATATATTCCTATTCTTGGTTTGAGGTAGACCTATACTGCATACCTGACAGGGAAATAAATATAGTTAATCCATCTGTTAGTTCGGTGGGTGAAATATACCCAATTTTTTTGTGAGGTACACCTGCATTGCATACATGACAGGGAAATTAATATAGTTAATCTGTCTGTTACACTGGTGGGTAACATATTCCCATTCTTGGTGTGAGGTACACCTGCACTGCATACCTGACAAGGAAATAAATATAGTTAATACGTCTGTTAGTTCAGTCGGGGAAATATACCCAATTTTTGTGTGAGGTACACCTGCATTGCATACGTGACAGGTAAATTAATATAGTTAATCTGTCTGTTAGTTCGGTGGGTGACCTCAAAGAATGAGGAGAGAATAAAATAAGGGGTGTGGCCCTAGTCGTGGTGCTGCTGGTGTTGGTGGAGCTCCTGTTGAAGGGAGACGAAGTGGTCGATCTGTGCCATCTACACGCCCAAATGAAACACCTTGCTCAGGTGCACGTAGGCGACAGAACGTTCAGCGATACTTTGTAGGCCCGAATACCAATACCGGTGTACGAATGGTAAAGCCAGAACAAGTAGAGGCGGTAGTAGATTGAGTGGCTGACAGTGCCTCCAGTTCCTTCACATTGTCTCCCACCTGGTTCCCTGCAGAAAGCGCACAGTTGACACCTGCAGCCCATGGGCATCTGTCTTTCACCTCAACCCCTTGCAAATCAGCCAAGCAGTGTGAGCCACAATTCATGCAGCAATCTGTTATGCTTTTTGATGACTCTGCTGGCAGGGTTTCCGTGGGCCGTCCACATAGCCCTGCCCCAGAAGTGGAAGAGATTGGGTGCACCAATGCCCAACCACTGATGTTTCAGGGTGTGGATATGGGAGGACCACCGCAGCATGTCTCTGATGATGATGAAACACAGGTGCCAAGTGCTGCAGCTTTCTGCAGTGTGCAGACGGCAAGAGGGCAGGGGTGAAGAGTGGGTGGAAGATTATGTGGAGGATGATGATGTCCTAGACCCCACATGGAATCAAGATCATGCTAATGACGTGTGCAGTTCAGAGGAAGAGGTAGTGGTCACGCAGGACAGCAAAAGAGGGAGCAGGGTGCTAAAGCAGAGTGGTCATCCCCTAGCCAGTACGCCTGCTAATTCCCACCGCACCCAGGGACTGAGCACACCAAAGCCAGCTCCAAGGAGTTCGCTGGCGTGGCAGTTCTTCAGACAATGTGCTGACGACAAAACGTCATGCAATCAGAGCCTGACGCGAGGCATAACTGTTCTAAACCTTAGCACCACCTGCACGACCAGGCATCTAAATGCGAAGCACGAGCTGGAGTGGAGTAAACACCTCAAAAACCAAGAAAGATCTCAGGCTCCTCCCACTCCCTCTTCTGCTGCAGTCTTGGCTTCTTCCTTCCCCTCTGAAGTGATAGTGGAACCTGCCACTCCGCAAACAGAGAATGTGGCAGCAACGCTGCTCCATGGAAGTGTTCAGCTGTCCATCTCCCAAACACTGGAGAGAAAGAGGAAGTAACCCCCTACCCACCCGCGATCCCTGGCCCTGAATGCTAGCATTTTTAAATTCCTGGCCTTTGAAATGCTGTCATTCTGTCTGGTGGAGACGAACCCTTATAAAAACCTTATGGCGGTTGCTGTCACACAGTACATGGTTCCCAGCCGCCACTACTTTTACAGGTGAGCCATACCTGCCCTGCACAACCAAGTGGCGGACGAAATTAGGTGTGCACTGCGCAACGCAAACTGTGGCTAGGTCCACATAACCACCGATACGTGGACCAGTAAGCACGGGCAGGGACATATCTCCCTAACTGCACACTGGGTAAATGCAGTGGTGGCTGGGCCTGAGACGGATAGCAGTTTGGCACATGTCCTTCTGTTGTGGAAACATATATGAAATGTATACTTGCTTGTATTATAACTAACAGTTTGCCTAACAAAATGGCCCCTGAAGCAGCAGCCAACTCCCTTGCTAATATCTTACTAATCATCTTATGATAATGATGAATTCAGCTATTTTGATGTGATACGTGTCCATTAGAATTTAGTAATGTGACAATGAGATAAAGTTGTTTAGTCATTATGTTCCTCTTTTCCTTTATATAAACCCAGTTATGACGTGCATCCCACAGAACATCTTCATTGACTTCCCTGTGACAGTCTGTTTGTGATTTCTCTCGGCGTACGCCTAATACCTAATACCAATTCGGATCAGTACATCAACTCAGCCTGACTATTGGGTCAGAACCAGAACCAGAACACTTCCACCACCAAGGATTGCAGGACGTTTCTCTTCCTCATGTTGCCTCCTCCTACTCCGCTTCCTCCTCTACCACCTCCTCATCTGCTCATCTGGCTGGCGTAACACCTGCAACACTAACTTCAGCACAGCCAGGGGGAAACGACAGTAGACTATTTTAAAACTCACCGCGGAGGAGCTATAGACGGGCATGGAACAACAGACCAATGAGTGGTTGGTGCCACTGAGCCTCAAGCCCAGCCTAGTAGTGTGAGATAACGGGCAAAATCTCGTAGCAGCTCTGGGCCTAGCTGGTTTGATACACTTCCCTTGCTTGGCACATGTGCTGAATTTGGTGGTGCAGAGGTTCCTGAAAAATTTCCCCGATATGTCAGAGCTGCTTCAGAAATTGTATGCCATCTGTGTGCACTTTCGGTGTTATAATTCTGCTACTGCTCGCCTGTCTGCGCTGCAGTGTAACTTCGGCCCTTCGCGCTCACCACCTCATATGCGACGTACCCACAAGGTAGAACTCCACCTTGCACATGCTGGAGAGACTGTGCAAGCAGGAGCAGGCGATAGTGGAGTTTTAGCTGCAGCATGCACAGGTGAGTCGCTCTGCGGAACAGCACCACTTCACCACCAACGAGTGGGCCTCCATGCAGGATGTGTGTGCCGTGTTGCGCTGTTTCGAGTACTCCACCGACATGGCCAGTGCTGATGATGCCATCCTCAGCGTTACTATCCCACTTCTATCTCTCCTTGAAAAAACACTTCGGGCGATGATGCAAGAGGATGTGGCACAGGAGGAAGAGGAGGAGCAAGTGGGATAATTTCCACGGTTATCAGGCCAGTCATTCACAAGTGGCTTGGAGGGTGGGTTCCTGCACCAATAGAGCCCCGATACCCAACTGTCCAGCCAGGGCACAGTTCTGGAAGATGAGGAGGATGATGAGGAGGAGGAACCATGTTTATAGCAGGGTGGAACCCAAAGCAGCTCATGGGCATCACTGGAGCATGGCTGAAGGGATACAGAGGACACAGACGATACACCTTCCACACAGGACAGCTGGTCGTTGCTTCTAGGCAGCCTGGCACACATGAGCGACTACATGCTGCAGTGCCTGAGCAATGACCGCCGAGTTGCCCACATTCTAACCAGTGCTGATTACTGGGTGGACACCCTGCTGGATGCCCGCTATAAGTACAATTTGCCATCCTTAAAGGGATTCTGTCACCTGGAAAATCAATATTAAGCCAAACATAGGTTCTTATAGCTCTTCATACCTTCTTTCCATAGGTGTTCTTTACACTTGGACCTGGCTTTCTATCTTCATGAAAATCCTCTTTTATCTTTATGCTAATGACACCTGAAGGTGCCCAGAGGGGCGTTATTTTCATTCAAAAAGTGTACAGGAACGCCTTCCATCCAGTGCCCAGGCCCGCCTCCCCCGACAGAGCCCAGGCCCGCCCCTCTCTCTGCTCATACCATATGTCCCTGGCATTGCGACTGCCGTCAAGCTCCGCCCCCACTGGCTACGTCACTAGTAGCCGATAACCCCGCCCACTCCTTCCCTCCAGCTTCACTAACATCCACCGAGCCGGCTCCTGTTTAACTGAGCGCATCAGCCTCAAGTGTTACACTGGGCATGCACTCAGTTAAACAGGAAGAGCGCAGCAGCTCGGTGGATGTTAGTGAAGCTGGAAGGAAGGAGTGGGCAGGGTTATCGGCTACTAGTGATGTAGCTAGTGGGGGCGGAGCTTGACGGCAGTCGCAATGCCAGGGACATATGGTATGAGCAGAGAGAGGGGCGGGCCTGGGCTCTGTTGGGGGGAGGCGGCCTGGGCACTGGATGGAAGGTGTTCCTGGGCACTTTTTTAATGAAAATAATGCCCCTCTGGGCACCTTCAGGTGTCATTAGCATAAAGATAAAAGAGGATTTTCATGAAAGTAGAAAGCCAGGTCCAAGTGTAAAGAACACCTATGGAAAGAAGGTATGAAGAGCTGTAAGGACCTATGTTTGGCTTAATACTGATTTTCCAGGTGACAGAATCCCTTTAATTCTGTCACTGGAGCTTGATCGGAAGATGCATGAGTACAAACGCACGCTAGAAGGTGCACTGCTGATGGCATTCCCACCTGACAGCGGGGGCTCAGCAGAAGCACAAGGCGAAGGCAGAGGAGGAGGAAGAAGTCACCAATGCAGCTGGGGCACCGCTAGCACCTCAGAAAGGAGGGTAAGCATCTCTGAAATGTGGAAAAGCATTGTCAGCATGCCACAACAACCAGCACCACCAGCTGATATGGAACGTCTTAGCAAGAGGCAGCATTTCAGCAACATGGTGGAACAGTACGTGTGCACATGCCTACACATACTGACTAAAGCGTTTGCCCCATTAAAATTCTGGGTCACCAAATTGGGCACATGGCCTAAGCTTGCCCTTTACGCCTTGGAGGTGCTGGCCTGCTCTGCGGCCAGTGTATTTTCTGAACATGTGTATAGCACGGCAGGGGGGGTGATCACAGACAAATGCAGCCGCCTGTCCCCAGCCAATGTGGACAAGCTCATGTTCATTAAAATGAAGCAGGCATGGATCCCACAGGACTTGCCTGTACCTTGTGCTGAATAGACATGTATACCGGCCGCACCCAGCCCAATGTTATACTCCAGCACACTTTCTCTTTGCATTCTCTTTTCTATTTCCCAATATTTTGGGGTCTTCCCAAATGTATAAAAAAAAAAGGGGGGGGGGGAGAAAAAAAAAAAAACATTGTTGGCTACCTACTCCTCCCACTGCCACGTCCACCGCCTCCACCGCCCTCTCAACCTCCTATTCTACTTTGATCCCTGCCTCCTAGTTCAAGATTATTATTGTTTTATTTTTTCTATTCTGTTATTTTATGTCATTTACCTATCCACTTTTGTTTGCAGGGCAATTGTCCTGCTCTTACCCCCATTTTGCTTCCTTTTGCAGCCTTCTTGCCCTTACTATAAATATTTCACAGGTATTTTAGTGCCCCAAAGTTCTGGTCCCCAGTGACTACAATGGGGTTCGGGTTTCGTGGTTAAGTTCGGGTCAAGTTCGGGTCCCGAACCTGAGCTTTGAGCTGAATTTTGGCTAAACCCGGCAAACCTGAACTTCCAGGTGCTCACTCATCCCTAGTCATATTCATCTGTCAAGTAAGTTAGACACTGTTCAGCGTGACTGAAGTGAATGGGGCAGAACTGCAAAATCAAGCACAACCACTATAGAACGTATGGTGCTGCCCTTTGTGAGCAGGGAAAGAGTGATGGCACTACTGCAAGCTCTGATGCCTTCTCAAACAGCTGATTGGTGGAGTCCCAGGTGTCAGACCTCCACCGATCAGATATTGATTACCTATCCAGAGGATAGGTTATCAGTTGACAACTCTTGGAAAGCACCATTAACAATTATGCAAGTATTGGTTTAGTTTTGTTTCCCTTTCAGACATGAACTCAAATGGTATTATATTCTTTCTTGTAGTGGTCATAATTAGCCAGCCGCAGAACCACTTGAGGCAGGTGGCACAACCTACCTGTTCAAAGTTACAATTCAGGGCTAAGAGAAGGTGCAGGATGAAGAGGTACTGTTAAAAATACCTAAACTATGTTAAAACGAGTTGCCCACTATTTTATATTAATGACCTATGCTAAGGATTGGTCACAATTCAGAAATATCAGATGGGCGGGGGCACAACTGCCAGCACCCCCAATGTTCAGGTGTTTGAGCCTTCTCTTCACTGCTTACCTTCTCAATGTTGCAATTGCAGCGGTGAGCTCTGTCATCCCATTCACTTCAATGGGACAGCTCCTTCCTATAAGTGAATGGGGGGCGGCAGAGTTCTAATTACACCTGTAAACAGTGAAGAGAATGAGCACTGCGTTCTCTTGAAACAGCTGATCGGCGGGGTGTCTGCAGCTGGCCCTCCGCCAATCTTATATTGATGGCCTATCCTGATTATAGGTCTTCAATATGAAAAAAGGATAACCCCTTTTATTTCATTTTTATCCATTTTTAACACATTTTTTCTATATTCTTTTTTTTTTCCAACTGAATGCAACCCTTGGCTTGAAAATAGCAGTTCTCTACATTCTGTAAAATATATTTAAAATTGGGCTTTAACTTATAATATTTTTCTCTCAAGTGACAAAGAGTATATTCTGTGTACATTTATTAACAAATAAAATCTCAAGGCAATAAAAGTCTTAAAGGATATCTGTTTTCCCCATCTAGCTTTTAACTTACAATATATCCCATGTGCAAAACCTCATATTACATAGGAATGTGAAAAGGAATTATCCTTTCATCTCTCTGAAATATTAAAGACATACTTCAATTTTTCAGCCCACATATTTTCTTTTTGTTACATAGCTGAACATTTGAAATGATTGACAGTTCTGACACACGCGAAATTAAAAAAGGAAAGGATTTAGTGAGAGCTGTTGTGAGGATCTTAACACTGGTATTTCTAGCACTCAAATCCCCTATTACATTCAAAGCTCAAAAAAGTCTCTGCGAGTCTGTTTTATTTCAATTTACAAGAAGTTAATAAAACTGATATTTTAGGCTTTTAACTTTTATTACAGATCATATGAACTACAAAATACAATACTGTAGCTTGTATAGCTCTTAACAATATTTTTATTGCTTATGGCTCCATTAATTGTTTTCATAAATAATTAGAAGTATTCACAAACAATATTGCGATTGATGGGAAAGGTTGTTCAGATCGATCCAGCTAAGGCTACTTTCAAACTAGCGTTTTTGCATGATCCGGCAGGGTTTAGCAAAAATGCTTCCGTTACTGAAAATACAACCATCTGAATCAATTATGAACAGATCCGGTTGTATTATTTTTAACATACCCAAGACAGATTTGTCATGAACACCATTGAAAATCAATGGGGGACGGATCCGTTTTCTATTGTGTCAGATTGTGTCAGAGAAAACAGATCCCTCTCCATTGACTTGCATTGTGGGCCATGATGGATCTGTCTTGCTCCGCATCCCAGGATGGAAAACAAACTACAACATGCTGCGGTTTGCTCTCTGGTATGAGAATGGAACGGAATGCATTTTGGAGCATTCCGTTCTGTTCAGATATGTTTTGTCCCCATTGACAATGAATGGGGACAAAACGAAAGTGTTTTTTTCCGGTATTGAGACCCTATGATGGATCTCAAGACCGGAAAATATTAACGCTTATGTGAAAGTATATTAACCTACAGTCTACAGGTGATTGTCATAATGAAATCTAAATCATTCATGACATTCTGTTTCTGGGCTTGTGATTTACCTATTGGTAAATGTAACCCCTTAATGACAAGCCTGTTTTGGGTCTTACTGACCAAGCATTTTTCTTTATTTTTTAATTGTCACCTTCCTATCATTTTTTTTTATTTTTCCATCTATGAAGCAGTATGAGGGCTTGTTTTTGCAGGAAAAGTTGTAGTTTTTAATGGTGCCATTTTGGGCTACACATTACTCTCTGATTACATTTTATTAACTCTTTCTGGAAGTGAGATGGGACAAAACAACAATACTGCCACTGAGTATAAATAACATGACTTTATTTTCTGGGGCAGTATGATTAAAGCGACATTAAATACATATAAATTTTTTTTTTATGTTTTACTACTTTTGTGCAATAAAATGTCATTTAAAAAAGAAGAAAATCTTTTTGCATCACTGCATACCAAGAACCATAACTTTTTTTTATTTCTATTTCAATGTGGTTATGTGAGGGCTTGATTTTTGAGGCATGACTTGTAGTTTTCATTGGTATAATTTGGAGGTAAATAAAACTTTTTGATCGCTTGTTATAAAAAAAATTCTTTGGCGACTAAGAATAAATTAGTAATTCTGGCATTTGTTTGTTGTTTTTTCTCGCCATTCACCAAAGGGGATAATTTACATGATATTTGTGTAGTGGGAGTTGTTATGGATTCAGCTATACCAAACTTGTGTAGATTTTATTTTTGCAATTTTTTTCATTGAAAAGCGTATTTCCATTGGAAAAAAGGAATTTTTTATTGGAATTTTTTTATTGAATACATTTTTTCAAACAGCTTAATAGTTCCACAAGGGAACTATAACAGGCAATCTTTTAATTGCTTCTAAAATACAATGCACTATCCTTATAGTGCATTGTATGTCAGTGCTATATTGACATTAGTGACTGACATATATGTTGGAGAACACCCAAGAAAGGTTTGGGGTCTACACTACAGTATGTCCCAACCTGCCTATACACACATCGGCACCCCACAATCGCATAGGGTGTCACTGCTTACATGCAGCAAGTGCCATTGCCTGCAGTATGTAAGGGGTTGAACAGCCCGGATTGCACTCCTGTCAGTCTGGGCTGCTAGAGCAGGAGTGGCGCCCCTTAGTGACTGGCGTATGGATGATCACTAATTAATTGTTTTTCTATCAAGATACTGTGTTTATCACTATTTATGTGATCGTAAAGCACTGTGAGCATGAACAACCCTAATAAATAAGGCATGCAGCCTGGTAGGATTGATAATGCTGATAATAGCAATACCCTTATTATGATTATCCATTTCCCAATTGCTGAGAAAACGGCATTATTATTCATATGCAAATTACCTTACTTGTGCACTGAAGTGCTGGACAGAGCCCCCAGAGCACCAGTTTGATAGACTCCATCAGCTTTAGTCCCTCCCCTTTTTCTTTATTGACAGGGCTATACATCTCATCTAGCTAAGTCTTCTTGCAAGTGCACCATCTCATCCAGTCTCCTATTAAGTAAACATGATAACAGCAATAAGCAACAACAACAACCTTACAGGCCTTACATAAAGGGAGAACGTTTCTTGTAGACTGTAAGCCCTCACAGTTTGTGACCAGTTTGTGACTTGTCTTGTTTATACTTATTGCAATTTTCTTGTATTATGTACTGTATGTATACCCCTTTTTATATATATAATGCCATGAATTGAATGGCTCTTCAGGACCCTGCCATTTTTCACCTTAAGGACCAGGCCATTTTGAGAAAAATCTGACATGTGTCACTTTATGTGGTAATAACTTTAAAACGCTTTTGGGGGGCGGAGCAAGCACCTGCAGTGGATGGCCGCATGAGATAGCTGCTCCGGTACACGATCACCCTTACAGCTTGGATATACAGCCTGGCTCACCCAAAATGGTGAAAATCGGAAGGTCCAAACCCAGTGACACCCCAGAACCACCTAAAGGCGCCTCAGGAGGAGATGAAATGGATAAATTCATTAAAAAAGTAGCTACTCTGTACGTCGCTCGAGAAAACAAGATGGCGCCGACTCCACGAGCTGCTCTCAGAAAGAGCTACATGACATCGCACAGCAAGAGGATGGTGAAGCCGAAGACCTCCCAATCTCCCGTGCCTATCTCCGAGACATGCTAGCATCATCCCTGGCTTCGGCTTTGGAACCGCTGAGCTCGGACTTAACCACCATTAAACAAGGGGTACAGCAGATGGGAGGGAGGGTGGAGTCCCTAGAAAGTTCCTGCACTGCTATAATTACTCACCAAAAAGCAGTATCAACTCACCTCACCTCCATCCAATCCTCCCTAAATACCTTATACAGCGCTTTGGAAGACCAGGAGAACTGGGGGAGACTAAATAATTTGCGCTTTCGTGGGATTCCAGAGTCCATCCTCCCTGGTGACATACCTTATACCATAACCCAAATATGCCTCTCCATCTTAGGCCCTGATTCGGCCCACAAAGTAATACTGGAGCAGGCCCACAGAGCCTTAAAAGCTAAACCAGCTAACAATGCTCCACCAAGAGATGTTATTTGCAAATTTTTAAGCTTCCCGGTGAAAGAGGCGATTCTCACAAAAGCGTGCCAAGCCGACATTATATCCTGGGACGGTCACAAAATTCTGGTATTTCAAGACCTAGCACAGTCCACTCCGTGCAAAAGGAGAGCCTTGAAGCCGTTAACAGATTGGCTCCGGACTCACAACACTCCTTACCGCTAGGCCTTCCCTTTTGGATTATCCTTTCTGCACGCTGACCGCAGGATGACTGTGACAACATTTCAAGATCTGGAACCAGTCTACGAACACCTGAACATCTCGCCGTTGGAAATCCAAAATTGGGACCCAATACAAGACCTCACTTCTCTTCCAGACCTACCTCCTTTGGAGCTTTGGGAACGGCAGCGCACCCCGAAATCCCACAAACCCAGGAAGAATGCCGCCCATTCCACTCCAAGAAGGCTTCCAATGGAAGAGTGAGATATGCATATGTCCATATGATACTAAAGTGTAGTTCCTCTTCAATCTTTACTACTGTACTGCATTTCGCTCTTAGGCTTATTTTATGGTTCAATCATACCTGGACCCTACCTAATAGACCTATGCATGCTCAGACACTGGGACTCTTTGCCTGACTAGGGTGCCACTACCTACCACGATGGTAATATTTCCCCCCAGTAGTACATATATAGTCCTAGCTATACTGTTATACCCCATTTTCCACACTGTTGATACTTTCAGTATTGTTATTGTTCTGTTAACACCTTGTTGACTATAGGTAGACGATCCTTATATATACCAGGCTTTCTATATGTAATATTTGACATGGTGATAATGTTTATATTACTGACACAATTTAGCAGGAACCTGAGCCAAGTGAACCACTCCCCAACCTTTATCTTAATAGCATCGCAAAATTCCCTCCCATTCCCAGATAAATACAATGACTAAGTTCAAATTGGCTTTCTTTAATGTTAAAGGTTTTAATGCCCCTTCAAAAAGATGTCATATCTTCTCCCTCCTAAAAAAGGAAAAATGCTCTATTCTTTTCTTGCAAGAAACCCACTTTAAATTTAATAAGTACCCTATTCTCTCACATTCTCACTTTCCCACCTGGTTCCACAATGGCTCGGATTCCTCAGCTTCTAGAGGGGTTAGTGTGGGATTTAGCAAACATGTTCCATTCCAATATATCTCTCATATTCAGGATAATGAGGGAAGATATATTTTAATGAAAGGCTCCATCGCAGGTCATACTTACACGTTTATTAATGTATATGCACCAAATGAGAATCAGGTTCAATGGTTCAAAGATATTTTTTCAATAATCAATTCCTTCAAGGAGGGAACAGTCCTCATGGGAGGCGATTTCAATGTCACGCTCAACCCCCTCATTGACTCTTCCTCCCAGAGATCTGCCCTCTCACAAAAATCCCTGACCTCTCTACGCAAACTGTTAAATACATCAGCCTTAATAGATGTATGGAGGACTCTACATCCGACAACCAAAGATTATACCTTTTGTCCCACGTGCATGGAACCTACCATAGACTGGATTATATTTTCATTTCAAAGGAGCAACTCCAGTCTTGTTTGGGAGCACAAATTGGCTCCATCATCCTATCTGATCATTCTCCAGTCATGGTGAGTTTTATTCCCCCCAATGTGTCCCAAAGAGAATTTCATTGGCACCTCAATGAACAACTGATTTCCTCAGCCGAACTCCAAACCAAAACTCAAAAAACCTTAGATGACTTTTTCTCTCTGAATTCTCTACCAGATACGTCTCCTCTTATACTGTGGCATACCCACAAGGCCTATATAAGGGGACACTTTATCAGCTTGGGAACACATATTAAAAAACTAAGAAAACTCCAAATTAAATCCAATCCCTTAAAAACCTTCACAAAACCTCCCAATTGGAATCCCACTTCTCTGAACTCACTAGACTAAGAGTAGAATTGAAGAACCACCAAAACTCTGCCTCAGCAAATATTACCTCCCCTCACAATACAAATTCTTCACCCATGGAGACAGAGCATCTAAATTCATGATGAATAGAATCAAAAAGCGGAAATCCCAGAATTACATTTGCAAAATCTCACACCCAGATACCAGCCCTGCACTGACCACGAAAGACATAGCCCTTCAATTTCAAAAGTACTACAAATCATTATATAACATCCCACCACCAAACCTCCCTCCAAACTCTCCCTCCCTTCTAAACTCCATAAAGGTTTTCTTAGACTCATTATCTCTTCCGAAATTGCGTCCAGAACACTGTGATACACTTAAACCCCCCTTCACTCCTGAAGAATTATCTACCTCCATTACACAACTCCCAAAAGGGAAGGCTCCTGGCCCAGACGGCCTACCTGCCCTGTATTACTGTACCTTTAAACAATCCCTCCTCCCTTACCTTCTTAGTGTTTGCAACCAAGCACTAGAAGGGACCACTCTTACTTCCGAAATGACAAAAGCCCACATCACAATTATCCCAAAAGATGGAAAAGACCTGTCCCAATGCTCTAGTTATCGCACCATCTCCATTTTAAACTAAGACCTAAAATTGATAGAAAAGATGTTAGCCAATCGTCTCTCCCCTATACTACCCCACCTAGTACATAGAGACTACCCCACCTCAGCACCGATGCCAAAAAGGCGTTTGATGGGGTCAGCTGGGATTTCATACGGCTCTCTCTTTATTAAATTGGGATTCCCAGACACCTTCACAAGAGCTATATTCTCTATGTATCACAATGCCTTGGCGTCGGTGCTGGTGAACAACACGGTTTTCCCCTCCTTCCCCATCACGAATGGTACACGGCAGGGATGCTCACTTTCTCCTCTGTTGTTCGTGTTAGTTATGGAATCACTGCTCCAGACCATACTCCAAGAAAGCAAAATAGCGTAGTGGCTTTTGCCGATGACTTTCAAATCATGACAACTAACCCTACAATATCCCTGCCGTGTATCTATGACATATTAGGTAGATTTAGCCCCTCTCTAATTTTAAAATTAATATGTCGAAGTCCCTCATATTATCATCAGGTCTCTCCCCCTCTCTCAAACTACAATTGGCTACAAAATCCCCCTTTACCTAACATACCTAGGCATAAAAATTAGCCCAGACCCCTCTAATCTTTTTCACCTAAATTTTACTCCCTTACTTCATTCTATGAAGGAACAACTAGACTCCTTACACTCCCCGACATTGTCCTGGTTCGGCCGCAAGAATCTAGCTACCTCTCTGGTACTGCCTAGATTGACCTACCTCATGCAAGTTTTACCTATCCATATCTCCCTTCCTACCTTGATTCTCTAACCCGCCATCTTCGAGAATTTGTCTGGAACAAATTCAAAGCAAGAATCGCAGTGTCAACTCTGCAAAAGCCCAAGATCTCAGGAGGTATAGGCCTCCCCAACCCCTCACTTTACAACAGCGCAATTTTTCTTTCTAGAACCATTGATTGGTTTAGACAACCATACTCCAAGTCTTGGGTGGGGATGGAATCCTCATTAATAGTTTTCTCCTTCCGCTCTCTACTAATTGGCTCACAAATACGTCCCTCATCCCTACGTACCTCTGATCTGATTATTGATGCCACCCTAAAAGCATGGTATTATCTTCAAAAATCACCCAGAGGTATTCCTCTACCTTCCCCCCTGATACAGATTAGGGACCTGATCTCTTTAGCCCCACAGGCATTTATTCAAAGTTTGCCAAAACAGGTATGCAACTCCCAGACAACAGTTGTTGCTCTATTTGATGAACAAGGCATGATAAAAAATGATAAATCCATTCAAAGTCTCTTATCTCATTCCACCCCTCTACCCTCCCTTACCTTCTTCCTGCGCTCATATGTCTCCAGACACATCCCGTATCATGCCCTACTAAGACCATTAATGTGGTTTGAAAACCTTCTCACCCCGACACATCCCCCTAAGAAACTTATCTCTCAATTGTACAAATGGCTAAATTCTCCAATATTACCTACAAAACCGGCCTTTATTGGCCACTGAGAGAAAGACCTAAACATTAGTTTCTCTCCAGAAGAATTACAGAGGCTGTTGATAGAGCCTCATATTTATTCCAAGTATGTACGAATACAAGAAAATGGATACAAAATCCTTACGAGATGGTACAAAACTCCTGACGTAACCAAACTTTATTCTGCTACACACTCGGACATTTGCTGGAAGTGTCTGAAGGAACTGGGCTCCTTATATCACATTTGGTGGTCCTGCCCACCACTTCTCAAATGGTAGTCAAATGTTTTCGATATTTCCAATCAGATTTGTCACACCTCCATCCCTCTATCGCCATTATTGGCTTTGTTGAGCTTCGCTCCCTCGGCCACCTCCACCAAACTGCCTCACCTATTCAAAAAATTATTGAGTGCTGCCCAGCTACTAATTCCAAGCTACTGTCTCACACCTGATTTACCTCCTGTAGACCTCTGGTACAATAAAATTGATTCTATCTATAGGATGGAAGAATTAGCAGCCTGGGAAAACCGCTCACACCCCAAATTTCTAAAAACTTGGTTGAATTGGTCCACCTTTAGACTTCCCGATCATTGATATCACCCAAACTTAATTAATATACATGCTATGTTATGGGATTTCTTCCACTATATTGCATAAGGATGGCAACTACCTATATTGTTCTTATTGTCTTATTGAATGTTTCTTACCACTATACTTGTACTCCTTTTATGACCCCTGCATTGTACTAATGCTTTGTTATCAATAAAATGTTCCAGGCCATTCTGAAAATGTTTTCTTGTCACATATTGTACTTCATGACAGTGGTAAAATTGAGTCAAAATATTTCATTTTTATTTATTAAAAAAAATAAAAAATACAAAAAAACGTCGAGAAATGTACAAATTTCCAAATTTCAATTTCTCTACTATTATAATAGATAGTAATAACTCCAAAAATTGTTATTAATTTACATTCCCCATATGTCTACTTCATGTTTGGATCATTTTGAAAATTACATTTTAATTTTTGGACGTTAAAATGCTTAGAAGTTTAGAAGCAAATCTTAAAATGTTTAGGAAAATTTCCAAAACCCGATTTTTTTTAGGGACCAGTACAGTTATGAAGTTACTTTGTGACTTCACCCATTAATCCCCCCATTTTAGAAACTACGCCCATCAAGCTATTCAAAACTGATTTTACATACTTTGTTAACTCTTTAGGTGACTCACGAGAATTAAAAGAAAATGGGAATGAAATTTCAAAATTTCCCTTTTTTTAGCAGATTTTAAATTAATAATAATTTATCTATTTTTTCAGTAACACATCAAGGGTTAACAGCCAAACAAAACCTAAAATCTATTACTGTGAATCTGTAGTTTACATAAACACTACCCCATATATGCTCAAAAATGATGTATGAGCACAAAGCAGGCTTAAGAGTGAAAGGAGCACCATATGGCTTTAGGAGAGCGGATTTAGCTGGAATGGTAATTGGAAGCTATGTTGCATATGAAGACACGTTGATGTGGCCCTACAGTAAAAACCCCCAAAAAGTGACCCCATTTCGGAAACTACACCCCTCAAGGAATCTTTCAAGGTGTGTAGTGAGCACTTTGACCTCAAAGGTCTTTCCTAGAAGTAGGAAACACCTAGCAGTGAAAATTGAAAATTGTATTTTTTTTTTTTTTTGCTTTACACCCACATTTCTAACTGTCCCAAAGGATAACAGGACAAAATGCACCCCACATTTTGTTCCCCATTTCCCCCCGAATATGAAAACATCGCATATGTGCTAAAATCAAATTATGCATGGACGCACAGCAGGGCTCTAGACCTGATTTGGCAGACATTGATTTTAGGTGCCATGTCACATTTGAAAGATTCATGAGGTCCCCAGGAATTAAAAACCCCAAGAAGTGACCTTATTTTGAAAAGAGCACCCCCGTACGAACATTTTAAGTGGTCGGAAGAGTACTTTTAACCTAACAGGTGTTTCACAGAAATGAATATGTAGTGGTTGGTGAAAAGTGGATCTGTAAGCTATGCGGACTAAATCAGAGATATAAGGTGGTAAAACATTTTCGTGTGGCATTGTAGGGCTTCAGAAGTTGATCTGAAAGATCCACCCCTCCCATGTGCCTGTTGTACTCCAGGATACAAATTGGTTTGGGGGTAGTGGTTGTAGTACCTCTTACAGGAGCAGGGGAGCTGGTGTTAGTGTGAATGGTGGTCTGTACAAGGACATCCCTCTTGCCCTTGTACTTAACCACCAGCATGTTCTCATGAAGGAAAGCCCTATTTTCACCCATTCTCAGAGGATGCCCTACTAGAGATCTAGGGAGGCCTCTCTAATTTTTGCGCACTGTGCCGCAAGCCACTGTACCTCTGACAGTTAGGGACATGAATAGGAGTATGCTGATATAATAGCTATTCACATAGAGGTGGTAACCCCTATCCAGCAGTGGGTGCAGTAAGTCCCACACAATCTGGGGGTCCTATCCTGGAATCTTTCCCTTCGTAAATGTGGAACTTCTGGTTGTACCCAGAGCTACTCTCACAAAGTTTATATATCTTTATGCCATACCTTGCCCGTTTGCTAGGCAGGTACTAGCGGGATCTAATCCTCCATTTGAAAAGTAATAGGGACTGATCTACACTGACATTTTCATCTTGGTTGTACATCTCAGCAAACTTGGTGTTAAAGTGGTCAATGACAGGCCTAACCTTGAACAGACAGTCAAATGGGTAATTTTGGGGTGGGCACTGTGCATTGTCATGGTAGTGTAGGAATTTCCTAATTGACTCAAATCATTTCCGGGTCATGGTCTTACTGTAAATTGGAGTCTGGTCGAAAATGTCCGAACTCCAATATTGTCTAACGTTTGGCTTCTTTACAACGCCCATATGAAGCATGAGTCCCCAAAACTTCATCATCTCTGCTGTACTTACTGGGGTCCAACCTAGGAGTCTAGCGTATGGCGATGTAGGGTTCTGATCAATGAATTGTTGGGCGTATAAATTGGTTTGTTCCACCGTTAAACTTACAAAATCTTTAGAGAAGAAGATTTTGAAAAAATCTAGTTCAGTGAAGCCCGCACTATCTATCTGTATTCCGGACCTGCGCTAAAAATCCAGAATTTGGGGCTGATAATCGTCAGGGAGTGGATTCTATATGGGTTCACTCTGGGGAGCTGCCTCTGCTGCTACCATGGGGTGCCTTCTAGAGGGTCCCTCATCAGCAGATGATGATGATGATGAGGGGGTAGAGGAGAAGAGGAAAGTGACATCCTCTTCTCCCTCACTGGCTGACTCAGTATCTTCAGCTGAGTATACTTGTTGGGATGGACGGGCCATTTTTATTTTATTGGAGTGTGAAGTGTGAAATGTGTAAACCTTTATTATGTGTGAGGGGTGTGTATGTTGTGTTTTCACATGTGAAGGGGCTTGTAATAAATTTGAAATTAAATTTAAGGAAATTAAAAATTAAGGAGAAAAAAATTGTGAAAAAAGTCTTTTCTGCAAAATATTTTTTTTTCTTCACATTCGTGCAAAATTCTAAACTGACACTGACTGAAATTTATATTAACTTTTATCTATCTATCTATCTATCTATCTATATATACCACCACCCCTTCTCTCCTATAGACGTCCCAGTAACCTAAGCTCGTGCGGGCTGATATGCCCCCTAAAAATTTGGTACAGACATATTGGAAGTAAACGTAGGGGATGTTATCCATGTTTACACTGTGTTAACTGTCCACTGATGATCAAGGGTGATAGATTTATTCACCCTATCTCAGGGGCACAGTCTGAGATACGTAAATGTTTGACCTGTATGTACTGGTGTATGTACTTTCATGTCCCTGTGGTCTCCTCCATGTAGGGGAGACCACATGTGACATGAAGACAAGGCTTAACAATCATCGATTCTCTATTAGGCATAAGAGGAGGGATCTACCTGTATCAAAACATTTTGCCGAAGTTGACCATTGTGAAAAAGATCTTAGATTTATGATTCTGGATCAAGTTCTGTTACCAAGACGGGGGGGTTGATCGCACATTAACTCTCCAAAAAAGAGAGCTTTATTGGATACACCGTCTGCAGACCCTCAGACCCTTTGGTTTGAATGCAGAATTCAAATGGAATTTAATGTAGTGTCTATATAGCATCACTTGATTTGAGAGTGTGTTGGGTGCACTCCTTTGTCATGGGTACCTCTCCGCTGCCCAACCTGTTACGTGAACTTTTGAGAAATGAACTATTTAGTTTTTTTTCCTTTTTATCTAGATTTTATATCAAGTTTATCACCGTGACTTGGAGGACGTCCCCATATTTTTTGCGTTGTTTATTATTATTATTTTTTTCAAGATGGATCCATTGGGTACAATTGACGTTAACAACTATGTCGGACACTATGGCTTAGGCTTGAAAAATACTTAGGGGAGACCTTGGGTCTAATGGAGCTAGACACTGACACTGCCTTGCACCATAGCCCCATAATAGGCTGGTGGTGATGATCAAGTACATTGATACAGCCACATTTGCCCCCCCATTTTTCTATATTCCTTCTATACTTTATACAAATATAACAGTGGTGGAGATCAGTGACCCTGGTTAAACCACTGTCTGTATTGTATTGTATCGTTCCACACAAGCCTTTTTCGCCATGGATTTCTGAAGTTATATGTTTTATTTGGGATTAATTCCCACATGTACATCATTATTGGTGTGTTCTCAATGTGTTCCTACTGTCTCTGGTGCCTAGCTAAGTGGTTTGTTGGCCGCGTCCCTCCGATGATGTTGAGCTACCACCGACGGGGTCTGTACATTTACATAATGTTTCAGCCTGTGGTGGGTGGCTCCGCCTTATCGTTGTGACGTTGCCTAACAGCCTGGATGCCTGGTCTTTCCTTGGTCTCGCGAGTGTTTGCTTCGGCCATGCCGGTCACGTGACTGATGTTGGCTAGGTGACGTGTCATGTGCCGCGCCGCGCATCGCGTGACGTCAGGTCGACTATGCATCGCGTTGCTACGCACCGGAGCATGCGCAGTATCCACTACCAGACGCTGACTTTGGCGCCGTACCTCCTCGTCTCGAGTGTAAGTTTTTTATAAGATGAATTTGCTACAGCTGATTTTAATTCGCACTTTATTACACAGGTGTTTGCTTCACTGAATATTTACACATTTATGCTACTTTTTGTATGAAATAATGATCCTATAATGAATAGATCTGCACACATGTATACGGAATATTATCCTTTATAGATTATGCTGCTTTTAGAGATTTTACATATGCTTATCCACACTTTATTGTTGTTTTTCTTGTTTATTGGCAATTAACTATCACATTGCATGATGGGTATATATATGCCTAGATGACACTGTTGGTTTATGCTTGATAAAGACCACATTGAGTGGTTGAAACGTCGTTGATGGATGAATAAAGGGTCCATCTCTTCACATTATCCTGGAGTGCTGCCTCGTCTTTGGATTACTAGCTGTATATTTGACCATTTGGCCTATGGTTTGAGGATTTGCACCAGTGTATTACATGATTGGAGTGCTGCAGTGCCTTTTTTGTTTTACTATATATATATATATATATATATATATATATATATATATATATTAGGGCTGCACGATATGGGAATTTTGTGCAATTGCGATTAGGGCCCTAAAAATTGCGATAATGATATGCGATGCGATATTTTAAGGGAATTGTGCTAGAGGTCTATCTGTTTGGATTTTCATGGTAAAAGCGCACACAGATGACTGATAATGTGAAATGTAGTTATGCTGAACTCAAGAACTGAAATGCGCAGTGTTTTTCAAAAATAAAATACATATTTGCATTACTGCAAAAGTACAAGATACAAAACTTGCCATTTTCTTAATAGCACTGCACAGAACAGATAAAAAAAATAGATATAAGAACATGTGTTCATTAAAATAACGACTTTCCACCGGCCCCTCCTCCCTCCCCGCACTGTAAGGCCTCTTTCACACTTGCGCTCTGAGGATCCGGCGGGCACTTCCGTCCCGCCGGATCCGTCAGAACGCAAGTGGACTGACAGCATTTGAAGACTGATCAGTATCCTGATCAGTCTTCAATATGCTTTACTGTTACCATGGCAGCCAGGACGCTACTGGAGTCCTGGCTGCCATGGTACTCAGCAGTGGTGTACTCACCTGCGCTGCGGCGGCCGGGCGCCGTTATGACGTCACAGGTCCGGGCGGCGCATAGATCAATGCGCCGCCCGACCTGTGATGTCATAATGGAGCGCCTGACGGCCGCAGCGCAGGTAAGTACACTGCTGGGTTGTACTTACCATGGCAGCCAGGACTCCAGTAGCGTCCTTGCTGCCATGGTAACTGATCGGAGCACCAGCTTACACTGGGGCCCCGATCGGAACAGCTGCTGCACATGCGCGCGGCGATGCGCTGAATCGACGTTTAGCTAATGCCGGATCCGAATAATGCTCTTCAATGGGCATTTATTCCGGATCCGGCGTTACGGCATGTCTTCCGGCTTTTGGACGGAGACAAATCCGCAGCATGCTACGGTTTTGTCAACGTCCAAAAACGTTGACATACTGAACGGAAGACATCCTGATGCATCCTGAACGGATTTCTCTCCATTTAGAATGCATTGGGATAATCCTGATCAGTTTCTTTCCGTCCTAGAGCCCCAAGGACGGAACTCTAGGACGGAAAGAAACAACGGAAGTGTGAAAGAGCTCCTAACTGATGTATCGCTGGCCACGCTGTGCAGCATAGCGGCCAGAGATACAGTGTCAGTGTCACGTAGAAAGTCAACCATCGCTTTATAAGACGCACTACCATTCCCCCACACTTTTGGGGGAAAGTGTGTCTTATAAAGCGAAAAATACGGTAATATAATTGCAGCATTTTTGGGTCAGCAAATTGCGATTGCGATATGGCGATTAATTGCGATAACGATTGCTTTCGCGATATATTGTGCAGCCCTAATATATATATATATATATATATATATATATATATAAATAAAACTCTATATATATTTATATAAAACGGTAACTACAATTTCTTCTTTTTGAACAAAAAAAGGAAAAATTGTCAAAAAAGATAATCAACACAGATGTGAAGAAAAAGGCACAATGAATACGGACAGAGGGATCTTCAGGAAAAGTGGAAATAACAGTGGTGGCGCACCACAGTCCGAGCAAGCCAACAGCAGCACAGAAAAGCAAAGAACCTCTCTGCATGCAGTCACCAGCTAGAATGGCTGCATGCAGGGAGGTTCAGCCCTTTCCTGTGCAGCTATAGCGCTGCCATTGGCTGGAGCGTTGTTTCAGCCAATCGCAGCACTGGCAGGGGACACCAAACACTGGTTACGACTAAGAAGACACCTGTGTTCGAAACACGTCAACCATGCTGGGGTGAAGGCTTGTGTCCATGGTAGTACATGCTACAAGAAAGAAATAAAGGCAACTGAGTTATTACAAGTACTGGAACCATCTTTTCTTCCCATATTCTATAAGAGCGATCGGATTGGCTCATTCCATGCGCATGGCTGTGGATTGTAAGGTGAGCTGGTTTACATTTATAACATAGTAACATAGTAACATAGTATATAAGACCGAAAAAATACATTTGTCCATCCAGTTTGGCCTGTTTCCTACAAGTTGATCCAGAGGAAGGCAAAAAAAACCTGTGAGGCAGAAGCCAATTTTCCCCACTTAAGGGGAAAAAAATTCCTTCCAGACTCCAATCAGAATAACTCCCTCGATCAACGACCCCTCTCTAGTAGCTGTAGCTTGTAATATTATTACACTCCAGAAATAAATCCAGTCCCCTCTTGAATTCCTTTATTGTACTCACCATCACCACCTCCTCAGGCAGAGAGTTCCATAGTCTCACTGCTCTTACAGTGAAGAATCCTTTTCTATGTTTGTGTACAAACCTTCTTTCCTCCAGACGCAGAGGATGTCCCCTTGTCACAGTCACAGTCCTGGGGATAAATAGATGATGGGACAGATCTCTGTACTGACCCCTGATATATTTATACATAGTTATTAGATCTCCCCTCAGTCGTCTTTTTACTAAAGTAAATAACCCTAATTTTGATAACCTTTCAGGGTACTGTAGATCCCTCATTCCAGTTATGACTTTAGTTGCCCTCCTCTGAACCCTCTCCAGCTCTGCTATGTCAGTCTTGTTCACAGGAGCCCAGAACTGTACACTGTACTCCATGTGTGGTCTGACTAGTGATTTGCAAAGTGGTAGGACTATGTTCTCATCACGGGCATCTATGCCCCTTTTGATGCAACCCATTATCTTATTGGCCTTGGCAGTAGCTGCCTGACACTGGTTTTTGCAGCTTAATTTGCTGTTTATTAATATTCCTAGATCCTTTTCCATGTCAGTGTTACCGAGTGTTTTACCATTTAATATGTACGGGTGACTTGCATTATTCCTTCCCATGTGCATAACTTTACATTTGTCAGTGTTAAACCTCATCTGCCATTTTTCTGCCCAAGCCTCCAATCTATCCAGATCCCTCTGTAGCAGAAAACTGTCCTCTTCAGTGTTAATTACTTTACACAGTTCAGTGTCATCTGCAAAAATAGATATTTTACTGTGCAGGCCTTCTACAAGATCATTAATAAATATATTGAAGAGAATAGTGCCCAATACTGACCACTGAGGTACCCCACTAGTTACAGTGACCCAATCTGAGTATCTACCGTTAATAACCACCCTCTGTTTTCTGTCACTTAGCCAGTTACTTACCCACATACAGACATTTTCTCCCAGTCCGAGCATCCTCATTTTATATACTAACCTTTTATGAGGTACGGTGTCAAATGCTTTGGAGAAGTCCAGATATATGACATCCATTGATTCGCCGCTGTCAAGTCTAGAACTTACCTCCTCATAGAAGCTGATTAAATTCGTTTGGCTTGACTGATTCCTCATGAAGCCATGCTGATATGGCGTTATTTGCTTATTTTCATTGAGATACTCCAAAATTGCATCTCTTAGAAACCCTTCAAACAGTTTACCAACAATAGATATTAAACTTACCGGCCTATAATTTCCAGGCTCTGTTTTTGGACCCTTTTTGAATATTGGCACCACATTTGCTATGCGCCAATCCTGTGGAACATTCCCTGTCAGTATAGAGTCCGTAAATATCAGAAATAAAGGTCTGGCTATGACATCACTTAATTCCCTTAGGATACGGGGGTGTATGCCATCCGGTCCTGGCGATTTGTCTATTTTAATCTTTTTAAGTCGCTGTTGTACTTCTTCCTGGGTCAGACAGGGCACTTTTAATGGAGAATTTACTTTTACATTCTGCATTTCATCTGACAGTTTATTTGCCTCAGTGAATATAGTGGAGAAAAAAATATTTTATAGTTTTGCTTTATCCTCGTCGCTCTCATTGCTATGTAGAGGGCCGACTCCTTCAGATTGATATTTTTTTTACTATTTATATAATTGAAGAACATTTTAGGGTTAGTTTTACTCTCTTTGGCAATTAATCTCTCGGTCTCTAGTTTGGCAAATTTTATTAGTTTTTTACATATTCTATTTTTTTCCTTATAGTTTATCAGTGCTTCCTGACTCCCCTCCTGTTTTAGTGATTTATATTGTTTCTTTTTGTCATTTATTGCTTTCTTTACGGTTCCATTTATCCACATTGGTTTCTTATTGTTCCTTAGCCTTTTATTCCTATAAGGTATGTACCTCTCACAATTAGATGTTACATTGCTTTTAAAAATCTCCCATTTTATGGTTGTATTTTTATTTTTGAAGACTTTGTCCCAGTTAGTTAGGCCTATGGCCTCACTTAGTTGGCTAAATTTTGCTTTTTTGAAGTTTGGTATTTTTGTTACTCCCTTCAGAAACTCTCGTTTGAAGGATAATTGGAAAGTTATAACTTTATGGTCACTATTTCCCAGGTGTCCCCCAACCTGCACATCTGTTGTTCTATCAGGTCTATTGGTTAATACTAAGTCCAGTATGGCCGTCCCTCTAGTGGGGTCCTGAACCAGTTGGGAAAGGAAATTGTCTTTGGCTATTGCCAAGACAATTTGTCATTTATGGATGACAAACACTAGTGTCCCCTGCCTCACCGGTTCAGCACCAGTCACCTCTCCCTGACCCCCCTCCCCCAACCCACCCTGCAGCTCTATAATGCTTCCAGCACTGCGATGTGCCGGTCTTCATTAACCCACCAATTGCAGTGCTTGTAGCTGCAGGGGGGCTGTGCTGCACCATAATTCCCTAACCCGGCATGGATGCCTGCCAGTAAGAGAAGCCATGGTGCCCCAATTCCCCCAGAATTCCCTCCCAGCACCCGGCACCGTACATGTATGTCACTGGTCCTTAAGTAACGTCCAGATGTGATGTACATGTATGGCAAAGGTCGTTAAGGGGTTAATAATAAATGATGATAATAATAATAAGCAAATATATTCTTAATAAGTCAGATTTGTTACAAATTTCCCAACAATTCTACTACCAAACAAAGCCAACATTTTACCATTCAATTTGGATGAATCATGCAAAACAGCGCCCATCATTTTACCAAGCAAATTCAATGTGATCCATGGATCATGAGGTCCCCTCCATTCATTGATCCAATTGCTCTGCTGGATCTTCTTCAGGATGGAAGCTCAGGGGTGTCCATTCTGCTAGAACTCTGTACCTGTATCTGTCATAGCTTCTAACAGTAGATATGGCTGATGGTAGCTGAAGAATGGAAATGAATATGTGCATTTACCTCAGTAGATGAAGGAATACAGATTAAACACCAATGGACAACACTGTAATGTTATAAAGAGAACATCTCAAGAATGGAAGGTAAGACGTGTTGCAGACTTACTTTAATTAAAATTAAGTGTTCTTTGTACAAAGAGTTGTGCACGTGACATCACATAGTTTGTATTGGACTTTGCCCAATTGTAACTTTGTTCTAGAAAATTTATGAAAATTGTCTTCTTGTTTTAAAAAATTGCTAACAAATGCATTCTCCAAAAAATGCTTAAAATTGTCTTTCTTTATGTTCAAAAAATGATGAAAGTTATCTTCTTTCCTTCAAGAAATTGCTGACAATTATTTTCTTGCCTTCAAGATTTGGTGAGGGTATTGTAAAATGTCATAAAGCTACAAATTATAGTAAATCAGTAGTGATGAGCGGCAGGTGCCATATTCGATTTCGACGAAATTCGCGAATATTCGAATGAATATTCGTTTCATATTCGTCGAAATCGAATATTCGTCATTTTTTCTAGTTATCGCGATTAAAATGCGATTTAAATAATCGCATATTGCGATTTGTACTTAAGGCTACTTTCCTATTGGTTTCATATCTAGAATTAGCGAGGATGACGAATATGACGAATGTATTCGTCATATTCCTCAAAACGAAGATAGCGAAGTATTCTACATCTTCGTTTTAGCAACCTATTCGTCAACTTCGCTAATTCTAGCAATCAAATAGGAAGGTTGACTAATGAGACAGCTGTGTTAAATTCGCTATGCGATTTTTTTTTTTTAATAAATAGAATACTTATAATAATATTATCATATCAAGTAATATAATTATTGTATTAAAAAAAAAAATCGCATAGCGAATTCTAACACAGCTGTCTCTATAGTCAACCTTCCTATTTGATTGCTAGAATTAGCGAAGTTGACGAATAGGTTGCTAAAACGAAGATGTAGAATACTTCGTTATCTTCGTTTTGAGGAATATGACGAATACATTCGTCATATTCGTCAACCTCGCTAATTCTAGCAATCAAATAGGAAGGTTGACTATAGAGACAGCTGTGTTAAATTCGCTATGCGATTTTTTTTTTTTAATAAATAGAATACTTATAATAATATTATCATATCAAGTAATATAATTATTGTATTAAAAAAAAAAATCGCATAGCGAACTTAACACAACTCTCTGGTAAGTCAACCTTCCTATTTGATGAATGATGATGATTGCTCGAATTAGCGAAGTTGACGAATAGGTAGCTAAAACGAAGATGTAGAATACTTCGTTATCTTCGTTTTGAGGAATATGGCGAATACATTCGTCATATTCGTCATCCTCGCTAATTCTACCAAGCCAACCATAACTTCTGTGCTCATGGAGCGTCCCCATCACCATGGGAACGTCTCCATATACTAAAATGTACTGTCGGTTTGAGGAATTACGTTGAAATCGCAATGCGATTAATTCAAGTTATATTAATCGCATTGCGATTTCAACTTAGAGATGGGTTTATAATGGGTCAGCTTGCTAGAATTAACGAAGTTAACGAATATGGAATATAGCAGCAGTGCTAAGTTGAAATCGCAATGCGATTAATTTAACTTAAAGTATTCGCATTGCGATTTCAACTTAGCACTGCTAGTGCATAGCTATATATTCCATTATGGAATATATAGCTATGCACTAGCAGTGCTAAGTTGAAATCGCAATGCGAATACTTTAAGTTAAATTAATCGCATTGCGATTTCAACTTAGCACTGCTGCTATATTCCATATTCGTTAACTCGTTAATTCTAGCAAGCTGACCCATTATAAACCCATCTCTAAGTTGAAATCGCAATGCGATTAATATAACTTGAATTAATCGCATTGCGATTTCAACGTAATTCCTCAAATCCGACAGTACATTTTAGTATATAGAGATTTTCCCATGGAAGGGGACGCTCCATGAGCACGGAAGTCGGCAGAAGCGGCAACGGGCACTGACTGGAGCAGCCAGGAAGCCAGGAATCCTCATGACAGGTAAGAACTACTTTTGGGAAGTGGGAAAGAAAAAAATATAACTAAAAAAAAAAAAAAAAAAAAACGAATATTCGAAATAGCGAATTTATAGCGCTATATTCGAAATATTCGCGAATTAGCGAAGTGCCGATATTCGCTAAAAAAATTCGCTTTTCGAATATTCGCGCTCAACACTATAAATCAGCAACATTAACATAGTAACATGGTATATAAGACCAAAAAAGACATTTGTTCATTCGGTTTGGCTTCTTTCCCACAAGTTGATCCAGAGGAAGGCAAAAAACCCCTGTGAGGCAGAAGCTAATTTTCCCCACTTATGGGGAAAAAAATTATTTCCCGACTCCAATCAGGCATTTAGAATAACTCCCTGGATCAACGACCCCTCTCTAGTAGCTATAGCCTGTAATATTATTACACGCCAGAAATACATCCAGTCCCCTCTTGAATTCCTTTATTGTACTCACCATCACCACCTTCTCAGGCAGAGAGTTCCATAGTCTCACTGCTTTTACAGTGAAGAATATTTTTCTATGTTTGTGTACAAACCTTCATTCCTCCAGACGCAGAGGATGTCCCCTCATCACAGTCACAGTCCTGGGGATAAATAGATGATGGGAGAGATTTCTGTACTGACCCCTGATATATTTATACATAGTTATTAGATCTCCCCTCAGTCGTCTTTTTTCTAAAGTGAATAACCCTAATTTTGATAACTTTTCAGGGTACTGTAGTTGCCCCATTCCAGTTATTACTTTAGTTGCCCTCCTCTGAACCCTCTCCAGCTCCTCTATGTCTGCCTTGTTCACAGGATCCCAGAACTGTACACAGTACTCCATGTGTGGTCTGACTAGTGATTTGTAAAGTGGTAGGACTATGTTCTCCTCATGGGACGCAACCTATTATCTTATTGGCCTTGGGAGCAGCTGCCTGACACTGGTTTTTACAGCTTAGTTTGCTGTTTATTAAAATTACTAGATCCTTTTCCATGTCAGTGTTAGGGTGGGTTCACACTAACGTTATGGTTTCCGTTATGGCCTTCTGTTATGACGTGGTTATAATGGAACATAACGGAATCCATAAGACGGAAGGACGGATCCGTTCTTCTGCCCATAGACTTGTATTATGACGGAATGCAAAACGGAAGCCTTTAAAAGGCATTCCATTTGCTTTCTGTCAGAATACAAGTCTATTGGCAAAAGAACGGAACTGTCTGGTTCCCGTTATGCAAGATGGAAAACAAAGTCCTGTGGACAGGACTTCGTTTTCCGCCTTGCATTACGTAACCCAGAAAGATCTGTTATGCTTTTCCATAGACCTGAATTATGACAGAAAGCAAACAGAATGCCTTTTAAAGGCTTCCGTTTTGCATTCTGTCTGGGCATTCCGTTATTAAAGCAATAACGGAAAGCAATAACGGAAAGCAATAACGGAATCCCTAACGCTAGTTTGAACCCACCCTTACCGAGTGTTTTACCATTTAGTATGTACGAGTGACTTGCATTCTTCCTTCCCATGTGCATAACTTTACATTTGTCAGTGTTAAACCTCATCTGCCATTTCTCTGCCCTAGGCTCCAATCTATCCAGATCCCTCTGTAGCAGAAAACTGTCCTGTTCAGTGTTAATTACTTTACACAGTTTAGTGTCATCTACAAAAATTGATATTTTACTGTGCAAGCCTTCTACAAGATCAATAATAAATATATTGAAGAGAATAGGGCCCAATACGGACCCCTGATGTACCCCACTAGTGACTGTGACCCAATCTGAGTGTGTACCGGTAATAACCACCCTCTGTTTTCTATTACTCAGCCAGTTACTTACCCACATACAGACATTTTCTCCCAGTCCTAGAATTCTCATTTTATATACTAACCTTTTGTGTGATACAGTTTCAACTGCTTTGGAGAAGTCCAGATATATGACATCCACTGACTCACCCCGGTCAAGTCTATAACTTACCTCCTCATAAAAAATGATTAAATTAGTTTGGCATGATCGATCCCTCATGAAGCCATGTTAATATGGCGTTATTTGCTTATTTTCATTGAGATACTCCAAGATAGCATCTCTTAGAAAACCTTCAAACAGTTTACCAACAACAGATGTTAAACTTACCGGCCTTTAATTTCCAGGCTCTGTTTTTGGACCCTTTTTGAATATTTGCACCACATTTGCTATGTGCCAGTCCTGTGGAACATTCCGTGTCAGTATAGAGTCCGTAAATATCAGAAATAAAGGTCTGGCTATGACATCATTTAATTCCCTTAGGATACGGGGTTGTATGCCATCCGGTCCTGGCAATTTGTCTATTTTAATCTTTTTAACCACTTTAGGACCGCCGCACGCAGGATCGCATGATCTCGGTGGTCCTTCTGTTCCTCGCTGACGCGCGGGCGCGTCATCTCGCGAGAGGCAAGATGACCCGATCTGTGTGCCTGGGCACACAGACTGTCGGGAGATGCTCAGAAGAAGTGCGTCACCAGCCTGCCAGCCAATGATCGGCGCTTGCAGGCTGGTGATGTTCAAAAAAACGAATCACAAGCCATATAATGCATTATATTTATAAATATAATGCATTAAATGGCTTCTGTGCCCTCTCCTGGGTCCTTTTCGTCGGTTGGACCCAGGAGAGAGCACACCTCTACTATAAGTACACCAAGCACACTCCACATAGGCCCTGATCACTCTCATCACCCCAATTAACCCTTTGATCACCCCTTTCAATCACCTGCCAATCACTAGTGAAAGCGAAAAAAGTTATCAGTGTAAACTGTCACTTTTTTTTCACTAGTATTGACTGTTAGGTTTAGATTTAGTTAAGGCCCCTTTGGTAGGTAGTTAACGTTAGCGCCCAGCCCACTGCACCGCAGTCTCTGATTCGCTGATTAGCGTAGCGCTAATCAGCATTTGTACTTTTATAGTATCTGTAAGTGATCAGAACTGATCACAGTCAGATCTATAATAGTATAACTGCCACTTTAGCTCGCCCCCCACCCAAAACGCAGTGTTTGCCCGATCAGGCCTGATCAGTCGCCCACATATGCGTTTACCCACGCCCGCCAGCCGCAAAAAATTAGTTTTGCTATTTTTTATCAATCGCAGTGGCTTCAGTACTTTGCTACCCACCCATTTGTAAGACAGGCTTGCTCTTTTTCTTGGGTAGTCTCAGGGAATACCCCCTAAATTTAAATTGTCAAATAAAGGGGTATTCTCCTGAAGAGGCCTACAGAATTCTGACCCAGTCGGATGAGGAATGGGAAGCCTCATCTGACGAATCTAGCGGGTCAGAATATGAACCTGTAGAAAGCACTGGCAGTCTGACCCAAAGTTTGGACGAGGAGGTTGAGGTCCCTGATACCACCAGGTGTACCCAGCCCCATGTCGCTAGACCACAGGTAGCGCAGGATTCGTTTCAAGGGCAGCAGAGTGGGGCTGGCGCTGGCGGATTACGTGGTGAGGCATACACCAGCAGCACGGCCCATCCTGGACCTACTACCAGCACTGCCGTACAACATGGTGAAGTGGCGAGCACCAGAAGGGCAGTTGAAGCTGGTACGGTGGCACGTGCAGTAGTTCCCCCGTTGCAGCCACCGCGCAGACAGGCCCGTAGAGCCCCTAGGATCCCTGACGTACTGGCAAACCCTGATTGTTAGCCCCCATCTTCAGCCGCACCATTAGTTCCCCCTTTCACCGCCCAGTCAGGAGTTCGGGTGGAGACAGCTCAGATTGGATCGGCACTGGGGTTTTTTGAGCTGTTCTTCACTGCGGAGCTCTTTGACCTAGTCATGGCAGAAACAAATCGGTATGCCACTCAATTTATAAACGCCAACCCGGAAAGCTTCTATGCCCAGCCTTTCCGGTGGAAACCAGTCCAAGTTTCCGAATGTAAAACTTTACTGGGCCTTCTCCTTAACATGGGCCTGACAAAAAAACATGAATTGCGGTCATATTGGTCCACAAATCCAATTCATCACATGCCCATGTACTCTGCTGCCCTGTCCAGGACACGATTTGAGACCATCCTGCGTTTCCTGCACTTTAGCGACAACACCACCTCCCGTCCCAGAGGCCACCCAGCTTTTGACCGGCTCCACAAAATTCGGCCCCTCATAGACTACTTCAACCTTAAATTTGCAGATTTGTATACCCCCGCACAAAACATCTGCGTAGACGAGTTCCTGATACATTTTACCGGGCGCCTTGGCTTCAAACAGTACATCCCAAGCAAGCGCGCCCGGTATGGGGTCAAATTGTATAAGCACTGTGAAAGGGCCACAGGCTATACACACAAATTTCGGATCTATGAGGGAAAAGATCAGACCCTGGAGCCAGTCGGTTGCCCTGACTATCTGGGGAGCAGTGGGAAGATAGTCTGGGACTTGGTGTCACCCTTATTCGGCAAGGGGTACAATCTTTGTGTGGACAATTTCTACACAAGTGTGGCCCTCTTCAGGCATTTATTCCTAGAACAGATTGGCTGCTGTTGCACCGTGCGACCTAGTCACCGGGGCTTCCCCCAATGGCTCGTTACCACCCGTCTTGCAAGGGGGGAGAGGGCTACCTTGTGTAACCAAGAACCGCTCGCGGTAAAACGGAGAGACAAGAGTGACGTTTACATGCTCTCCTCCATTCACGCAGACACGACAATACAAATTGAACGGGCAACCAGTGTCGTTAAAAAGCCCCTCTCAGTCCACGACTATAAACTCCACATGGGAGGGGTGGACTTCAATGACCAGATGTTGGCCCCATATTTGCTTTCCCGCAAGCCAGACGCTGTATAAGAAGGTGTATGTATATTTAATTCAATTGGATATATATAATAGTTTTGTTCTGTACAGTAAGGCTGGGAGAACAGGATCCTTCCTCAAATTTCAGGAAGAGATCATCAAGAACTTCCTGTATCCAGGAGGTTCTGTGGCTCCAACCACCAGTGTAGTGAGACGTCTACACGAGCGACATTTCCCCAATGTCGTTGCTGGTACCTCAAACCAACCGCCACCCCGAAAAAGATGTTGTGTCTGTAGCAGGAGTGGAATAAGCCGTGACATCCGTTATTTCTGTTCTGACTGTCCTGACCACCCTGCCCTATGCCTAGGGGAGTGTTTCCGGAAGTACCACACTTAGGTACACTTAGGGACGTAGGGACAGCACAACACAGGTAGTTTTTACAATCAGGCTCTAGGGTCTCTCAGGTTACTAGGTTTTGAGAGACCCTAACACATAGGGGTGCTGGTGTGCTACAGCAGAAATGTGAAACGGTAGAAACGTCTCCTTTCACTTGGGATAAAGTGCATAATGTACTTCACACCATCTCTGTGGGATTTCCACTTTGCACATTGTCCCATGGGAAAGGAGAGGTTTCTGCTAGGAAAATAAAGAGTGAAATGGTATGTTCAGGTTTTATAAAAAATGTTTTATGTTCAGGTTTTATAAAGTTTGTAACGTTCAAGTTTATGAGCCTGCTGCTTTTTTTTCTTCTTTTTTTTCCGCCCTAACCACCCTTTATTTTCCAGGTAGACCAACGGACCAACCGACGAAAATGCTGCAGCACTGATGTGCATTCTGAGAAAAGCATTGCGCTGCTGTCAGAAGACACGTGAAGTCGATGTATGCGGCGCTGCAAGACGAGATTTCGCCTCTGCAGTACAGGTACGTTTGCCCAGGCATATGAGCTGAGGAGAGGTGTTGGAGTTCATATGCTTTGGCAAACACTTTGTATCAAAAATCTGGCAAAGATGTCTTCCTCCACAACAATCGATTGATCGATGTGAATGGAGAAATCACGTTTGCCAGGACATAGGAGCTGAAGTGGGTATGGATGTTTGGGCGGAGCCCCTATGTCCTGGCAATCGCCAGGCCCCTCTCTTTTTTTTCTTGCATATTTTTTGGCAGAGATTTTTTCATCCACATCGATCGATGTGAATGAAGAAATCCGTGCCGTTCATTTTTTCTTTCAGCCCAGAGGCTGAACGGAAAAAAAATCTCATTACTCGTATGCTCCATATAATGAGAATAGCAGAAACTCCTAATGCTGGCCATACATGTAATGATTGCGGAGACCCTCAAATGCCAGAGCAGTACAAAAACCTCACGTGACCCGTATTTTGGAAAGAAGACATCCCAATTCGCTGAGGGGCATATTGAGTCCATGAAAGATTGAACTTTTTGTCACAAGTTAGCGGAAAGGGAGACTTTGTGAGAAAAAACTAAAAAAATCAAATTCCGCTAACTTGTGCCAAAAAAAAAAAAACTTCTATGAACTCGCCATGCCCCTCACAGAATACCTTGGGGGATCTTCTTTTTAAAATGGGGTCACATTTGGGGTATTTTTACTACCCTGGCATTTTAGGGGCCCTAAAGCGTGAGAAGAAAAATGTGTAAAAATGCCATCCTAAAAGATACTCATTGGAATTAGGGCCCCTTGCCGCATCTTGGCTGCAAAAAAGTGGCACACATGTGGTATCGCCATACTCAGGAGAAGTAGGGCAATGTGTTTTGGGGTGTATTTGTACATATACCCATGCTGGGTATGAAAAATATCTCTGTAAATGACAACTTTTTCAATTTTTTTTATACATTTACAGAGATATTTTTCACACACAGTATGGGTATATGTAAAAATACACCCCAAAACACATTGCCCTACTTCTCCTGAGTACGGCGATACCACATGTGTGCCACTTTTTTGCAGCCAAGATGCTCAAAGGGGCCCTAAATCCAATGAGTACCTTTAGGATTTCACAGGGCATTTTTACGCATTTGGATTCTCACGCTTTAGGGGCCCCTAAAATGCCAGGGCAGTATAAATACCCTACAAGTGACCCTATTTCGTAAAGTAGACACCCTAAGGTATTCGGTGTTGGGCATAGTAAGTTCATGGAAGTTTTTATTTTTTGTCACAAGTTAGCGGAAAATTAAATTTTTGGAAAAAAAATAAACAATTTCCACTAACTTATGACAAAAATAAAAACTTCCATGAACTCACTATGCCCCTCAGTGAATACCTTAGGGTGTCTACTTTTCGAAATGGGGTAATTAATGGGGTGTTTCTACTGTCTGGGCATTGTAGTACCTTAGGAAACAGGACAGGTGCTCAGAAAGTCAAAGTGCGGAAATTCACTTTTTTGCACCATAGTTTGTAAACTTTTACCCAAACCAATACATATACACTTATTGTATTTTTTTTTATCAAAGACATGTAAAACAATAAATTTTGAGAAAAATTTATAGAGAAATGTAGTTTTATTTGGCAAATTTTCCAACAGAAAGTGAAAAATGTAATTTTTTTGCAAAAATGTCGTCAAAAAAAGTAAAATATCAAAAAAAGTAAAAATGTCAGCAGCAATGAAATACCACCAATTCAAAGCTCTATTAGTGAGAAGAAAAGGAGGTAAAATTCATTTGGGTGGTAAGTTGTATGACGGAGCAATAAACGGTGAAAATAGCGTAGTGCAGAATTGTAAAAAGTGGCCTGGTAATTAAGGGAGTTTAAGCTAGGGGGGCTGAGGTGGTTAAGTCGCTGTTGTACTTCTTCCTGGGTCAGACAGGGCACTTTTAATGGTGAATTTACTTTTACATTCTGCATTTCATCTGACAGTTTATTTTCCTCAGTGAATATAGTGGAGAAAATTTTTTTTAATAGTTTTGCTTTATCCTTGTCGCTCTCTGCAACAACCCCCTCATTTCTGTGTAGACTGCCGACTCCTTCAGATTTATATTTTTTACCATTTATATAATTGAAGAACATTTTAGGGTTAGTTTTTCTCTCTTTGGCAATTAATCTCTCGGTCTCTAGTTTGACCGCTTTTATTAGTTTTTTACATATTCTTTTTTTTTCCCTTATAGTTTATCAGTGCTTCCTGGCTCCACTCCTGTTTTAGTGATTTATATGCTTTCTTTTTGTCATTTATTGATTTCATTACGGTTCTATGTATCCACGTTGGTTTCTTAGCCTTTCATTCCTATAAGGTATGCACCTCTCACAATTAGATGTTACAATGCTTTTAAAAATCTCCCATTTTGTGTTTGTATTTTTATTTTTGAGGACTTTGTCTCAGTTAGTTAGGCCTATGCCTCTCTTTGTTGGCAAAATTTAGCTTTTTTGAAGTTTGGCATTTTTGTTCCTCCCTTTAGAAACTCTTGTTTGAAGGATATTTGGAAGGTTATTACTTTATGGTCACTATTTCCTAGGTGTCCCTCAACCTGCACATCAGTTGTTCTATCAGGTCTATTGGTTAAGTCCAGTATGGCCGTCCCTCTAGTTGGGTCCTGAACCCAGTTAATTGTCTTTGGCTATTGCCAAGAACCTGTTTCCTTTATGGGATGTACAGCTTTCAGTTTCCCAGTCCATATCTGGGTGGTTGAAGTCCCCCATAATAACGACTTCATTATGATTTGCCGCCTCGTCTATCTCGTTTAGTAATAGATTTTCTGTGGAATCTGGTATATTAGGTGGTTTATAATAATTTCCTATTAGTAATTTATTATTGTTTTTGCCTCCATGTATTTCTACCCATAGTGACTCCACATGTTCATGTCTCTCACAGATGTCTTCTTGAATTGTGGGCCTTAGACAGGACTTCACATAAAGGCAGACCCCTCACCCTCTCTGTTTTTGACGATCCTTTCTAAACAGATTGTAACCTTTTATATTAACTGCCCAGTCATAGCTATCATCCAGCCATGTCTCAGTTATTCCCACTATGCCATAGTCCTCCTCACACATCACTAATTCCAGTTCACCAGTCTTGTTAGTCAGGCTTCTGGCATTAGTATATATACATTTGAGAGGTTTATGTATATTTTTTTACCCTACACCTTTCATTCTGAACTGTTCTAGTCCCCCCTTCCATTCCTGTGCCCAAAACAGTAAAAAAAAAATAATAATACGTCTATAACTTCCTTCAAAACCTTTTTTGTTTTTTCCTTAGCACATACGTACCATCAATAAAGTTGGACTCAGTTGGGGCAGATTTTCATTGTGGTGTTCAGTTCAAACTTTGACCTTATAACTAGGGATGAACGTCAGGGGCAATATTCAAATTTGTGATATTTTGCGAATATTCACCATATATTCACAAATTCAAAAATTCGTTATCTCCAGTCATTATCAGCAATTAAAAAATTCGCATTACAAAAATTTTCATTCAACACTACTCCTAAAATCAAAGATATTGCAGCCTTCTCATTGGCCCACAAGCTAGAAGCAGGGAGGGATCATGTGTACTGTTCATTATCTCCAGTCATTATTTTCTTGATTGCGGAAATTGACAATTTAAAATTTGCATTACGAAAATTTGCATTACGAAAATTCGCATTCAACACTACTCCTAAAATCAAAGATATTGCATCCTTCTCATTGGCCCTCAAGCTAGAAGCACCGAGGGATCATGTGTACTGTACGTTATCTCCAGTCATTATTTTCTAGATTGCAGCGACTAATCAGACACATACCAGGCTACCGTTTGTCAAAGACAACAAGCATATTTTATCACTTTTGGAAAACATAGCATGGACACCCAATTACACTCGGGCAACATGCAATGTCACTTCATTGTATACCTCCATTTTGTATGACTGGGCCATTAAGACTCTGGGTTGATTTGTGGACACCTATGGGAATTTTCTGTATTTTTCAATCAGTTTTTTAAAATCAAAACATTTATAGTGATCTTGTCTCGGGTAAAATACTTGTGTCCACATACTGTAAACTCATCTAAGGAAACACTTTGTTACATGCCAGCTCATGTCATCCAATACACGTTAAAAAAGCCATTCCTATGGGTGAACTTTGTAGGGAAAAGAGAAACTGCTCCACTGACAGTCCATAGTAAAAATGAACATAGGGATACATGTACCAGATTAAATAAGAGGCTATCCCAGGTGGCCTGTCAATCGGGCAGTGGAGAAAGTTTAAAAATTAAGCAGAATTAACATGATTTGCAGTGATGGTAAACACAAAGCACAGAATGATATGCAATTGACTTTCTGTGATCAGTGATGAATGCGGAATCTGAGCAGTTAAATGTAGGCGCGCAATTCGTCATTCCTCATCATTCCAACTGCTACTTACAAAGAAATGCACTCCAGACAAAGTAATTTATCGCAAATTTCTTTGTGAAATTTAGCAAAGCAGTCAAATCGGATTTCTGTAAACTTCGCTCATCTCTACCAAATATTGTGAACAATTCAAGGAAATAAAAACCATTTTTTTTATAATTGCTTGCACATGCTCAGACAAGACCATATACATGATAACATTTTTGCAAAAGGAGTACGGACTGTACCTAAGAAGGCCCCAACATTGGGACATTCCACAGTGGAATTGTGGAGTTGCAACCTGGTTGAAAAAGGTGCAGAGCTTAGTCTGACATTTAGGGCCTACCATGTTGGTTGCATTGCTTTACAAGAAGTATTACATCCCATGTTTGCATGTTTAATTACATGTCAGTTTCCTATCAGCTATGAAGCTTGTAAGATCTGTGGAAAGTACATTTTGTGTGCCAACTGCCAGTCCATGTATGCAGAACTTTCTTGATATCTTTGCTTTTGAATTCGTCAGAAAAGAACTGTTCTGCTTCACAAGTGCCACATCATTGCGCCTTTCCCATTACTGTACAGCCCAGAGAGAGACAGGGTGAGTGAATACTACTATAACCATTCTTGCTACTATCACTCTTATCCTCCTCCTCTACTCTCCTCCCTATGGCACGCTGCACAAAGACCCAACAGTTTCTACAGCTGAGTGACATTTTTATAAAATGCCTTGTGTATACTTTCAGTAAATATATAGGTTTGGGGTTTTATTAAGATTATTTTTTACTATTTTGATGATTATGATCTATTTGGAAATGCTCAAAGTACAAAAATTGCTCTGGCTACCAGAGTTGCAAAATGTCAAGAAAAAACCCTGGCAGCAAAAGGGTTAATTTTTAGATCAGAGGCATCTTATATGAATGGCCTATTTTTGTAAGCAGGTGAAATACTATTGTTTCCCAAAAATAATTTATTAAAGAAACATAAATCATATGCCTCTTTATTAATTTAATAGGAATAAACAGAATGTTGGCACTTGGCAGCTTTAAAGCTAAGATTGTACCACCAGGGGTAAAACTGGTTACCATTATTTAGACTCATAACAGAACTGTCAAGCAAAATTCTGTTTCAGTAGCTTGAGATGCCCAACCAATGTCAGGCAATCTGGCAGTTAGTAGATTAATCTCAGCAGAAAGAAATCCTGTTGTGCTTTGTGCAAAAGTTAATTTTGGTGCGTATGTTAAAATATCATACACAATTTAGACAGAAGAGTCAAACAGTTCTGATATTAAAATATTACATTTTTTAAAACATTGTGTTTGCAAGTTCTTTATTTAAATCAATATACTGTACAGTATGCTTTAGTTCAGAGAATATTCTCAGCTAATCTGAATTTTAGACTCTGACTGTAGATGTTAAGTAATTTAGTTCTTCAACATATAAAGTTGATTAAATCCCCCTTTTAACGTAACTGAATAAAATACAAATGTTTGTACAATAGCCACCAGTCTTTGGTGGATAATAAGAAGTAGGTTTTGCTGAGTCCATCTTGTTCACTGGGATGAAAGTATTGTTAACAAAACAAATGCATGGGGTAGAAAGCACTCTTGATCTCTGTGAACACGGACCTGTGAAAGATTGTCAATCAAAAAGAGTGGCATCTTTTTAAAGAATGAGCATAACTCATGGGGAATAAATACTATTCAGACGTATTGGTGCAACACAATTGCAATTCCTATTGCAAAACTATAATTAATTTAATTATGCTCAGTCAACAAAATAAGAACAGTATTATCATGTTATGATATGTTAATTACATACAACAAAACTATAATTAAAAAAATATAATACATTTATGCATAAATTTAGTAAATAAATTGCAGCATGTAGAACAAAAGAAAAAACTATATTATTTTTGTATTTAAAGGGAACCTGTTATGTTGAACATAGTGTCTTAGCTGCAGACAGCATGTTATAGAACTGGAAGTGATTATAGGAACCCCGACATGGCCCTGATCTCCACATCATTAAATCGCTCTGAGATTACATGAAGAGACAGATACATTTCAGGAAGCCTACATCCACTGAAGATTTGTGGTTAGTTCTCCTGGATGTTTGGAGCAACCTCACTGCTGAATTTCCTCATAAACTGTGCTACTACTATTATCATGCCTAAAATTGCCACTACTACCACCAACACTGCTATGCATTTGGTCTCCCGACTCTGGCTGAACCACCTCCTCATGGCAATCCGTAAACTGAAGTTGAAACTTCTGCCAAAGGTCATCAACAGGTAAGCAATCAATTATCTTCCATAGTACATGGGGTGTTTTTGCTCTTAGGAAAAGAAGAAGAAGGCACCCCACTAAAAGGGGACAGTAAAGACAGAGATGATGCAAGAGAAAGGCTTCTCTGGGACCATAAAGAGGAGGTCAGGAGAAATGCACTGAGCCCCACCTAAAAAGGAAGGAATCAGACTCAGAGGTGGCATTGACATCTTTCCACTGTGACTGAGAGGATTAGTGATCCATCCAGTCAACAATATCCTTCTCTTTGGCCTTAATCGCCCATCAGAAGCAAGGGAGAACTGTGGCCTGCTGCTGCTACTTTTATTACCTTCCACTCTATTTTTACCAGACATTTTATTATAAGTCCTTTTCAAACAGAGACAAGTAATAGGTTTGGTACACTAATTATTAAACAATAGCAAAAATGCACACAATGTGTTGAATTAAACTGGTAGGTTGATGCAGTAAAATGTGTTGAATAAAACTGGTATATTAATCCAAGGAAAAAGTGCTAAATTAAACAATAATATTGACACAGTAAAATGCACTGAATTAAACTGGCATATTGACTCAAATGTGTTGAACTGCACATATTGACACAGAAAAGGTGTTGAACTGTGCAAATATAAACAATGGCAAAAATGAAAGTTTTTTCCGGTAATTAACAGACAGAGGTGCAATTAAATGTCCCCTTCTAACACACTACACACTGATATTGACAATTTACAATAGTATATTTATGTAGCAAAATGTGTTGAATTAAACTGACATATTGATGCAGTGAAATGCATTGAATTAAACTGGTATATTGATGCAGTAAAATGTGTTGAATTAAACTTGTATTTTGATGCAGGAAAATGTGTTCAGTTAAACTGTTATACTGATCTGATAAAATGCATTAAATTATAATGGGATATTGATGCAGCAAAATACAATTAAGTCAACTGGTATAGATACACAGTAAAATGTTTGAACTGCATAGTTATAAACAGTAGCAAAATTACAGCAGTTTTTTTTCCATTATTAACAAAGGCACTATTAAACATCCCCTTGTGGGAGACACAGCAAAATTTAATTCAAAATTTACAGTGGTATAAAATTGATACAGTAAATTGCATTGCATTAAACTATTAAATTGACACAGTAAAATGCATAGAATGAAACTAGTATATCGATTTAGTAAAATGTGTTGAACTAAACTGATATATTGATGCCGGAAAATGCACTAAAGCAGGTATGTTTATGCAGTTAAATTTCATTATACTGTGCAATTATAAAATGTAACAAAATTGTGGTTGTTTTTTTTTCACAAAGAAAAAGACTGAATTTGAGGATGTTGAGGATGTTGTCCTGGTGGTCCCCTTGTCTTTACTATTTAGCCCCTATACAAGGATCTGGGGAGCCATCCGGCTGCTATCACTAGAAATAGTCTCATTATAGTTGGCAGTTGAAACACAAAAGGTCAAAGACTCCAGTGCAATGCACCAGAGGAACAGGCAAAGCACACAGACAGAGCTAGGTGAAGAATAGGCTGGCAGAGTACATGTAAGATCAAGCCAACCACAGACTGAACAATAAAAAGTCAGGCAAACAGAATACATACACATCCATGGAACAGATACTGGGGAATGGCAAACAGAACTTAGGTCAGAGTTCAGACACAGAACAAGCAGACAGACTAGTATGAAGAGATACAAACAGAACTTCTTACACAACTAAGGGCACGACACAGGTCAGAATATGTAGCAGAGCAAATGAACCCATAAAACCAACAGGCACACAAACAAAGGCAGAGAAAGTTAATCCTAGCAGGGCAGAACTAAAGCGATATACAAAGCACAATGGCACCACTTCACACTAATAGGAAAACGACACCAGGACATACAGAACAAGGGCAAACAAGAACCGCCATTGAACACAATGGCACAAATTCAAACCCACAAATGAAAGGCTATTATAACACATGAACTGTAAAAGCTTGATGTTTTTTGAGAAAAAGAGGTTTTCTGCTCAGGCACAGGAAAAAAAAAAATTGTGATTGAATAAGCAGCCCCAGCTCCCCTAAAATACACATAGTGGTGCATCACCAATGAGACAAGGTGAGGCAACTGCCTCAGGCACAACCAGGTAGGGGTAAGAGGGGGGCAGCGGAAGGGGGTTTATCTGTTTCTGCAGTATAGTATTAGGAAGCACTGTGGTCACGGTATGTGACACTGTATTATCCTGTACTTTTTGTATGTAATAATGTTTTCCAAGTATGTCTTCAACAGTAGGCTTGAACGGAAATGGTTTAGTTAAGAAATTGGCATACGGACTTGGGTTGCCCTTTCAGTCGAAAGTCTAGGTGCACCCCTGAATACACACACAGAACAATTCCTCTATTCCTCTCTCTCTAGTGATAAAACACTGATTTTCTAACTATTAATTCAATCTACAGTACCTAACTAGTGTTGAGCGCGAATATTCGAATCACAAATTTTAATCGTGGATATCGCCACTTCGAGAATTCGCAAATATAGTGCTATATATTTGTATTCGCAAATATTGTTGATCGCGAATATTCTAATCGCGAATTTATGGTGAATATCAGCACTTAGCAACATCCCTAGCAACCAATAGGAAAGTTGCCTACCCCTTAGTGTTGATTGCGAATATTCTAATCGCAAATTTTATCAGAAATATATTACATTGTCGATTTTTGCACTCAAGTAAATAAGATCACGAATTCTCAAATTTCCTAATTTATGGTGAATATTCGGCTAAAAATTTGCGAAATATTGCAAATTCGAATATTGCTTTTTGCCGCTCATCACTGTACCTAACTAAACATATCCCTAAAGCCCTGCAACAACCTAAGATCCCATCACTGGCTAAGCTCACAATGGTCATTGCGTTTCTGAGCTACTGTAGCACACAACCTGAAGGACCAGCCAATATCCTGCCCTCTAATTGTCTGAGAGGCTGCCTAACAAGTATTGTGGACAAGCTCAACATCCAGGGCCCTTCCTAGGGTCTTGCTATTCTAAATCTTCATCCACCCTGCTCTGTTACCCTTGCATTTTAATAGTAACATTGCAATGGCAGTTACAGTTTTGCATTTGTTCCAAGCGACATTCAGATTTGTTTGTCAGAATAATTTTCATGAAATTTGTGACAAATCCAATTAGTCCAAAACCGATTCATTAATCTCTACTAACAATATAATTTTCAACTGGATTAAAGCAAAAACACTAGGCTATGGAGTGAGGTCAGGGTGAGGTGTGACTGCAATCTCTGCACCTTATTGCAGAATATATTAGAACAGCACAAATACTTCAAAATACTGTAGGTATAATAGGTAGGTATATAAATACATGTGATTATGATACATAATATGATAGATAGATAAATAGATAGATAGATAGATAGATAGATAGATAGATAGATAGAATGTATAAATGTATATGAAATACAAATGAAAGAGAAAAAGATAATTTAACATTACGCAAAAATAGTGTGGTACATTTTACTAATTCTACATGTTAAGTATAGTACTAATAATATATTTATGCCATGTAAATATACACCACCTGTAAAATAATTCTTTTTTTTTCAATAACTTAGCTTAAAGTAAAATCTGTCTCGATTTGCATAGAATATCAGGTGACATGCCTTGTAGGCCTGCACCAGATGGACAGAGAAAGGTTGCTGTGAACCATATGCTCAGAAAATGGTCCAGGCAGAATTTGACTCTCCAGAAACATAGGATTTAGTACAACAAGCCTAACTAAATAATCTATTCTGTTCTAAATGTGACGCCAATAATAATCATTTGCCTGTGAAGTGTATCTTGGGAATGTGCAATCTAAGGAAACACCAGAAGCACTAATTATATTCACAACTAAAAAACACTTAAGAAATATTAAGACATTAGCATATCTGCCAATGCAGATGGGTTTATATCTGTTAACAATATGTCTATTTGTTGTCTTGTTTTCCATGAAAAGTCACAAATCTAAAGTTCATTTCATAACAAAAAAATAATAATTGGTTCTAATCTTAACTGAAGACATTAAAAAGAAATTTAGAAACAAATCATAGTTTATAATAACACAAATAATATGGTGCAGTGGTTATAGAAGTAACACATATATAGTATCATATATAGCAAACAGTAGACAACATACACGTGATGAACATTGTTACTAGTAATGAGCGAAGTGAGCTTCGGATGCTACATCCGAAATTGCTTCGTTCAAAACTTCAGATTAATACTGTACGGATATCTGTCTCTATACAGTATTAAAATGTATGGGCTCCGACTGGAACCTTAGAACCCGAGCCAAGTTCGGTTCCAAGTTTTAAAGAGGTTTTCCACTTTTAAAAAAAATGTCAAAGTTATCAGAGCCCATTCATTTTAATACTGTACCTAGATGGATCTCCGTGCAGTATTAATCTGAAGTTTTGAATGTAACAACTTCGGATGTAGCATCTGAAGCTAGCTTTTCTCATCACTAAAAATGTTCTACCTATATATGCTATGTCAATATTTTGTAATGTTTAATTCAGTTTTGTAGACATGTAAGCAAACGTAACTGGATACAATATAAGTTATCATATATCAAAAATGTGATGTGAAATTTGCATGACATGTTTTGCTACATGCCAAATTTGGATTTTTGTAACGCTGCCCATATATTTGTTGCCACCTAAAATATAGTAGAAAGTAGTAAGTATACAGGGAATTATAGGCTGTAATACATGTAAGCTAACAAAACACACATATGTAAATCTTACATGGTAGGATTATAGTTTTGACTTGAAGGACCTGGGTCTTTTTTCCTACCTTACCAACTACTATATGTAACTATAAAGATATGCTGGTGCATAACTACCACATTCCCCTTTAACCTTTAAAGGGCATGTGCCAAACATGTATGTTGCAGCCTGAATGGCATTAAAGGGGTTTTTGTCACTATAGAGAAAGTTAATACAAGCCAATTACTAATATATTGTTCTTATCCATATTGCATCCTTTGCTGGCTGCATTCATTTTTCCATCACATTATACCCTGCCAAGCATGGCCACCGCTGATGGCTTGCAGGGTGGTTGTAACCATGGAATCAAGCAGTGTATAATGTGAATGAAATGAAAAATGAATCCAGCCAGGAAAGGAAGCTATATGGATAATAGCAATACATTAGTAAGTGGCTTATATTAACTTTCTGTACATAATAAAAGCTACTTACTGAAGTGACAACCCCTTTAATGACCTGCGCCATACATGTATGGTGTACTGATTGAGCAGGCCCAGAAGCTAGTAACAGCTGGGCCGATGTGGTACCCACTGGCATCAGTGAAAAAGCAAATGCCAATGGATAAATCCCTTAGATGCTGCAGTCAATACTGACGACTGCATTTAAGGTTTACAGAGATGGAGCTCCTTTTCTCACTTCATTGGCTCCCTGTGATATGAAATAAATCACATAAAATATATATCAATAATAAAAATATATTCGCCGTCCTGCTTTGCATATATCTGTTGAAAAGCCTGTTGTGAAAAAGTAGAACAAAATTTGGGCCTAATTGACATTCTGCGGTGCAGTGATATATTTTGAAGCCCTGTTTTCAGTGTATTACTGGTGAAATAAAAATATATTTGCCGTCCAGCTTTGCATATATCTGTTGAAAAGCCTGTTGTGTAAAAGTAGAACAAAATTTGGGCCTAATTGACGTTCTTCGGTGCTGTGATATATTGTGCAGTCCAGTTTGCCGTGTATTAGTGGCGAAATAAAAAATATTTAATCTAACATTGGAATATTTGATCTAACAGTGTGTCAGATAGAGAATTGCCAGGCCCTGCATAGGGGAGTAGCAGAGTCATAAATGTTTCTGGCGCAGGCACAGGTCGCAGCAGAGTAAGGGGACGTGGCAGCAGGGGTCGCAGCGAGAGGCCTGAGCTCACAGTGTCCTCTAGCGGTTGTGTCTTGACAAGAAACCCAGCGGTTCTTGAATGGTTGAGTCGGTCATCCACTTTGTCCCAAGTGACATTGGACACCCCCAGCCAAGAGTCAGTGGGTTCCTCTGACAATTAGTTGGCATGGCCCGGGAGTAGGGCCTGTGCCTTCACCTGTCCTCAACCTGCCATTGTCCTTTTCTGTTCCCTCAGCCAGAGAAGTATTATATGCTGTGGGCTCGGCTCCACTTTTCAGCGAGGACGAGCTACTAGAGGACAGTCGAGGAGACATCCGCCGCTTCCTCCACTTGGTAGGCAAGTAGTGATGAGTAATGTTGATCAAGCATGCTCGTCCAAACACCAGTTCGGCTCGAGCATCTTGATGCTCAGCACTTGGCAGTACTCGGCTGAGTGCCGCATGTGCTCGAGCTCAATGCTCGAGTCTCCTCTCCGCACGTTTATTGGCTGCTATGCAGCCAATAAACATGCAGGGAGGTACTGGCACACACTGTAATGCCGTAGCCATCCTGGCAACTGGCATCACAGTGATTGGCTATCCGGAACGCGTCAACGGGTGCTAAATAGCACCCGATGACATGTGTTCGGCTCAGTATTAGTCAGGGAGAGCTGAGTATAGGAAGGGACAGACAGTGTAGGGAGTGTTACAAATCTTTTAATATTAGAAAAACATTTCAGAGACCCAAACGTCCTTTTAAGGACTATTGCGAGTGACAGCCGCAATATATATTTGTAGCGCAACCTGCACTAAATTGCTCTGTCTTAGAGAGAGCTGTGCATATAAGGGAAAGACAGTTTAGGGAGTGTTATCGGAAGATTTCTATTAGAAAAACTTTTCAGAGACCCAAAAGTCCTTTTGAGGACTATTGTGTGTGACAGCCGCAATATATGCTTTTAGTGCATGCTGCGCTTAATAGTGTCTAATAGGCCGCTGCGGACATTTAAATTATCCGTGCCACATCTCCTGTTTAAAGTGTGCGCATCCCTAAAATATCAGTGATATCCAGTGTACTTTTTCCGTAGACGGTGTCCGCTGCGGACAGTTAAATTATTTGAGCCACATCTCTTGTGTAAAGTGTGCGCATCCCAAAAATATCTGTGACATCCAGTTAACTTTTTCCATAGACGGTGTCCGCTGCGGACAGTGACGTTACCAGGGGAATATCCTCAGTGTAACGTGTGCTTTTAAAAAAATTATCAGTGACAAACAGTGTACTTTTTCAATAGACGGTGTTCTACTTCTGACAGTGACATTACCAAGGGTATATCTGCAGTGTAACGTTTGCTTTTAAAAAGTTTCAGTGACATACAGTGTAGTTTTTCAATAGACGGTGTCTGCTTCTGACAGTGACATTACCAGGGGTATTTCTCCAGTGTAACGTTTGCATTTAAAAAGTTTATCAGTGACATACAGTGTAGTTTTTCAATAGATGGTGTCCGCTTCTGACAGTGACATTACCAGGGGTATTTCTCCAGTGTAACGTTTGCATTTAAAAAATTTATCAGTGACATACAGTTTACTTTTTCAATAGATGGTGTCCGCTGTGGACAGTGACATTAATTGCGCTACATCTGCAGTGTAACGTGTGCTGAAAAAATGTATCTGTGACATACAGTGTACTTTTTCCGTAGACGCTGCGGACAGTTATATTACCAGGGGACAATCTAAAGTGTAATGTGTGCGCTTAAAAAATTTGTCTGTGACATACAGTGTACTTTTTCCATAGACGCTGCGGACAGTGATATTACCTGTGGTACCTCTCATGTATAATGTTTCCTCATTCCAAATACCTGTGACATTCTATGTAATTTTTTTATTAGCCACTGGTGACAGCATTGACATTGTCTGTGGAATATCTCCTGAGTGACATTTCCACATCCTAAATACCTTTTTAAATTTTTTTGCGCATACACTTCCAAATCCTACTCTACTGTACGTGTGACATACTTTCAAGCATATATAACATTTAAACTGAAGAAGGCAAGCAGTAAGGTACGGGGCCATAATGCTGAAGATGCATACAGTTGCCGTTGCCCTGGGCATGTTGAAACTGTGCCTGCTGCCAGAGCACAATCATCTACGATACCTAGCTTCATGTCCCAGTTTGCAGGGTGGTGCGGGACACCACTCTTAAAGTCAGACCAGTGTGACAAGGTGGTCGGTTGGATTGCAGCAGATAGTGCTTCCAGTCGGTTAAGCATCACCCTGTCTTCCACCAAGTCCAGTCTCAGTAGCCAACAGTCTGGTCAACACAATCCTCACCCTGATCCTCCTTCCTCCCAGCATGGAGAGTCTGGGCAAACATGTGATTCCACACTCGGATATTACGCAAACCTTTTTTCATCAGCCTTCCTTTGTTTGGCCCTCTCGCCAAGCACACTTTAAGAGGGACAGATTTTGTGCCCTGATTCCTAACCTCTTGAGCATCCCCATTCACAAGAAGATGACGGTGGGGAACGGCAATTACTGTTTATTGAGGTGGATGATGATGAGACACATTTGCCAATAAGTGAACGCCAATTACTGTCTGAAGAGGTCGATGAAGAGGATGACACGCAGTTGTCAATCCCTGAGATTGTGGTTAGGTCAACAAGTCAGGAGGATGAACAGAGTGAGGAAGTGGAAGAGGAGGTGGTAGACGATGAAGTCACTTACTTAACCTGGGAAGGTTGAAAGCCGAGCGAGGACAGCAGTACATAGGGGGAGGGATGAGCAGCACTGCAGGCTAGAAGAGGCAGTGGGGTGGCAAAAGGGAAAAGGCGGTACACACCAAACAGGCCGGCAACTGTTCCACAGAGCACCACCTTGCGGAAATCTCCTTTGCCAAGGGGTAAGTGTTCCGCAGTATGGCACTTTTTTGAGGAAAGTGCGGACGACAAAAGAATAGTAGTTTACGACCTGTGCCGTACCAAAATGAACTGGAGTGTGAACACTAGAAACCTCACCACCACCACCATGATCCACCACATGGCATCCAAGCACCCTAATAAGTAGGACAAACGCCTAGGTCCACAATCTGTCTGAGGGTCACACCACTGCTTCCTCTTCCCCTATGTTATGTGCTTGCCAATCCCCTGTCGAAGTTGCAGCCCAGATGCCTCCTGCCCTGCCCCGGGACCTTTGCAAGCAACATCAGCGACCACCTCCACTTCCGTTTACCAGCACAGCATCCAAATGTTCTTACCCCAGGCCTTTGAACGCAAGAGCAAATACCCAGCCACCCACCCACAGGCCATAGCACTAAATGTGCAGCTTTCCAAATTACTGGAATTGGAAATGTTGCCATTTAGTCTTGTGGACACTGAGGCCTTCCGCAGCCTGATGTCAGCGGCCATCCCGCGTTACGCAGTCCCCAGCCGCCACTATTTTTCAAGGTGTGCTTTGCACCCCTTACACCAACATTTTTACTGTAACATCACACGTGCCCTGACCAATGCAGTTACTGGGAAGGTCCACTTAACCACGGACACATCGACAAGTGCATTCGGCCAGTGACGCTACATTTCCCTGACGGCACACTGGGTGAACGTTGTGGAGGCCGGGAGCGTGTTGTACGCCAAGGATGGCTGGGCCCTACGTCGATCAGGGTTTCCGCCAGCACCTACATTAGTATCTCCAACCCCCATTTCTCCTTCGCCTCCTCCTCCACTTCCACCTCCGAATTATCCTCGTGCAGCACCAGTCAGCCATTAGTCGGTAGCTGGAAGCAGTGTAGCACTGCATTTGGGAAGCGGGAACAGGCCGTGCTGAAGCTGTTATGCTTGGGGGACGAACAGTACACCGCCACAGAGCTATGGCAGGGGATAGGAGACCAAATGGAGCTGTGTCTCGCCACTCAACCTTCAATCAGGCATGGTTGTGTCTGATGATGGCCGGAAATTGGTGGCGCCTTTGGAGCTCGGCAAGCTCACACATACCATGACTAGCCCACGTCTTAAACTTAGTGGTTCAGCAGTTTCTCAAAACCTACCACAATTTTCCTGAGCTACTGGTGAAGGTGTGCCGCATGTGTGCACATTTCCGCAAGTCATCGACAGCTTCAGCCGGTCTGTCAATGCTGCAGCAGCGCTTGAAATTGTCAGCTCACTGGCTGTAGTGCAACGTGAGTACGCTCTGGACCTCCACATTCCACATTTTGCCCAGGCTTTGTAAGCAGCAGAGGGCAGTAGTGGATTACCAGCTGCAACATGGTCGTCACCTTTCCAGTCAGCTTCCGCTATTCACAAGCGACCCATTTTGTGGATGACAAGGTCGGAGACATGATGCTCAATATTGAGGATACTGCCCCATAGTGCATGGATGTCTGACCTCTGTGAGGTTTTAAGAAACTTTGAGTAATCAACACAGAAAACAACATGCTCCTGTCAAAGTTGCTGGTGCTGCAGTCCCTCCCTTTCCAAGTGGTGGCCTCTGCACCTTTCAGAGAACTGATGGCTTGTGCCGAGCCAAGGTGGAGAGTCCCATGTTGTAATTTTTTCGCCAAAAAGGCAGTACCAGCCCTGCACACACATTTAGGACAGAAGGTGGGACAGTCCTTCAGCCTGTCGGTATCTGCCGAAGTGCATTCCAGAGCCGACATGTGGAGCTGTAACTACGGGCAAGGACAATACATGTCCTTCATGGCCCACTGGGTGAATGTGGTTCCTGCACAGCCACACCAGCAACTTGGCCAGGTGATGCCGCTTCCTCCTCCACGTTGTCACGACGTTGGTACTACAACAATGTCGCCTCTACCTCCTCATCCTCCACCATGTCCTCAGCCTCCACTGCAGGGACAATTCACAGGGCACCTCCAGCATACCCCATCTGCATGGCATGGCAGTGTTACGCTGTTCTGCACCTCGTTTCCCTGGGCGAACTGAGTCACACAGGGGAGGAACTGCTCAGTGTCCTGCGTCAAGAAATCGATATCTAGGTTTACATAATAACATTGTAACATAGTATATAAGACCGAAAAAAGACATTTGTCCATCCAGTTCAGCCTGTTTCCTACAAGTTGATGCAGAGAAGGGCAAAAAACCCCTGTGAGGCAGAAGCCAATTTTCCTCACTTAAGGGGAAAAAAATTCCTACCCGACTCCAATCAGGCAATCAGAATAACTCCCTGGATCAACGACCCCTCTCTAGTAGCTATAGCCTGTGATATTAGTACACTCCATAAATACATCCAGGCCCCTCTTGAATTCCTTTATTGTACTCACCATCACCACCTCTTCAAGCAGAGAGTTCCATAGTCTCACTGCTCTTACCGTGAAGAATCATTTTCTATGTTTGTGTACAAACTTTCTTTCCTCCAGACGCAGTGGATGTTCCCTCGTCACAGTCACAGTCCTGGGGATAAATTGAGGATGGGAGAGATCTCTGTACTGACTTCTTATATATTTACACTTGTGGTCATGGCTACGGCTAAGAGATATTCGAAGAACCCTAGGGAGAGAAGCAATGGGAACAACCTAACTCAGCTAGGCGTGTCTCAGCTTACCTTACTAAATGGCTTGTTGTGTGCCCTAAGCCATGATCCTGGGTAGGCCTATAAGTGGGCAAAAACCAAGCCAAGTAGGGTAGAAAAGGAACTCGAATGGCATGTGCAAACTGATCCCCAAGCCAACTGCAAGGCGTCAGGGATCTTAAGCGAAAATTTGGGGTGTATGAGGCAAGACCAGAAGGAGACCTACAACCCATTTTGTGGATGACAAGGTCGGAGACATGATGCTCAATATTGAGGATACTGCCCCAAAGCGGAATGGAGGATCGGGAATACGTTGTAAAACGGATCATGAAAAACCAACTGAACCTTGAAAAGTTTTGGTTCTGGTGCGAGTACTGGCAATGCCCTAGCCTCAGGAGATTGTGGAACTGAAACCTGACTGCCTACACTATGCAGGAATGAGGGCCAAAAAGGACCATGTAGATAGGAAGAAAATCCTTGAATAGTTCCCCAGACAACAGTTCTCCGCTAGCCGTGGTCCGCACGCTGTTCTTTTGTGTACCCCTGAAAATTATTTTAACGCCTGAGACATGAAGACCGACCTACTATCTGAATTTTCTACCGTGAGGGAATGCTGGACCTTGTCCAAAACCCATTTCAATGTGGTTGTAGGGAGTCTGAGGTTAGTGTGGCAAGAAGCTACGAAGTCATAATATACAAGATTCTGTCTATGCCCTCCCATGAGTGAGGGAATGCAATTGCAATGAAGCTACCGGCGAAAATAAATTCTTGATCGTAGTAAAAAGGCAAAGACTTTGCGCGGGGACCTGGTTGACAATATATGATTGACTATGATCAGAGACTGAAATGCTAGAAGGAATTACCCTACTTGTTCCTCTGGCAGGACCTGAACGAAAGCATGAACAATTGAAGCAAGACGAAATATCTGCGTAAGACATGACAATGATGCTGTAAAAGTGAGCGATCAACATGGATTATTAGGATATTAGGGAAGCAGATATGTATGTGATACATACGGGCCAAATCAGCCTAGATGCACAGATGGACAACCAACCAGGCAATCAGCCCAGCAGGACTGAAAACAGTCATCGGGCCCCTGAAGCCATGAGGCCGGAGCTGTCATCGGGCCCTCGAAGCCATGGAGCCGAGTTTTTATTTATTTATCAAGAAATTATAACTATAATAAGTGACCTGAATAGGGTGCAGGTGAAATTAAACCATGGGCCTGACCGATGTGGCAGGCGATACCTAAGATAAACTACGTGGCCTGAATAACATGCCGGGCGAAATACCATTAGGAACGAGACCTGACCGACGTGAAAGGTGACCCCCAACATGAGTTCAACTGCGTAACCTGAAAAGACGAATGGAAGAGTGACAGAAAATGGATATAATAATGGACATTAACTAAAAGGAAACCTAAATAACATAAGCTGGCAAGCAGGTAAAGATGCGAGTCATTCAAAACCAAAAGCATAGCTGCACAGGTGGACAGATAATCATTGGTCGGACCCCTGAAGCCATGGTCCCGAAACAACCACCAGGGGCCCGTAGGGCCGGGCAGCCGCCGAGATGCGAACCTTAAGAATTAAAGGGGTTCTGCAGTTTGTTACAACTGATAATCTATCCTCAGGATAGATCATCAGCATCTGATCGGCCGGGGTCTGACACCCGGGACTCCCACCGATCAGCTGTTTGAGAAGGCAGCGGCGCTGCAGGAGCGCCGCGGCCTTCTCAGTGTTTGCAACTGCTAGCGCCCCGCCCAGTGACGTCACGACTTGTATCAAGTGGCGTGGGCGAGGCTAAGCTCTGTTCACTGAATACAAGTCGTGACGTCAATACAAGTCTTGTCAGACCCCGGCCGATCAGATGCTGATGATCTGACCTGAGGATAGATCATCAGTTGTCCCTTTAAGGACAGCTGGGGAAAAGAATGGGGCTTAACCCAATGGGTTTAGTAATAAACCGGGACTCAATAACCTAAAAAGACAAAGACATGGGGTAAAGCTTCTTAATGAAATGAACCGCAAATACTAATCTGTAAAATATAAATGAACAAAAGAAAACTTCTAAAAGGTGTGCCATGGAAAATAGTATCAGATGGCCGTATGAACTGCCAATGTCGATGTCAATTGTGAAATTCTCTAAGCCAAGAGCCACTCCAGTGAGTGCCTTATGGCAGGAGCCATGCGTGCGAGTCCCTTATGGCAGGAGCCATGCGTGCGAGTCCCTTATGGCAGGAGCCATGCGTGCAAGCCTCTTATGGCGGAACAAGAATCAGATGACCGTGTGAACTACGAATGACGATGCTAGTCGTGAGGTCCTATAAGCGAAGAGCCACTCGTGCGAGCCTCTAATGGCAAGAGCCATGCATGCGAGTCCTTTATGGCAGGAGCCATGTGTGCAAGTATCTTATGGCAGTAGCCATGCGTGCGAGTCTCTCATGGCAGGAGCCACTCGTGCGAGCCTCTAATGGCAGGAGCCATGCATGCGAGTCTCTCATGGCAGGAGCCATGCGTGCGAGTCTCTCATGGCAGGAGCCAAGCCTGCGAGTCTCTCATGGCAGGAGCCATGCGTGCGAGTCTCTCATGGCAGGAGCCATGCGTGCGAGTCTCTCATGGCAGGAGCCATGCGTGCGAGTCTCTCATGGCAGGAGCCATGCGTGCGAGTCTCTCATGGCAGGAGCCATGCGTGCGAGACTCTCATGGCAGGAGCCATGCGTGCGAGCCTCTTATGGCGGAAAAAATCAGATGTTCGTGCAAACTACAAGTGTCGGTGCCAATCGTGAGCCTCTTATGACTTTTTTTTAAATAAACCACTTATGCAGCACCAGAATGCCTTGGGGACTCACATAACCATGACCCCCTCCAACAGCAAACCTGAGATACTAACCAGCCTACAACCATGTCGTACCCCTAACAAACAAAACATGAACACGGAGCCATGAGGCCGGATCAATCATAGGGCCCCTGAAGCCAGAGGCCGAAGCAGTTATAGGGCCCCCAAAGCCGAGAGACTGATCTGGATGAAGTTGTGGTGACGATAAGTAATTAAAACGCAAGCCGGACCTGATGGGATATGCAGCGACTTGAATGATTGGATGGCTAGAAGGTGGCCTAAGAAAAATAACTGCCAACAGGCGTTGAAAATATAGACATTAGTAATCCGAAGCACGTGCATACATAACAGACTAACTACCGCAAACCATAAAACGTAAACATGAAATTGAAACAGAGATGGGAGAAAAACAAAGAGCCTGAGGCATTGTAAGTTCGCCAAGAGAAGTCTCTTATCGTGACAAACAAATGAACAGCTTGTGTAAACATAGCAGGAAACTTACTCCTATTGGCCCACTGACCTCCGCTGAGGAGCTGTTTGGTGAACTGGGTCAGGAGACCAATCTGAGTGAATACGAACCAGAAGTAAAAGGACACCAGTCTGAGTGAATATGAACCAGGATTAAAGAAGACCAAAATAATATATATATATATTTTTTTTAAGTGAACAGAAAAGTAGGACAATGGAATGTAACAGACCACTGAAGAAAGGAACGCAAGCCTGAAAAGAATGCAGTTATGTTTGTCGTGAGAGAGGTACCAGAACGGTGGGTGCAAACTGTCCCGGTGAGATTATTGAGTAAAACCATGACGTAGCAATGAACAGGAGAATGCAGCTTTGAGTGAGAGCAGAGCACAACACATGAGGTAACTACAAACGGATGTGAGTGGTACCTAAAAAACATGGTATGGGCGCAGCTCTGAGTATGGGTAGAGCATAAAAAGCATGGTATAAAGCAGACGTATAAATGCAATCTGAAAGTGAGCAGAGTATTGACATGATGCAAAAGCAGACACGTGAACGCAGCTCTAGTAGTGAATGGAGTATAAGACAAGATGTAAAAGCAGACATGCGGACGCAGCTTTGGATGTGGACGGAATATTAACTTGATGTGACAGCAGACATGGAAAGTGGCTTTGGTGAGTGGGGTATACAACCTAGTGTAGCAGTAGAAGTGTGAACACAACTCTGGGTATAAGCAGAAGCATGACATTTTGTATAACAGTAACTCTGGTTGTGAATGGAGCATAACATAGATGTAACAGCGACGTGAATGCAGTTCTTGAAATGTGCCTGAAAGAACCTGTAGTAGCTTAGGACATGTGAACGCAGCTCTGGGTGCGAGTATACCAAACCTGATATACCGATTGTCGCATGAATGCAACTCTGGTCGTGGGTGGAGTGCAAACAATGATTTGACAGCGTAAGTGTGAATGCACCTCTGGGTGTGGCCGAGAATGAAATTGGTAGAATAGCAGCTTTAAATGTGAGTGGAGGATAAACATGATGGAACAGTAAACGTAAATGCAGCTCTGAAACAAGCCTAGTATGAAAATGTTGTGACAGCGGACGTGTAAACACAGCTCTCACTGTGAGCATAGCAAACATGGTATACCAGTCGACGCATGAACGTAGTTCCGGTTGTGAGTGGAGCAAAGTGTTAACACCAGTGTGGTGCGTCCAGAGAATAAAAATGGAGTAACAGTAATGGCTGTAAGCCGAATATATAACATGTAATAACATGCGTGTAATACGGATCCGGATGTCGGCTGGGTACGGAATGTGATGTAACAGCCAACAGGTGAACGCAGCTTGAATGTGATTAACGGGTGAAGAATGATAAAAATAGCAGACATGTGGACACAGCTCAGGTGAGCAGGTAGTAAAACATAGCGTAACAGCCAAATGTATGGCTGGTCTGGGAATGAGCAGAGTAGGAAAGTGCTGTGACAGTAAAAGACGTGTGGATGCATCTGAGGAGTATGAAGTATGGTGCAATAGTAGGCATAAGAAGCATGAGACATGAAATAAAAGTCGAAAATCTAAATGCCGTGCAGGATAACAGCAGAGCCTAAAAGTGCGGCAGGGTTTTTAAGTACATGGAGCAGTGAAATACGTGAAGTCTAAAGATGGTGGTAGCGGGGGGGGAGCGGGGAGAGACATGGTAAGGAACAGCTACAGCAAGAGGCCTAAACAATAACAGCTGCATCCAATCTCCAAACATGACGTCACGAGCAGCCCGGGAAACTCTTCCTTTACGCAAACCGTCTGAAGTAACATTTCATACGAGACGAATAAAACGAAGTAACACTTGTAAGATTTATAGGAACTAACTCCTATTACTAAACAAACAAAGTTGAAAAGAAATAGAAATGTTTAGCCCCAATGAACAAACCTGAGGTAGCAGATTCTGAGGCGAAGCCTTCCGTTCGCTAGCAAAGTCGGTTCCGACCGGCCAGGAGAGACGGCCCTGACCCAACTTACTTACGCATTATGGCACGTGCATGCTACGGCAGCAGAGGGCAAAATAACAAGCTCCATTCTAGCTCCATGCTGCAAAGAAAGAATCCTACCACCAGAGAAGCTAGTTTACTAATGACACCCAGAGGCAGCTGTGCATCTGAGAACACAGGCCCGTGAGTTAGGCTGTGGCTCGTATATGAAGAGCCTCCGCTCCTCCCACAAATGCAGGCTGATTAATCAGCCTTACCAACATAGTTATTACATCTCCCCTCAGTCGTCTTTTTTCTAAAGTGAATAACCCTAATTTTGATAACCTTTCAGGGTACTGTAGTTGCCCCATTCCAGTTATTACTTTAGTTGCCCTCCTCTGAACCCTCTCCAGCTCTGCTATGTCTGTCTTGTTCACAGGAGCCCAGAACTGTACACAGTACTCCATGTGTGGTCTGACTAGTGATTTGTAAAGTGGCAGGACTATGTTCTCATCATGGGCATCTATGCCCCTTTTGATGCAACCCATTATCTTATTGGCCTTGGCAGCAGCTTCCTGACACTGGTTTTTACAGCTTAGTTTGCGGTTTATTAAAATTTCTAGATCCTTTTCCATGTCAGTGTTACCTAGTTTTACCATTTAGTATGTACGGATAACTTGCATTATTCCTTCCCATGTGCATAACTTTACATTTGTCAGTGTTAAACCTCATCTGCCATTTCTCTGCCCTAGGCTCCAATCTATCCAGATCCCTCTGTAGCAGAAAACTGTCCTCTTCAGTGTTAATTACTTTACACAGTTTAGTGTCATCTGCAAAAAATATTTTACTGTGCAAGCCTTCTACAAGGTCATTAATAAATATATTGAAGAGAATAGGGCCCAATACAGACCCCTGAGGTACCCCACTAGTTACAGTGACCCAATCTGAGTGTGTACCGTTAATAACTACCCTCTGTTTTCTATTACTCAGACAGTTACTTACCCACATACAGACATTTTCTCCCAATCCGAGCATTCTCATTTTATATACTAACTTTTTGTGTGGTGCATTTTCAAAAGCTTTGGGGAAGTCCAGATATATGACATCCATTGACTCACCCCGGTCAAGTCTATAACTTACCTCCTCATAGAAACTGATTAAATTAGTTTGGCATGACCGATCCCTCATGAAGCCATGCTGATATGGCGTTATTTGCTTATTTTCATTAAAATACTCCAAGATAGCATCTCTTAGAAAACCTTCAAACAGTTTTCCCACAACAGATGTTAAACTTACCGTCCTATAATTTCCAGGCTCTATTTTTGGATCCTTTTTGAATATTGGCACCACATTTGCTATGCACCAATCCTGTGGAACATTCCCTGTCAGTATATATCAAATTAAGGTCTGGCTATGACATCACTTAATTCCCTTAGGATACGGGGATATATGCTATCCGGTCCTGGCGATTTGTCTATTTTAATCTTTTTAATTCGTCAGACAGGGCACTTTTAATAGGGAATTTACTTTTACATTCTGCATTTCATCTGACAGTTTATTTTCCTCAGTGAATATAGTGGAGAAAAAAATATTTTATAGTTTTGCTTTATCCTCGTTGCTCTCTGCAACACCCCGCTCATTGCTGTGTAGAGGGCCAACGCCTTCAGATTTATATTTTTTACCATTTATATAATTGAAGAACATTTTAGGGTTAGTTTTACTCTCTTTGGCAATTAATCTCTCGGTCTCTAGTTTGACCGCTTTTATTAGTTTTTTACATATTCTATTTTTTTCCTTTATAGTTTATCAGTGCTTCCTTCCTGTTTTAGTGATTTATATGCTTTCTTTTTGTCATTTATTGCTTTATTTATGGTCCTATTTATCCAGATTGGTTTCTTATTGTTTCTTAGCATTTTATTCCTATAAGGTATGTACCTCTCACAATTAGATGTTAAAATGCTGGTTTTCTCTGCGACAACTCCAAATCGGAGAAATGGTGACCGACAATGGGAAGAACATTGTGTCGGCGCTGCGTCAAGGAGTGCTGAGCCATGCTCCCTGCATGGGACACGTGTTCAATCTGGTTGTCAAGCAGTTCCACCCATCTGCAAAACATCCTAAAAATGGCCAGGAAACTTTGCATGCACTTCAGCCACTAGCACACCGCAAAGCACACCCTGCTTGAGCTGCAGGGATAGAACGCCATTGCCCAACATAGGCTGATTTGTGACGTTTCTAGCCATTGGCATTCCACCCTCCATATGTTAGACCGACTATACGAACAGAGAAAGACCATAAAGGATTTCTTAGTGATCCAAGCGGACAGGAGTACTCCACTGTGTAACTTCGATGTCAGCCAGTGGCAGCTCATGCGTGACACCTGCCGTCTGCTGAGGCCCTTTGAGGATGCAATGTTATTTGTCAGTCGCTGGGATTACGGGATGAACTATGTCATTCCACTGCTTCATGTCCTGGAACAGATGCTGGTAATTCTGGCTGGTCAGGGGACTGGAGACATGGCGCCTAGATCTCACGGCCACATGAGCCCTGTGGAGGCTGAATTGGAGGAGGAGGAGGTCATTGGAGCATAAGCAATGTGTAACGAAATGGGTGGTTTTTCTACACAGGTGACAGGAGAGGAGGAGCAGGAGCAGCCAGATGTGCTACAGGGCGATGCGGAAGATGAGGCAGAAGACCCAGACACACCATGTCAGTTTCCACCCACCTCTATACTCTGTCATTGTGCCACTCTGTGACCTCCTGATGCTGCCGCCACCTCCACACTCTGTCATTGTGCCACTCTGTGACCTCCTAATGCTGCCATCACCTGCAGACTCTGTCATTGTGCCACTCTGTGACCTCCTGATGCTGCTGCCATCTCCAGACTCTGTCATTTTGCCACTCTGTGACCTCCTGATGCTGCCACCACCTCCAGACTCTGTCATTGTGCCACTCTGTGACCTCCTGATGCTGCTGCCATCTCCACACTCTGTGATTGTGCCACCCTGTGGTCTCCAGATGCTGCTACCATCTCCACACTCTGTCATTGTGACACTCTGTGGCCTCCTGAGGCTGCCGCCACCTCCAGACTCTGTCATTGTGCCACTTTGTGACCTCCTGATGCTGCCACCACCTCCACACTGTCATTTTGCCACTCTTTGACCTCCTGATGCTGCTGCCACCTCCAGACTCTGTCATTGTGCCACTCTGTGACCTCCTGATGCTGCTGCCACCTCCAGACTCTGTCATTGTGCCACACTGTGACCTCCTGATGCTACCGCCACCTCCAGACTCTGTCGCTGTGCCCCTCTGTGGCCTCCTTATGCTTCCGACACCTCCACACTCTGTCATTGGGCCACTCTGTGGTCTCCTCATGCTGCTTCCACCTAACCACTATTTCATAGGGCCACTCCTTGGACTTCTAATGCTGTTCCCACCCGCCCCACTTTATGATTGGGCCACTATTTTGCCTTTTTGGCTTGGCTAAGATAATCTTTTATTTGACCCTTTTTCTGATCTGTCAGAAGGAAGGAAAAAGGAGACGCACAACTGATTCTTCCTGTTTAGCAGCCGTGAGGCCTGCATGGTCCTATCAGAATTGGCTTGTGATTTGGTAGCCAAAAGCAGAAGTGGGTACAAAACACAGAAGACATGCAAATATTCTATTCACGTAGTATCTCTGTTTGGGATCCACTCCTGTTTTTTTTGGCATTAGCAATACTGATAGATTACTGACCAAATGCTTACCGAATGAAAGCAAATGCTCAACAGACAGGATCAGTTTTTGGGGGTTATTGTTCTGATGAATCAGAGGAAGGGCAAAATAATCAGTGACTTCAACACAAACTTACTGCTGACACCCTCTCCACTCTGTCAGGGCGGGCTGTACTTGTTTAAGCATTTAATAGAACAGGTTCTGTTTACATCTATGTGGAATCAGCTGACGACGGTCTAAAAAGAGTGCGCTTCATCTTGACACTAACATTGACCTGTAAGGTTGAGTTCATACTTGAGTTATTTGGTCAGTTTTGGTCCCATGACTACCCAAATAAGTAAAGTGTGGGTAGTGATTCTAAGAGCGACGCCTGTCATCTGCATGTCATACGGACTCACAGTATTATTTCCCTACCGAAGCAGACTCCCTATGTGTGTTACTGCAAGGCAGTGTTCTACACCACTATGAAGGCTCTCAGCAACCAGGAAATAGACAGTTTTTAAAGTAATTTGCCACAAATATATTCAGATCAAACCAAATTTTTCCTGAAGAATTTGCGAACTGGCGAATCAAATTTTTGAAATGCTTGGACTGGGAGAAAATGTCTGTATGTCGGTAAGTAACTGGCTCAGTAATAGAAAAAAGAGGGTCGTTATTAATGGTACACACTCAGATTGGGTCACTGTCACTAGTGGAGTACCTCAGTGGTCAGTATTGGGCCCTATTCTCTTCAATATATTTATTAATGACCTTGTAGAAGGCTTGCGCAGTAAAATATCAATTTTTACAGATGATACTAAACTATGTAAAGTAATTAACACTGAAGAGGACAGTATACTGCTACAGAGTGATCAGGGTAGATTGGAGGTTTAGGCAGTTAAGTGGCAGATGAGGTTTAACACTGACAAATGTAAGGTTATGCACGTGGGAAGGAATAATGCACCCTACATACTAAATGGTAAAACACTGGGTAACACTGACATGGAAAAGGACCTAGAAATTTTAGTGAACAGCAAACTAAGCTGTAGAAACCAGTGTCAGGCAGCTCCTGCCAAGGCCAATAAGATAATGGGTTGCATCAAAAGGGGCATAGATGCCCGTGATAAGAACATAATCCTACCACTTTACGAATCTCTAGTCAGACCACACATAGAGTACTGTGTACAGTTCTGGGCTCCTGTGAACAAGGCCGCCATAGCAGAGCTGGAGAGGGTTCAGATGAGGGCATCTAAAGTAATAACTGGGATGGGGGGACTACAGTACCCTGAAAGATTATCAAAATTAGGGTTATTCACTTTTGAAAAAAGACGCCTGAGGGGAGATCTAATAACTATGTACAAATATATCAGGGGTCAGTACAGAGATCTCTCCCATCATCTATTTATCCCCAGGACTGTGACTGTGACATGGGGATATCCTCTATGTCTGGAAGAAAGAAGGTTTGAACACAAACATAGAAGAGGATTCTTTACGGTAAGAGCAGTGAGACTATGGAACTCTCTGCCTGAGGAGGTGGTGAGGGTGAGTTCACTAAAAGAGTTCAAGAGGGTCCTGTATGTATTTCTGGAGTGTAATAATATTACAGGCTATAGCTACTAGAGATGGGTCATTGATCCAGGGATTTATTTTGATTTCCTGATTGGAGTCGGGAAGGAATTTTTTTTCCCTTACGTGAGGAAAATTGGCTTCTGCCTCACTGTTTTTTTTTTTTTTGCCTTCCTCTGGATCAACTTGCAGGATAACAGGAAGAACTGGATGGGCAGATGTCTATTTTTGGCCTTATAAACTATGTTACTAACTGTGTATGTATATATATATATATATATATATATAATCAAAAAGCAAGCGGCACTCCAAAATAGAAATAAATAAAAAGGTTTGAAAAAGGCTCAGTTTGGAGCCGAAATGTCGCGATTCCGCATGGGTGATTAAAAACCTTTTTATTTATTTCTATTTTAGAGTGCCGCTTGCTTTTTGATTTGGTATATTGGGTTTGAGCATATACCCTGGAGCAGAGCACCCGCCTCAAAATCTTTTTCAGTGCTGCCAGATACTTTTCCTTTCAGTATTGTGGGGAGTCACTCTGGTAGACGGCGGTGCGGGTGCAGTACAGAGGCAAAGGGAGTCAAGGAAATGCAGTAAAGAGTGTTTATTTCACACTTGCATAAATAAACTCCAGACAGTCACTTAGTGTTAGTTCACACCCAGCAAAAACTTAAGGCAAAACACAAGAGTCCAAACCAGGGTCCAATCACCTGTAAGATGTAGGTGCGTGTTCGCACCTGGCTGTCAGCCCAGCCGCAGGAAAATCCACACCTTAGGCTTCCAGGCCGACTGCACGCCTCTTTGCTGGGCTCTTGCTTCCAGGTCAGAGAGCTCCACAGCACTGTTAGCAGCTCCAGGACAATCACACCTTCACCTGCTGATGTGGCTGCCTTTTTAAAGGCCCGGGAAAAGTCCAGCCTGGACAGTGGGGAATAGGCACCCACCCAACTCTTTGCCTACTCCCAGTAAGAGCCGGCCCGGATTGGCTTTGCAGCCAAACTAAATACCAAGGTGTCAAGCAGCACTAGCTGCTGCTGACACACAAAAACCCGGCTCTTACCTCATCGAGGCCAGGAACCTCGGTGACACGTACCTCCCGTCGACAACGGTACCTTGCACCCTCTTACACCCCCCCCCCTTTGTTCAACCCTGAGGGGGTGAACACATGTGAGGCAGTGGACGTGGGACAGGGCATCTGCGTTACCCTGCAAGCGGCCTGCCCTGTGTTCTATGGAGAATTTGAAATTCTGCAAGGATAGGAACCACCTGGTGACCCGAGCATTCCTCTCCTTGGCCTGGCTCATCCACTTGAGAGGGGAATGGTCGGTCACCAGACGGAACCTCCTCCCTAACAGGTAATAGCGGAGAGATTCGAGTGCCCACTTGATAGCCAGGCACTCCCTCTCCACTATACTATACCTGGTCTCGGCTGAGCTGAGCTTATGGCTCAGGAAGACAACGGGATGTTCTTCCCCATTGACTTCCTGAGACAGTACCGCACCGAGGCCTACCTCCGAGGCATCAGTCTGAACGATGAACTCCCTGTTGAAGTCGGGTGTCACCAAAACCGGGGACCCACACAGGGCCGACTTCAACGCAGAGAAAGCCTCCTCCGCCTTCTCACTCCAGTGAATCTTTCCAGCCTTTCGCCCCGTCAACAGGTCTGTCAACGGCGCTGCTATTGTGGCAAAGTGGGGCACAAACCTCATGTAGTACCCTACAATTCCCAGGAACGACTTTACCTGCCGGGTGGTGACCGGTCGGGGCCAATTACGTATTGCCTCTACCTTAGTTACCTGAGGTTTGATGACTCCCCGCCCAATGACATACCCCAGATACTTGGTCTCTTCTAACCCAACCACACACTTTTTTGGATTGGCGGTTAGTCCAGCTTTCCTCAGGGCATCCACTACTGCCTGCACTTTGGGCAAATGGCTTTCCCAGTCAATGTTGTGGAAGACTACATCATCTAAGTAGGCCGAGGCGTACCGACAATGAGGCCGCAGCACAATGTCCATTAACCTTTGGAAGGTGGCGGGGGCGCCATGCAGGCCAAAGGGTAACACCTTGTAATGATACAGGCCCTGCGGGGTAACAAAAGCGTTTTTTCCTTGGCCGACTCCGTTAAGGGTACCTGCCAGTACCCTTTAGTGAGGTCTAGCACAGAAAAATAACGGGCTTGCCCTAAATTCTCAACAAGCTCATCTACCCGGGGCATGGGATACGCATCAAACTTGGACACTTCATTTAACTTGCGAAAATCGTTGCAGAACCGCAACGTCCCATCCGGCTTGGGTATTAGGACTATGGGACTGGCCCACTCACTTTTCGACTCCTCAATGACATCAAGCTTCAACATTAACTGCACTTCCTCCGCGATGGCCCGTCGCCGAGCCTCGGGTACCCGGTATGGTTTTAACCGGATCTTGGCCTGAGGCTCAGTGACGATATCATGTTGGATGAGGGAAGTGCGGCCAGGGAGGTCCGAGAACACATCTGTGTTCCGACTGATGAACTCCCTGACTTCCTGAACTTGTTTGGAAGACAGGCTGTCTGCAATTTTTACCGTGGTTACTGCTTCACAGGCCTCGAACTGTGGGGCTGGACCCTTTTCACCTAGAAACCCTGGCCGGGGGTAGTGTCGTCGGTCGTGTCCCTATCTTTCCATGGCTTTAGTAAATTCACGTGGTACACCTGCTCCGGCTTGCGCCGCCCTGGCTGGTGTACTTTGTAATTTACTTTCCCTACCTTCTCGATCACCTCATAGGGGCCCTGCCACCTAGCTAGGAACTTGCTGTCAAGGGTGGGTACCAGGACCAAAACCCGATCTCCCGGATTGAAGTCCCGTACCCGAGCCTGACGATTATACACCCTACTCTGGGCTTGTTGCGCTGCCACCATATGCTCCCGGACCAGCGGTAACACCCTTTCCATCCGCTCCTGCATCTGGGTGACATACTCAATGACACTTTTGTGGGGGACAGGCTGTTGTTCCCACACTTCCTTGGCGATATCCAACAGGCCCCGAGGGTGTCTGCCATAAAGCAGTTCGAAGGGCGAGAACCCAATAGAGGCCTGGGGCACCTCTCGCACTGCGAACATGAGATAGGGCAGAAGCAGGTCCCAGTCCTTCCCATCTCTAGACACCACCCTTTTTAACATATTTTTTAGAGTTTGGTTGAACCTTTCGACAAGACCGTCCGTTTGCGGATGGTAAACGGACGTCCGCAATTGCTTTATACGCAATAACTTACACAGTTCCCTCATAACTTTGGACATAAAAGGGGTCCCTTGGTCTGTCAGAACCTCTTTTGGCAGGCCCACACGGGAAAACATTTCCATTAACTCTTTGGCAATGAGCTTAGCTGAGGTATGTCGCAGAGGCACCGCCTCCGGATACCGAGTGGCATAGTCGAGAACTACCAGAATGTGTTGGTGGCCCCTGGCAGACTTTGGTACAGGCCCGATTAGATCCATAGCGATTCGCTCAAACGGTACCTCAATAATTGGAAGAGGTACCAGAGGACTACAGAAATGTGGCTGGGGGCTATTTACCTGACAGGTTGGACAGGACTTACAATAATTTTCTACCTCCTTGAACACACTGGGCCAATAAAACCGCTGCAGTATGCGGTCCTGGGTTTTCTGCCACCCCAAGTGTCCCCCAAGAACATGTTGGTGGGCAAGCTCCATGACAAGCTTGCGATACGCTGTGGGCACCACCAACTGTTCAACAGGTTTACCCCGGATTTGGTTCACCCGATATAACATTTCTTGGTGAACAACAAAGCGGGGAAATATTAACTCAGCCCCTGGTTTCTGGGGTTTACCATCAATTTCCAACACATTCTCCCAGGCCCTGGTTAGGGTTTGGTCCCGGTGTTGGGCGGTCCCAAAATTGTCTCCGGAGACGTGGAGGTCTGCCAACTCAGGTCCTGGTGGCAAGTCCTCCATGTCTCCCACCATTACACTCAGTGGGGGTGTCTCCCCCTCTATCACAGGAGTGGTGGTCACCCCTACCGCAGGCCCTTCGGACTCGGGCTCCCAGGGCTCTGGCCTCCCACTGGAACCAGGCCACTCTGCTAGGGTTACCCCTGTCTCATGGCTATTAGTCACTTTCATCTTAGGCCATAGGGACGGAAAACCAGGGAAGTCTCTCCCAATTATTAGTTCATAAGGTAGCTTTGTGGAGATCGCCACTTCACAAGTCCATGTGCCGGCCACCGTGGACAGAGACATTACGGCAGTGGGATAGTCCTTTAAGTCTCCATGTATGCACACCACACCAACTCTCCGGCCCGTATTCTGGGTGGGCTGTACCAGGGAAGCACTTACCAGGGTTACTAGGCTCCCTGAGTCCAGCAGCGCCACAGCCAGGTTATCACCCACTTGCACCTGGCACAGATGACGATTGTCTATTGTCTTGGGGGCGCCGGTTGCACACAGTCTCCGGGCATACATTGAAGCCCGGTACCCATAATTAGTCTCCATAGGTTCTCCCCGATGTGGACAGTCGACCCTTATGTGTCCAGGCTCCCGACACTGCCAGCAGACCACTGGGGCCGGGTCTGCAAGGGGTACATCCTGGGCGGGTTTGACTGGCCGCCGGGTCTGGGGCGGCGATTTCTCCCAAAAGAACCACCCTGCAGGTTTCTGGTGGCCTCATAGCGCTCCACCAGGTCGACCATCTCTAAGGTATTCCAGGAGACACCTGGCCGATCCAGTGCTGGAGAGGGTATGGCAAAGCCCTTCAGAATACATCTGCTAACAGACGGTCTAGCATAGCAGTAGGAGACAGTATGTCTGGCTGCAGCCATTTTTGCAACCGATGTAGCAAGTCATAGTATTGTGGTCTGGCGGGTCCAGCCGGGTTAAACTCCCACTGAACCACCCGCTGGGCCCGGACCAAAACATTCACCCCTAGTCTTGCCAGGATCTCACCTTTCACGGTCGGGTAGTCAGCTGCTTGATCATCTGGGAGATCACAAAATACTTGCTGGGGTCCAGACGCCAGGAACGGAGCGACGACCTCAGCCCACTGTTCTCGGGGTAATTTCTCCCTCACGGCCACCTTCTCGAACACCGCCAGATAGGTCTCAACATCATCCGAGGGGGTCATCTTAAGGATCGCTGCACGGACAGCTTTCCGGGCATCATGGACGTTCTGGGACGCTCCTGCCGCTTGTAAGGCCATCACCTGCTGAAGTAGTAGCTGGTTGGTCTCCTGCTGCTGCTTGTTGGCCTCCCGCTGCTGCAAGTTAGCCTCCACAAGGGCTTTTACAATCGCCTCCATTTTGTCAGGGAACACAGGCTGCAACTTTGCCGGCTTGATAAAGGACATATGTTTAGAGAAACAAAAATATTTCGGCCTTCACGCCAGCCTCACTGCTCTTTGCCCGCATCCGACACCAAATATGGGGAGGCTTCCAGGCCGACTGCACTCCTCTTTGCTGGGCTCTTGCTTCCAGGTCAGAGAGCTCCACAGCACTGTTAGCAGCTCCAGGACAATCACACCTCCACCTGCTGATGTGGCTGCCTTTTTAAAGGCCCGGGAAAAGTCCGGCCTGGACCGTGGGGAATAGGCACCCACCCAACTCTTTGCCTACTGCCAGTAAGAGCCGGCCCGGATTGGCTTTGCAGCCAAACTAAATACCAAGGTGTCAAGCAGCACTAGCTGCTGCTGACACACAAAAACTCGGCTCTTACCTCACCGAGGCCAGGAACCTCAGTGACACGTACCTCCCGTCGACAACGGTACCTTGCACCCTCTTACAGTATATATATATATATATATATATATATATTTACAACTAAATAACTTTTCCCCCTCTTTGGAGGGCTAGAACCTGGGATATTTAGATCCCTAGTCCCATTCACCTTAACAGAGATCTATTAGGGTAAATGACATTCTGATGTGCTCCCCGATGAGCTGAGCCTCATGCATAGCTTAGCAAGAAGTTTACCATGGCAGCCCTCTGAAGCTTCAACAGTGCCCAGGTTGTCATGGTAAATGATCGAAGCCCTGTCATTTCACTGCTTGGGTCCGATCAGAAGGTACAGAGAGCCACATCCCTCTGCCTAACTTAAAGATGTCACAGTCGCTATTGAAAGTGGCATCTAAGGTGTTAATTTATGAGGTTCTCCGGGATCACCATTCCCAATCATTTTGTCTGGATACCTGCTGTATTATACAGCCAGCACCCGCCGTGTATTGAGTGGGCTCACCACAAGCAGAATGTTCTATACAAGCCCTCAGCCACTGTGATGTAAAGGTACATCATGGTGGCTGGAAGGGTTAATCAATTACATCAATACCTGTGTGGAAAATACAGACTGATGAATAGATTATGACCCAATAGAGAACCACATAAGAAAAATAACACCAGCATATGGTGTTCCTGTATAGCTATTGTACATGTCTATACATAAAAGGGGGTATAAGCTGATCTGGTACACACAACGCATGTCATGTATGTGCAGTGAAACCTGTAAAAAAAGGTGTCAGCCTTCTTAAATGTGGACAATGAAGGAACAGGCTGATACAGAACACACAGCACATATCTGACTTGCACAGTAAAGTATTTGAGGATGGATCCACCATCTCAAGTATTAATAAAGGAGATTACCACTAGTGATGAGCGGCAGGGGCTATATTTGAATTTGCGAATATTTGGGCGAATACTCGTGATATATTCTTGATTTTCTTGATTGCGAAAAATCAGCAGTGTAATATTCGCGTATTGCGCACGCAATACAGGTGTGGATTACTTTGGGTACATTTTTCAAACTGCTAGAAGTTTACTGAGACTGGGGATAATGGTTGGCACGGCAGAACATTACAATAGCTTTATATGCAGATAGAGTGCTCCAATATACAGTATTCCCGATTGCGAAAATCGGCAATTAATGATGCGCATATTTTGGCGCAATACATGCAACTGGTCACTATCTCCCTCTAATTATCTGAATTATATATTTTATAAGTTAACTGTCTAATGTATATACAACAGAGCACAGCAATGACACTGCTGTCTCTCTCAGAACTCCATTACACTACAGAAAATGGCTGCCGGGGAGGATCTTATATAGTAAGGGGTAGTCAACTTTTTCCTATTGGTTGCTAGGGATGTTGCTAAGCTCAGACAAGTACATTACAGCCTTCTCATTGGCCCACAAGCAAGAGGGAGGTTACTGATGAAAAAAAAAATATCTAGAATATTCGAAATTACGAATATATAGCACTATATTCTAAATATTCGCAAAGTGCCGATATTCGCGATTAATATTTGACATTCGAACATTCGTGCCCAACACTAATTACTACTATAGGCATGCACATAAACTACTTAAAGCAACAGTTGCCATCTTAAGAAAGGAATAGGTATGCCAGCTTACTCATAAAGTAAAAAAATGCTAATGTATCTGTATGCCATATAAAGCAGGGATCTCCTGTATAATGAATATTCATAGCACAGCCTGTATCATGCCTGTATCTTTCACACTACATCACCAAAGGCAGTGAAGCAAGAAGATATAGCAAATTTAGAGCACTCACAAATGGCATTGAGCAAACCTCCCAGCAGCCTCTGCAACTGGCAGAAGTCACTGTAAATGAGTATTCTCTCATCTACCCACAAGAGCATTCAGGTGGAAATAATGCACAAATCCATAAAATAGCAATGTAGACAACCAAGTGATGCTGGACTAATAACACAAAATCCCAATGAAATAGCCAAATCCCCCTAACATATACAGGTATGTAAAAATGACAACAAAATGTTCAAAATTTTATATTTAATAAGAAATAAAGAAATAAAATAAACAGTAAACAAAGAGTTAGTCATATTATCCTTTCATCTTAAGACACTAGATTTGTCACAAAGGCCAGAAAAAAAAAATGAAGTGCACCTTTTGTTACATAAATGAATAAAATACCATAATACCATAAAATGAATATTATCAAAAATAATAAATCGCTTATATTCCATATAAGAGAAGGTCAAACAAGAAGGGCATAAGGGGCAACCCACAAATATAATATACCGTATATATATTAGAGATGAGCAAATTGAAGCTAACGAAGTGGAATTCGATCCGAATTTCAAGAATTATATGATTCTCACCGAATCCAAATTTCCTCACGCTTCATGGTAACAAATCAATTTTTTTCCTAAAATGGCTGCTGCACGTGTAAGAACATGGAGCAAGGAACTCTGGGAAGGCGGGATCACACATAATGCCATGCATGCAGCCAATCAGCAGCCAGCCAGCCCTGTGATGTCAAAGCCCTATAAATACCCTCAGCCATCTTGGGTTCTTGCATTTTTCAGTGTACTTAGTGCAGGGAGAGACGTCAGCAGGCGCTAGGGACAGTGCTATACAAAACTTCATTGTGCTTTAAAAAAAACGATTTACAAGTGCAGGGAAAGATTAGTCAAGGTGGAGGAAAAGGATAGGGAGGAATCATTGTGCAGCATTTATGTTAAACAGGGTTCAGTAGGGGAGGTTACACACTGGGTAATAGGAACAATACTATTATACCTTGCTGCACTGACTAAGCACCTACATTGCCATTATGCAGCTCTGTAATTCCAGCAAACCATTCTTGTTATTGGGGTGCAAGTGCTGTTTGATACAGCCACTAATAGGGTTTATTGCAAGAAAACATTTCTATGTTTTTTTTTGCCCTTGTGTGGTGCAGTTATAAGTTCTAAAGCATTTTTTGGCTTGTATTAGTGGAAAGAAAAGGGCTTATTTGCCGTTGTGTGGTGAAGTGCAAAAATTACAGCCCTTTTTGTCGTGCATTAGTGGCAAAAGAAAAACATTTTTGCCATTCAGCAGTGCAATTATATGTTATAAAGCCCTTTTTGTCATGTAATAGTGGCAAAATAAATTTTTTTTGCCGTTCAGCTGTGCAGTTAAATGTACCAAAGCCTGTTGTGGAGTGTATTAGTGGCAAAACAAAAATATATTTGCCGTTCAGCGGTGCAGTTATATGTTCTAAAGTCTTTTGTGGTGTGTAATAGTGGCAAAAGTAAAAAATATTTGCAGTTCAGCGGTGCAGTTATATGTTCTAAAGCCTTTTGTGGCGTGTATAAGTGGAAATAAAAATATATATTCGCAAATCAGCTGTGCAGTTATATGTTCTAAAGCCTTTGTGGCATGTATTTGTGGCAAAAGAAAATATATATTTGCAGATCTACGGTGCAGTTATATATTATAAAGCCATTTGTTGCGTGTATTAGTGTCAAAAGTAAAACATATTTGCTGTTCAGCGGTGCAGTTATATGTTCTAAAGCCTTTTGTGGCATGTCTTAGCTTCTTCTTGGTGCTAACATCAACCTGTAAGGCTGAGTACATATTTGAGTTATTTGGTCAGTTTTGGCCCTGTGACTGCCCAAATAAGTGAAATGTGCAGTGATTCTAACAGCGACGCCTGTCATCTGCATGTCATATTGACACAGTATTGTTTCACTGCCACAGCAGACTCCCTATGCATGTTACTGCAAGGCACAGTGTTCTACACCACTATAAAGGTTCTCTCTAGCCAGGAAATTGCAGTTTTTTAACACGATTCGCCGCAATCAAATTTTATTTCTAAGGCCTCTTTCACACGGGCATCGCAGATGAGGGCCGGATACGTTCATGTCACGCATTGCACCCGCGGGGAATACTCGCCCGTGTGAAAGGGGACTAACAGTATATAAACATTCTGAAGCTAATTTTTTTTTATTGCAGAGGCAATAGTCTTTAAATAATATTAAAAGATTAGAAATAATCTTTCATGAAATTAATGTCCTAAACTCTGGATATTTCATCTTTTACAGATTGGTGGAGGTCTGACTCTTGGCTCCTTATTAATCAGCTGTCTGAAGGGTCTATGGCGCTAGTGTGTGAGCTGTATTCAGTTCAATGTTCACCTGCATCCCATTAACATTGTAGTGGTGGTGCAGTGTAAGTACAACTGTTCATCCCATTCAAATGACTGGGAAGGGAAGCTATAATTACCCTGCACCACCACTACAAAGTAGACAGCACCGTGGAAAAGCTGCTTATAGTCTATGAGCAGTGATCAACTGACTAAGCTATAAGAGTTAATAGTCCCTAGTTATTAACTTAACTAAAATATTTTCCATTGTGAATTTGTGCTTCAAATAATTTGAGCACTAGGACTAGAGATAAATCCCAGTGGGCCCCCTTCAGGAATTTTTTACATTTACATGTCCCCCTGTGGCTCCCACATGTTATGATGACCCCCAATGGCTCCACACAGTATAATGACCACTAGTGGCCCTTCACACAGTATAATGACCCCTAGTGGCCCCACACACAGTATAATGACCCCACAGTGGCCCTCCATTCAGAATAATAATACCCAGTCGTCCCCCCATTCAGAATAATGACCCCAATGGTCCCACACAGGGGGTTATACTGTAGGTATACTGTAGGGGGCACTGGGGGTCATTAAACTGTATAGTGGTCACTGGGGTATATTTGCTTATATTGAATGGGGGCTCTGGAAGTCATTATACTGTGTAAGGGGCCCTCACAGTATAATGACCCACAGTGCCCCCCCCACATAGTATAATAAACCCACAGTGGCCCTCCATTCAAAATAATGACCCCCAGTTGCCCCCCATTAAGAATAATGACTCCCAGTAACCCCCACACTGGAGGTTATACTGTATGGAGGGGGCACTGGGGGTCATTATACTGAATGGAGGGTCAATGGGGATCATTATACAAAATGGATTCACTGGGGGTCATTATACTGTGTAAGGGACCCTCACAGTGTAATGACCGCCCAGTGGCCCCTTCACATAGCTATGATTCCTGGAGCAGGGTATAAGGGGGCAATATATACTGGGTGAGGGGCACAGTACAGGGTGGGGGCACAGTCACATGACCCTGTGACGTTAGAAGGTCCTTATGGTGCATGCAGTTTAGACACCACCATAATGAGAGGCAGAGGAGTGACACAGGGGCCGGGGCCATGGATGGACAGGAGGGGTGAACACAGCAAGTAGGTGGAAGGGACTCATAAAAAGGGAGATTCATATAATAATTAGTGGCAGGAGGTCTGTGCAGGGCAGCAATAGGAGACAGACGCTCTGGATACATGAGGGAGGAAAGGAGACAGCAGGGGCTCCTGAGATAGGACAGGATAAGGGGGGGGGGGAGGTGTCATGGAGGCAAACTGCTTAATGAAGGGGTACTGTGTAAGTAAAATGACAGCAGCTCCAGCAATGAGTTCTTCCATCTGTATTGATGGAAGTGCTCATAGCAGCTCAGTGGGCCCCCCAGAAGCAGTGGGCCTGGCAGCTTCCTGAACTTGCCGGGTGCTAGCGCAGGGCATGACTGTATGTACTCCTCTTCTTAAAAAAAAGTCACAAAAAAAAGTCACACAGTTATTCAAGTAGAGGGCAGGTGTAGAAAACTGGAGTAGCATTTCTAGACAAAAGTGTTCGGTTTAAAGATGAGGCAAATTTAACAAACGTGTACATTTGGTGCAAAGTAAACCAATGCCAATGCAGTGTACCCTCATGGAAAATTCCCCCCACATTCTTTACTACAGTGTCAAAACAGTCTGCTTAAACTGACCTACACTATTTGATGAGGAATTTTCACAGATGACCCAGACCACTACCAATACATCATGTCTTTTTTTAAATTATAAAAGTAACATAGTAACATACTTTGTTAGGACAAAACACCATATCTGTCCATCCGGTTCAGCCTGTTATCCTGCAGGTTCAGGTTAAAAAAAAAGTTAAAATATATATGTATTTTTATTCTCATTTTTGTTAGGCTCAATCTATACTTTCTTTCATTCATACCTCTATTTTAGTATGCTAGACTATTTAGTAAATTATTTGGATATGAATGTTACACAAATCAAAGATCTGATGCTAAGATTTAATATTATCAAATACTTACAATATTTGGCTAACAAACAGAAAAAGGTTATACTTAGGACAAAAGTCTAACATACTGTAGGAACAACACATGCAAAGCATGACAGAAAAAAAAAGCATTATATGATGTAAAGTTGAATCACAGACTACCACCATTAAAACTGAGCCTTTATTAATGTATTTAAAAATATCAAAAGTGCCCTCTAAAATGCAAGGTCAGGGTGGTTGGAAAGAAAGGGGAAGAATTAACTAAACCCTAATCTTTCCCTATTATGGTACTGCCCTGCCTATAACGGAATGGCCACTCTGAAAGGGAACCTTCTAAAATCCCTAGGATGGCCCTGACAACAGGATAGATAGCCACCACCATTAACACAAGTGAATATAATATATCAGAAAATTAAAAAAAGGGACATAGTCCCATAGATTGCCAATATCCTATATGCTATAGTATATTTGGTGATACACTATTATAAATATGTCCAGAAATAATCAAACTGAATCCAATAAATGCTAATCCAATAAGGAATGTATTTGTCCCTGATGGTTGCACAGCATGTAAAATGACAACCTCATATAGTGTAAAAGTACCAACGCGTTTCACCTTATTTCCTATGGCTTATCAGGGGGCTATCAGAATGGATAACTTGTACATCATATGTAAGTATATCAGCTAAATTATATTTAAGTAAAGATGGACTTCAGTTAAATAGTTAGTGCTACCTCTAGAAGCATGACATATAAAATAAGCATGAGGCCAATGTCGGTATTGAAAAACACACCCCCTATATTTAGTATGGACACTTATGTATATTTAGCCCATATATAAAGCCTTATGATAAGGCAAAAAATGTCCAGGTCATTCTGGTACTTGCATGACCACTATATAGAGCTGTTACATCTGGGAGGTACCTCTGGATCATAGATAGGGAGGAGGTAGTGAGGCGGAGCCCAATACCGGTGTGGTAGATATAATTCCTGTCGGTCTGGGTGGGCGTAATGGCTGAACCTCCCGCTCTTAAAGAGACGATATAGTGCCATCCAGTGACATCATGCATTCCACCACATGGCGCCGGAGGCGTCATGCCTTCCACCAATGATCACATATGACATAAAGTGGTCTCCAGTATTATTAAAACACAGGCTGAGAACAGAATGGTGTGTAATGGAGTTCTCTGCAATCTGCTAGATTTGCTGAAACAGCTGTCTATCAGCCTCTAAGCCAATCATGGCATGTTCAACCCCCCACCCCCAGTGTCGTGTGATCCTCCAGCTTCTTCCTTCCTGTTTTTTTTTTCTCACCATTTCTCACAGTAAAATCGCAACGGGCACCATTTTTGTGCTATTCGTAAGACAAATTTGTTTGGCAGAAAAATTTATGTGAAATTTGGAATGAATCCAATTAGTTTAGAATTCATTTGTTCATCTCCAATGAGAATCAATTTCCTACCAGGGTTTGTTTTTAGAACTTTTTATTGTCATCATAGAACTTTTTGGTTTTTGTATGATATTTTGATAAGAATATATATATTTTTTTTAATTGCCGTACAAATTTTAGACATATATTCATATAGTAAGTTACAAGCAAAAGTAATGTTCAGTCATTGGTCACAACATTTACAGAAGTGGGGTATAGAGGAAATAAATGCATTTCTCATATTTTTGGAGAGGGAAAAGAGGAAGAGATACAATTGGTAAGCTATACAGCATGTGTACCAGAGCCAGCGTTAGAGCAATGTCAGAAAAAACTACAGCAACTAATCAATATACACTCACCATAAAGAATTATCTCATTAATGCAATTATCTAGTCAACCAATCACATGGCAGGTTTACAAAAAATGGTGTGAAAAGGGAAAAACATCCAGTATGCAGCAGTCCTGTGGGCGAAAATGCCTTGTGGATGCTAGAGGTCAGAGGAGAATGGGCCGACTGATTCAAGCTGATAGAAGAGCAACGTTGACTGATAACCACTCGTTACAACCAAGGTATGCAGCAAAGCATTTGTGAAGCCACAACACGCACAACCTTGAGGCGGATGGGCTACAACAGCAGAAGACCCCACCGGGTACCACTCATTTCAACTACAAATAGGAAAAAGAGGCTACAATTTGCACGAGCTCACCAAAATTGGACTGTTGAAGACTGAAAAATGTTGCCTGGTCTAATGAGTCTCAATTTCTGTTGAGACATTCAAATGGTAGAGTCCGAATTTGGCGTAAACAGAATGAGAACATGTATCCATCATGCCTTGTTACCACTGTGCAGGCTGATGGTGGTGGTGTAATGGTGTGGGGGATGTTTTCTGGGCACACTTTAGGCCCCTTAGTGCCAATTGGGCATCGTTTAAATGCCACTGGCTACCTGAGCATTGTTTCTGACCATGTCCATCGCTTCATGACCACCATGTACCCATCCTCTGATGGCGACTTCCAGCAGGAAAATGCACCATGTCACAAAGCTCGAATCATTTCAAATTGGTTTCTTGAACATGACAATTAGTTCACTGTACTAAAATAGCCCCCACAGTCACCAGATCTCAACCCAATAGAGCATCTTTGGGATGTGGTGGAACGGGAGCTTCGTGCCCTTGATGTGCATCCCTCAAATCTCCATCAACTGCAAGATGCTATCCTATCAATATGGGCCAACATTTCTAAAGAATGCTATCAGCACCTTGTTAAATCAATGCCACATAGAATAAGGGCAGTTCTGAAGGCAAAAGGGGGTCCAACGCCGTATTAGTACGGAGTTCCTAATAACACATTCACAAACAGGGGCTTGGTCACGTAGCTTATAAGTAGACACTGTATCTTTACCCGGACAATGGATCAGAGTGTTATCTTGTGTATTGTAATTACGTAGGTCAGTCTTGTGGTTAGAGCAGACAGAATGTCTGGAAGTGTGTCTACACCTATGTCACTGATACACACAGATGTCTGCGTCCATTGTTAAGAGTAGGGATCTAAGGCCCTGCCTAAAAACATCCTCTTTAAAACAGGGGGATCTGTTAGATATGGCACATTACATGACCTACATTAGCCAATAGAAGCCTGCAGGTCTATCTCATCATATTACAACTGCCATACACATGGTCACAGGACTCTTATCAGCCAATTGAAGTTTGCAGGCCAATAGTCTCCACATACACACAGTTTTACACCAGGTTTCCATAACAACCCAGCCATTTTTCTTCACTGCTGTAGGTTAACTTTAAAGGGGCAGGGCTCTGTAGATGACACTGTTAAGGGAGCAGAGTTCTATGGAGGTTATAGTTAAGGGAGAAGGCTCAAAAGACGGGTGCTGTGGAGGTCACTGTTAAAGGGGTGGACACTGTGGAGGTCTTTGTTAAGGGGGCAGGGAATGGTGGAGGCCACAGTTAAGGGTAGGGTCCACTTTGGAGGTCAGTGTTAAGGGACGGGGTGCTGTAGAGGTCACTGTTAAGGGGGTGGGGTGTTGTGTAGGTCACATTTTAAGGGAACATAGCTCTGTGGAGGTCACTGTTAAGGGGGCGGGTGATTGTGGAGCCCCCCTGACAGAGTGGAGAGGGTGTCAGCAGTAAGTTAGTGCTGATGTCACTGATTATTTTGCCCTTCCTCTGATCCCTCAGAACAATAACACCCAAAAAATGTTGAGCATCCGCCTTCACTCGGTCAGCATTTGGTCATTAATCTATCAGTATTGCCAAAAAAAAAAAATTGAATGGATCCAAAACAGAGATGACACGAAAATGGAATATTTGCAAGTCTTCTGTGTTTTGTAGCCATTCCTGATTTGGGCTACCAAATCATAAGCCAATTCTAATGTAAAATAGGGACCTTGTCATACAGGCCTTACAGCTGCTACATAGACAGGATCCGTTGTGCATCTCATTTTTCCTTCCTTCTGACAGATCAGATGAAGGGTCAAATAAATGATGATGTCAACCAGGCCAAAAAGGCAAAATAATGGCCCAGACATGGAGTGGGGAGGGTGGAAACAGCATGAGAAGTCAACAGAGTGGCCCAGTGACAGAGTAGTGAGGTGGCAGCAGAACGAGGAGACAACAGAGTGGCACAGTGGTGAGGTGGTAGCAGCATGACAAGACCACATAGTGGCCCAGTGACCAATGGTGAGGTGGCAGCAGCATGAGGAGACTACAGAGTGGCCCAGTGACAGAGTGTTGAGGTGGCAGCAGAATGAGGAGACCACAGTGTGGCTCAGTGACAAAGTGGTGAGGTGGCAGCAGCATGCAGAGACCACAGAGTGGTGATGTGGCAGCAGCATGAGGAGACCACAGAGTGGTGAGGTGGCATCAGCATGCAGAGACCACCGAGTGGTGATGTGGCAGCAGCATGAGGAGACCACAGAGCGTGAGGTGGCAGCAGCATGAGGAGACCACAGAGTGGTGAGGTGGCATCAGCATGAGGAGACCACAGGGTAGTGAGGTGGCAGCAGCATAATGAGACCATAGAGTGGTGATGTGGCAGCAGCATGAGGAGACCACAGAGTGGCCCAGTGACATAGTGGTGAGGTGGCAGCAGCATAAGGAGACCACAGAGTGGCGAGGTGGCAGCAGCATGAGGAGACCACAGAGTGTTCAGATGGCAGCCGCATGAGGAGACCACAGAGTGGTAAGCTGGCAGCAGCATGAGGAGACCACAGAGTGGTGAGTTGTCAGCAGCATGAGGAGACCACAGAGTGGCCCAGTGACATAGTGGTGAGGTGGCAGCAGCATGAGGAGACCATAGAGTGGTGATGTGGCAGCAGCATGAGGAGACCACAGAGTGTCCAAGTGACATAGTGGTGAGGTGGCAGCAGCATGAGACCACAGAGTGGTGAGGTGGCATCAGCATGAGGAGACCACAGAGTAGTGAGGTGGCAGCTGCATAAGGAGACCACAGAGTGGTTATGTGGCAGCAGCATGAGGAGACCACAGAGTGGCCCAGAGACATTGCAGTGAGCTGACAGCAGCATGAGGAAACCACAGAGTGGTAAGGTGGCAGCAGCATGAGGAGACCACAGAGTGGTGAGGTGTCAGCAGCATGAGGAGACCACAGAGTGGCCCAGTGACATAGTGGTGAGGTGGCAGCAGCATGAGGAGACCATAGAGTGGTGATGTGGCAGCAGCATGATGGGACCACAGAGTGGCCAAGTGACATAGTGGTGAGGTGGCCTCAGCATGAGGAGACCACAGAGTGGTGAGGTGGCATCAGCATGAGGAGACCACAGAGTAGTGAGGTGGCAGCAGCATAATGAGACCATAGAGTGGTGATGTGGCAGCAGCATGAGGAGACCACAGAGTGGCCCAGAGACATAGCAGTGAGCTGACAGCAGCATGAGGATTAGAGATGGCCCGAACTATTCGCCGGCGAACAGTTCCCGGCGAACATAGCTTGTTCGCGTTCGCCTCTGCCGGGCGAACATATGCGATGTTCGGTCCGCCCCCTATACATCATCATTGAGCAAACTTTGACCCTGTACCTCACAGTCAGCAGACACATTCCAGCTAATCAGCAGCATACCCTCCCTCCCAGACCCTCCCACCTCCTGCACAGCATCCATTTTAGATTCATTCTGAAGCTGCAGTCTTAGTGAGAGGAAGGAGAGTGTAGTTGCTGCTGATTTAATTGGGAAATCGATAGCTAGGCTAGTGAATTCAGTGTCCACTCCAGTCCTGAAAGACTCATCTGATCTCTGCTGTAAGGACAGCGTCCTGACAGCACCCCAAAAGCCCTTTTAGGGCTGCAACATTAGTCTGCTTTTTTTTCCCTTTATATGCATATTGCAGTTGCATGGCCTGCCTGTGTGTGAGGAGCTGCAGGCCCACAGACTGTAGTGTGCCCACTGCCAGTGCCCACCCCTGTCATCCCGTGTGGCACAGGACTTTGCATCAAAAAAAGGCATTTAATTTTTACACTTTAATCTAAGTTTAGTTGCCTGCCAGTGTGTGTCAGGCTGACTTCCACTGACTGTAGTGTGCCCACTGCCAGTGCCCACCCCTGTCATCCCGTGTGGCACAGGACTTTGAATCAAAAAAGGCATTTAATTTTTACACTTTAATCTAAGTTTAGTTGCCTGCCAGTGTGTGTCAGGCTGACTTCCATTGACTGTAGTGTGCCCACTGCCAGTGCCCACCACTCATACCGGCTGGCACAGGACTTTGCATAAAAAAAGGCATTTCATTTTTACACTTTAGTGTAATTTCAGCTGCTTGCCTGCTGCTAGTGTGTGTCAGGCCGACTTCCACAGACTGTAGTGTGCCCACTGCCAGTGCCCACCCCTGTCATCACGTGTGGCACAGGACTTTGCATCAAAAAAAGGCATTTAATTTTTACACTTTAATCTAAGGTTAATTGCCTGCCAGTGTGTGTCAGGCTGACTTCCACTGACTGTAGTGTGCCCACTGCCAGTGCCCACCACTCATACCGGCTGGCACAGGACTTTGCATAAAAAAGGCATTTAATTTTTACACTTTAGTGTAATTTCAGCTGCTTGCCTGCTGCTAGTGTGTGTCAGGCCGACTTCCACAGACTGTAGTGTGCCCACTGCCAGTGCCCACCCCTGTCATCACGTGTGGCACAGGACTTTGCATCAAAAAAAGGCATTTAATTTTTACACTTTAATCTAAGGTTAATTGCCTGCCAGTGTGTGTCAGGCTGACTTCCACTGACTGTAGTGTGCCCACTGCCAGTGCCCACCACTCATACCGGCTGGCACAGGACTTTGCATAAAAAGGCATTTAATTTTTACACTTTAGTGTAATTTCAGCTGCTTGCCTGCTGCTAGTGTGTGTCAGGCCGACTTCCACTGACTGTAGTGTGCCCACTGCCAGTGCCAACCACTGATACCGGGTGGCACAGTAGCTTTGCCGATAAATAAGGCATTTCATTTTTACACATTAGTCTAATTTCAGTTGCTTGCCTCCTGCCAGTGTGTGTCAGGCCGACTTCCACTGACTGTAGTGTGCCCACTGCCAGTGCCAACCACTGATACCGGGTGGCACAGTAGCTTGCCGATAAATAAGGCATTTCATTTTTACACATTAGTCTAATTTCAGTTGCTTGCCTCCTGCCAGTGTGTGTCAGGCCCACCTCCACAGACTGTAGTGTGCCCACTGCCAGTGCCAACCACTGATACCGGGTGGCACAGTAGCTTGCCGATAAATAAGGCATTTCATTTTTACACATTAGTCTAATTTCAGTTGCTTGCCTCCTGCCAGTGTGTGTCAGGCCCACCTCCACAGACTGTAGTGTGCCCACTGCCAGTGCCAACCACTGATACCGGGTGGCACAGTAGCTTGCCGATAAATAAGGCATTTCATTTTTACATATTAGTCTAATTTCAGTTGCTTGCCTGCTGCCAGTGTGTGTCAGGCCCACTTCCACAGACTGTAGTGTGCCCACTGCCAGTGCCCACCACTGATACAGGGTGGCACAGTACCACTTATCGAAAAAAAAATGACAGGCAGAGGCAGGCCACCCCGCAGGGGCCGTCGTGGTCGTGGTGCTGTGATTTCCACTGTCCCTGGAATAATGCCTAGTGTTCAGAGGCCATGTACCCTGAACTCGAAAAATTCTGAGGACGTAGTTGACTGGCTTAGACAGGACACCCAGTCTTCAACAGCTTCCGCTAAGAACCTTGACGCACCATCTTCCTCCAGCTCAGCTTTGGTCACTTGCTCTCAAGTTACCACGCACCCGCCCGCCGCTGATAGGAATAGTACTAGTTAAGACACCACTCATATAGGGTGTCACAGCACATTGCTCTGTGCACGCGCAGTGCCCCAATTTGGGAGTATGAGGACCGACCAAGCTGCTTTTTCCATCTCCCGGTTCCTGAAATCAATTCAGTTTGGTGTATGAGAGTTTGCTCTGTCATTGTGAAGGCAGTCGAAGGTACCAGGCCTAAAATTTTTTTCACAAAAGGCAATCCCTGATATGGGATGTAACAGGGATTAAACTGATGAGAATATTACTACAGAAAATACCACTCATATCGAGTGTGACAGTAAATTGCACGGCGCAGACGCAGTCACCGTGGATTAAAACAGAGTGGAGGGAGCCAGCGTTTTTTTAACCATCTCCCCGTTCGAAAAATCTATTCAATAAATGGCCCCCAGATTGGGGACGTTAGAGGGATTAAACTGATGAGAATAGTACTACAGAAAATACCACTCATATCGGGTGTGACAGTAAATTGCACGGCGCAGTGACCGTGGATTAAAACAGAGTGGAGGGAGCCAGCGTTTTTTTAACCATCTCCCCGTTCGAAAAATCTATCCAATAAATGGCCCCCAGATTGGGGACGTTAGAGGGATTAAACTGATGAGAATAGTACTACAGAAAATACCACTCATATCGGGTGTGAGAGTAAATTGCACGGCACAGAAGCAGTGACCATGGATTAAAACAAAGGGGAGGGAGCCAGCGTTTTTTTAACCATCTCCCCGTTCGAAAAATCAATTCAATTGACCTTTCGGGGACCCTTGGTGTTGTACGTGGCTGGGTGGAGGAAGAAACCTTCAATGACATCACCGGGACGTGGCTAGCTTGGTATCCAACCTTGTGCAAATGGGGAGTTTGCGGTTGTGCAAATGGACTGTTTGCGGTGCATTAAAAGAGGAGTTTGGTATGTCAATGTCTGAGAATCGGGCGTAACCCTTACACTACCTGATCGATACAACATCATACCTGATCGTATACACACACTGGATGTTTTAAAGCATGTTATTCCAAACAATTTAGGAATGTTACGTGATTTATGCCCTTTATGGATTAAAACCCGACTCTGCGTCCACTACGTAATTTTCCATGGGAGTTTTGCCATGGATCCCTCTCCGGCATGCCACAGTCCAGGTGTTAGTCCCCTTGAAACAACTTTTCCATCACTATTGTGGCCAGAAAGAGTCCCTTTGGTTTTTCAAATTCGCCTGTCTATTGAAGTCTATGGCGGTTCGCCCGGTTCGCCTGTTCGCAAACATTTGCGGAAGTTCGCGTTCGCTGTTCGCGAACTGAAAATTTTATGTTCGCGACATCACTAATGAGGATACCACAGAGTGTTGAGGTGGCAGCAGCATGAGGAGACCACAGAGTGGCCCAGTGACATAGTGGTGAGGTGGCAGCAGCATAAGGAGACCACAGAGTGGCGAGGTGGCAGCAGCATGAGGAGACCACAGAGTGTTCAGATGGCAGCCGCATGAGGAGACCACAGAGTGGTAAGCTGGCAGCAGCATGAGGAGACCACAGAGTGGTGAGTTGTCAGCAGCATGAGGAGACCACAGAGTGGCCCAGTGACATAGTGGTGAGGTGGCAGCAGCATGAGGAGACCATAGAGTGGTGATGTGGCAGCAGCATGAGGAGACCACAGAGTGTCCAAGTGACATAGTGGTGAGGTGGCAGCAGCATGAGACCACAGAGTGGTGAGGTGGCATCAGCATGAGGATACCACAGAGTAGTGAGGTGGCAGCTGCATAAGGAGACCACAGAGTGGTGATGTGACAGCAGTATGAGGAGACCACAGAGTGGCCCAGAGACATTGCAGTGAGCTGACAGCAGCATGAGGAGACCACAGAGTGTTGAGATGGCAGCAGCATGAGGAGACCACAGAGTGGCCCAGTGACATAGTGGTGAGGTAGCAGCAGCATGCAGAGACCACAGAGTGGTGATGTGGCAGCAGCATGAGGAGACCACAGAGTAGTGAGGTGGCAGCAGCATAAGGAGACCACAGAGTGGTGATGTGGCAGCAGCATGAGGAGACCACAGAGTGGCCCAGAGACATAGCAGTGAGCTGACAGCAGCATGAGGAGACCACAGTGTGTTGAGATGGCAGCAGCATGAGGAGACCACAGAGTGGCCCAGTGACATAGTGGTGAGGTAACAGCAGCATGAGGATACCACAGAGTGGTGAGGTGGCAGCAGCATGAGGAGACCACAGAGTGTTGAGATGGCAGCAGCATGAGGAGACCACAGAGTGGGAAGGTGGCAGCAGCATGAGGAGACCACAGAGTGTTGAGATGGCAGCAGCATGAGGAGACCACAGAGTGGGGAGGTGGCAGCAGCATGAGCAGACCACAGAGTGGCCCAGTGACATAGTGTTGAGGTGGCAGCAGCATGAAGAGACCACAGAGTGGCCCAGTGACATAGTGGTGAGGTGGCAGCAGCATGAGAAAACCACAGAGTAGTGAGGTGGCAACAGCATACTGAGACCACAGAGTAGTGATGTGGCAGCAGCATGAGGAGACCACAGAGTGGTCCAGAGACAAAGAAGTGATCTGACAGCAGCATGAGGAGACCACAGAGTGTTGAGGTGGCAGCAGCATGAGGAGACCACAGAGTGGCCCAGTGACATAGTGGTGAGGTGGCAGCAGCATGAGGATACCACAGAGTGGTGATGTGGCAGCAGCATGAGGAGACCACAGAGTGGTGAGGTGGCAGCAGCATAAGGAGACCACAGTGTGGTGAGGTGGCACCAGCACGAGGAGACCACAGAGTGTTGAGGTGGCAGCAGCATGATGAGACCATAGAGTGGTGAGGTGGCATCAGCATAAGGAGACCACAGAGTGGTAATGTGGCAGCAGCATGAGGAGACCATAGAGTGGTGAGGTGACACAGCATGCATAGACCACAGAGTGGCACAGTGACAGAGTAGTGAGGTGGCAGCAGCATGAGGAGACCACAGAGTGGCCCAGTGACAGAGTGCGGAGGTGGGGGGCAATACCAGAACCAGATGAAGATGGCGGGTGGCCGTAGGAGCACCTAGCAGCAGGTGTGGCACAAGGAGGATGGCAGCATCAGAATAGTAGCTGAAGAAGGTAGCCATAAGAAACAGGTCTCTTTTGACAAAGTTTAGGTTTGACACCATGGATAGTCTGATGCATCAGGCACTGGTGTTTGAAAATCCTGGCTGATCCACGCCTGATTTCTTTTCACAAAAGTCAGTTTCTCCACATTTTGGGTGGACAGGTGAGTTCTCTTTGGGGTAACTATGCCCCCCCTTCCCACACACACACACACTAAACACCCGCTCTGATGTCACACTGCTGGCAGGGCAGGAAAGCTTGTCCAGGGCAAACTTGCCCAGTTGCGGCCACAAATCGAGTTTGGCGGCCCAGTAGTCCAGGGATCTTCGATGTGGGGTGGCATGGTGCACTCCAAGTATACCACAACTTGCTAGTTCAGGTTCCGCTCTATGCTGGTGAGTAGTTTCTTCAGTAAGCGAGTGAAAAAAACTGCTTATCAGCGACTCTGGATTTAAGTAGCTGTTGACGGAGCTGGTACTGCTCCTACCCCCCACCCTCCCTTTCCAGCAGCCATGGCAGTGAACATGAGCACAGAGGCCCCCCCCCCCCCAGGTCAGACCTGCGAGAGGATGGATGATGGCACACATAGGCAGCGACCAAATGACTACAAAGGAATTTTCAATAGTAGTTCAGTTTGTCCTCCCTCTAAGCGGGTGTAAAAAAAGCCCAATTTTTGGACTTGTAGTGAGGGTCTAACATGGTAGAGAACCAGTAGTCATCCTTCTGCCGAATGGTGACAATTTGGTTCTCACTACTTAAGCAACTAAGTATGTATCAGAACATTTGCACAAGTGACTCGGAGTGACTTCTTTCCTCCATCTCCACTGCATACTGCCACAGTGTGCCTGGGTCATCTACTTCATCTTCCTCATCGCCCAGTAGCTCCTTTGGCTGCTCCTGCTCATCCTATTCCTCCTCTCTTGTCACCTGTGTAGAAAAACCAGCCATTTCTTTACGCATTGCTTGTGCTTGAATGTCCTACTCTTCCTCCTCTAGTTCAGCCCCCACAGGGCTCATGTGGTCATGAGATATACTGGTCACCATGTCTCCTGTCCCCTGGCCAGCAAGGTTTAGCAGCATCTGTTCCAGGACATGAATCAGTGGAATGACATTGTTCATCCCATAGTCCTGGCTACTGACAAATAAAGTGTGCTCCTCAAAGGGCCATGGCAAATGGCAGGTGCCATGCATGAGCTGCCACTGGCTAACACAGAAATTACACAGGGGAGTAACTCTGTCCACCTGTACCATCAAGAAATTGTTTATGGCCTTTATCTGTTCATATAATTGTTCCAACAAATGGAGGGTGGAAATTCCCTCATATTAGCCTAAGTTGGGGGATTCCGTTCTGCTTCTGCAGCTCAAGGAGGGTGTGCTTTGCTGTGTATGAGTGGCTGAAGTGCATGCAAAGTATCCTGGCCATTTTCAGGATGTCATGCAGATGGGGTAAAGACTTTAGGAACCGCTTTTCAACCAGATTCAACACATGCACCATGCAGAGTGCATAACTCAGCCCTCCTTGACACAACGCCGTCACCATGTTCTTCCCGTTGTCGGTCACCATGGTTCCGATTTTGAGTTGTCGAGGAGAAATCCAGGATTCGATTTCTTTATGAAGGACGCAGAGCAGTTACTTCTCTGTGTGACTCAGTTCGCCAAGGCAAACTAGGTGCAAAACAACGTGACACCGCCATGCTTTGCACATGTGGTATGCTGGAGGAGCACCCTGAATTGGCCCTGCAGTGGAGGCTGAGGACACGGTGGAGGATGAGCAGGCAGAGGCGGACATTATCGCAGGCCCAATGGCGTGAGAACGTCGGAAGTGGCGTCACCTGGCCAAGTTGCCGTTGCAGCTGGGCAGGAACCACATTTACCCAGTGGGCCGTAAAGGACATATATTGTCCTTGACCGTAGTTATAGCTCCACACGTAGGCACTACCATGCACTTTGGCAGACACTGACAGGATCAAGGACTGGCCCACCTTCTGTTCTATATATGTGTGCAGTGCTGGTACTGCCTTTTTTGCAAAGAAATGACATCTTGAGACTCTCCACTTTGGCTGGGCACAAGCCATCAGTTCTCTGAAAGGTGCAGCGTCCATCACTTGGAAAGGGAGGGACTGCAGCACCAGCAACTTGGCCAGGAGCATGTCTAGTTTCTGCGTCGTTGGATGGGTGCATGCATACTTTTGTCTCTTGGCAATCGAGTAGGAGGACGAGGAGCAGGAGCATTTGGACCAACAGATGATGGGAAGGACAGACAGCTCCTTTCGGCTGAGGTGGTGGAGCCTTTACTGCTTGAAATCGGGTGCTTGCCACTGGCCGATGCAGCGGTTGCTGCAGCAGGCTGGACAACCATATTGGAGCCATGGTTCTCCCAAGCCACTTTATGGTGACGCTGCATGTGTTGATGCAGGGCCATGGTGCCAATATTGGCACCCTTGCCACACTTAATCTTCTGCCCAAAAATTTGGCAAATGGCAATGTTCACCTCCTCCGTGGCCTAACAAAAAATTGCCACATCGCCGAGTATGGCATTTTCCCCTCAATGCACCGCACTGACTGCCTGTTACCACTGCCTCTGTGAACCTCTGCACCGCTATATTCCGGGCAGGTAAGCTCCTGCGAAGCGGGTGGTCTACCCCCGGCAAGTTTGGCTTCCGACCTCCCACAGCTGCCACACTGTTGACTCACGGCCACACTTACAACCCTGCTGGCTGAGCCGCTGCCTCATTCGCAGGCTGCCACCCTATTCTACTGATGATGACGATGAAGCCCCTTGTTCATTTGGCTCCCAAGTGCGATCGGCTACATCATCATCATCCGCTACTGTCTGCACATTACTGATGTCCCCCTCTGGGGCAGGATCCTGGCTGCTCGCAACACCTGCTTCCACACGACTCTGATCATCACAACTTGCCCGACTACCGAAGGAAGCGGCAGATGTCTCGTCTAGATCTTGGCTGGGCAGAAGCTGCTGACTGTCCTCTAGTAGCTCGTCCTCGCTGAAAAGTGCAGACGAGCATACTGCATATAATGACAGAGGCAGGTTATGGACAGTTGGGGGCACAGGGCCTGCTCCCGGGCCATGCCAACCAAGTATCGTGTGAGAGGAACCCACCGACTCTTGGCTGGGGGTGTCTGATGTCACTTTTGACACAGTCGAAGACCGAGTCAACCATTCAAGCACCGCTGGGTAGCTGGTCAAGGCACGACCGTTAGATGACACCGGGAGCTCAGGCCTCTCGCTGCGACTCCTACTGCTACCCTCCATTCTTCTAATGCTACTTCTGCCTGTGACAGAAATATTTTGGCCTTTGCCCGTTCCCTTTGAAAGGCCTGTCCCCTGTCTGTCTAACATACTGTATAATAAAGTAATTAAATTAAAATTAAAATAAAACACCCCTAAAAGGTAATAAAATGTAACTTCACTACAGAACATCAATTAAGACGTATTCTTTTTCCTATTAATACACCCCAAAAAAAGAAATATAACAATCAAAATTCACCGCAGAACGGCTAATAGGACGTACGTATATTTCCCCATAATACACCCCGTAAATGGCTATATCACACAGAACTTGCACCCCAATAACTACCAAGGTTTGCAGGAATTAGTGATGTATCATATAGTGCAAAAAACCTAAAAGCAGCAGTATAACTGCAATTTGGATCTTCAATTAGTGCAGCAAGGTGCAATAGAATCGCTCCTATTACCCAGGCTGTACACTCTCCAATAGCACCCTGTTCTCCTTTTTTTAGTGCAGATGCTGTCTCCCTATCCTTTCCATACACCTTAAATAATCTTTCCCTGAACTTCTAAATCGATTTTTCAGCACAATAAAGTCTTTCTTAACAGTGTCCCTAGCACCTGCTGACGTCTCTCCCTACACTGTAAATTGGCTGAATCCAAGATGGTTCAGGTTATTTATAGGGCTGTGACATCACAGGGGCTGACTAGCTGCTGATTGGCTGCATGCATTGCATTGTGGGTGATCCCTCGTTCCCAGAGTTCATTGCTCGATGTCCTAACACCTGCAGCAGCCATTTTAGGAAAAAATTTAATTCGTTACCACGAAGCACGATGAAATTCAGCTTCGTTGCAAACCAAATTTTTCCTGAAATTCGGATTGAATTCCACTTCGTCAACTTCGATTCGCTCATCTCTAATTATTATTATTATTATTATTAATCATGAGTGTTACAAAATTAATACCAAATTCCTTCCACTCGCCAAAATCAACAGCACAGAGAGAAAAAAAAAGAACTTAAACATAATAATAATAACTAACTTCTATCCATCCATTCCAAAATACTTCTAATCCATACCCTCCAGTCCCTTTAAAAATGTTGCACTTTATTACTTTTTATAAGGCTACTTTCACACTAGCGTTTTTACTGGATCCGGCAGGGTTCAGCAAAAACGCTTCCGTTACTGATAATACAACCATCTGCATCCGTTATGAACGGATCCGGTTGTATTATCTTTAACCACCTGAGGACCGCCTAACGCACGGATGCGTCCGGTGGGCGGTCCTCTTCCTCTGGGTGGATGCATCGGCGCGTCATCTTGCGAGATGCGAGATTTCACGCTGATGCTGCCGCTCATGCGCACTGCGTGGCGGTGAAAAGTTAAAGGACAAGTTCAAGAAGAGGTCATCAGCCTGCCAACCAATGATCATCGTAGGTACACTTAGGGACATAGGGACAGCACAACACAGGTAGTTTTTCCACTCAGGCTCTAGGGTCTCTCAGGATACTAGGTTTTGAGAGACCCTAACACATAGGGGTGCTGGTGTGCTACAGCAGAAATGTGAAACTGTAGAAACCTCTCCTTTCACATGGGATAAAGTGCATAATGTACTTCGCACCATCTCTGTGTGATTTATACTTTACACATTGTCCCATGGTAAAGGAGAGGTTTCTGCAAGGAAAATAAAGAGTGAAATGATTAAAAAAAATATAATAATTAAACAGGTAGCAAGAAAAAAAAATCTTGAGTTTGTTCAGGTTTTAAAAGTTTTGATGTTCAGGTTTGATAAAAAAAGTTTTATGTTCAGGTTTTATAAAGTTTGTCACATTCAAGTTTATGAGCCTGCTGCCTGTTTTTTCTTCTTTTTTTTTTTCCCCCTAACCATTCTTTATTTTTCAGGTAGACCAACGGAACCAACCGACGAAAACGCTGCAGCACTGATGTGCATTCTGCGAGAAGCATTGCGCTGCTGTCAGAAGACACGTGAAGTCGGTGTATGTGGCGCTGCAAGACGAGATTTCTCCTCTGCAGTACAGGTACGTTTGCCCAGGCATATGAGCTGAGGAGAGGTGTTGGAGTTCATATGCTTTGGCAAACACTTTGTATAAAAAATCTGGCAAAGATGTCTTCCTTCACAACGATCGATTGATCGATGTGAATAGAGAAATCACGTTTGCCAGGACATAGGAGCTGAAGTGGGTATGGATGTTTGGGCGGAGCCCCTATGTCCTGGCAATCGCCAGGCCCCTCTTTTTCTTCTTGCATATTTTTTGGCAGAGATTTTTTCATCCACATCGATCGATGCGAATTAGGAAATCTGTGCCGTTCATTTTTTCTTTCAGCCCAGAGGCTGAACGGAAAAAAAATCTCATTACCTGTATGCTCCATATAGGGAGAATAGCAGAAACTCCTAATGCTGGCCATACATGTAATGATTGCGGAGACCCTCAAATGCCAGGGCAGTACAAAAACCTCACATGTGACCCCAGTTTGTAAAGAAGACACCCCAAGGTATTTGCTGAGGGGCATAATGAGTCCATAAAGATAGAACTTTTTGTCACAAGTTTGCAGAAAGGGAGACTTTGTGAGAAAAAACTAAACAAATCAAATTCCGCTAACTTGTGCCAAAAAAAAAAAAGTTCTATGAACTCGCCATGCCCGACACAGAATACCTTGGGGTGTCTTCTTTCTAAAATGGGGTCACATTTGGGGTATTTTTACTGCCCTGGCATTTTAGGGCCCTAAAGTGTAAGAAGAAAAATGCGTAAAAATGCCATCCTAAAAGGTATTCATTGGAATTCGGGCCCCTTTGCGCATCTTGGCTGCAAAAAAGTGGCACACATGTGGTATCGCCGTACTCGGGAGAAGTAGGGCAACGTGTTTTGAAAAAAAAATTAAATTTCTGCTAACTTGTGACAAAAAATAAAAACTTCCATTAACTCACTATGCCCATCAGCGAATACTTTAGGGTGTCTACTTTCCGAAATGGGGTCACTTGTGTGGTATGTATACTGCCCTGGCATTTGTGTGAGAAGGAGTTTGGAATCCAAATGCCTAAAAATGCCCTGTGAAATCCTACAGGTACTCGTTGGAATTTGGGCCCCTTTGCACATCTTGGCTGCAAAAAAGTGTCACTCATGTGGTATCGCCGTACTCAGGAGAAGTAGGGCAATGTGTTTTGGGGTGCATTTTTACATATACCCATGCTGGGTGAGAGAAATATCTCGGTTAATTTGACAACTGTGTATAAATTTTTTTAAAAAGTTGTCATTTACAGAGATATTTCTCACACCCAGCATGGGTATATGTAAAAATGCACCCCAAAACACATTGCCCTACTTCTCCCGAGTATGGCGATACCACATGTGTGCCACTTTTTTGCAGCCAAGATGCGCAAAGGGGCCCTAAATCCAATGAGTGCCTTTAGGATTTCACAGGACATTTTTCCGCATTTGGATTCCAAACCACTTCTCACTTTTAGGGGCCCCTAAAATGCCAGGGCAGTAAAAATACCCCACAAGTGACCCCATTTTAGAAAGTAGACACCCCAAGGTATTCCGTGAGGGGTATGGTGAGTTCATGTAAAATTTTATTTTTTGTCACAAGTTAGTGGAATATGAGACTTTGTAAGAGAAAAAAAATTCAATTTCCGCTAACTTGTGACAAAAAAGAAAAACTTCCATGAACTCACTATGCCCATCAGTGAATACCTTAGGGTGTCTACTTTCCGGAATGGGGTCACTTGTGTGGTATTTTTACTGTCCCAGAATTTTAGGGGCCCCTAAAGCGTGAGAAGTAGTTTGGAATCCAAATGCGTAAAATTGCCCTGTGAAATCCTAAAGGTACTCATTGGTTTTCGGGCCGCTTTGCACATCTTGGCTGCAAAAAAGTGGCACACATGTGGTATCAACGTACTCAGCAGAAGTATTGCAATGAGTTTTGGGGTGTATTTTTATATATACCCATAGTTTGTGTGAGAAATATCGCTGTAAATGACAACTTTTAAAAAAAAATTTATACAAAGTTGTCAATTTACAGAGATATTTCTCTCACCCAACATGGGTATATGTAAAAATGCACCCCAAAACACATTTCCCTACTTCTCCTGAGTACGGCGATACCACATGTGTGCCACTTTTTTGCAGCAAAGATGCGCAAAGGGGCCCTAAATCTAATGAGTACCTTTAGGATTTCACAGGGCATTTTTACGCATTTGGATTCTCACGCTTTAGGGCCCCCTAAAATGCCAGGGCAGTAAAAATACCCCACAAGTGACCCCATTCTGGAAAGTAGACACCCTAAGGTATTTGCTGATGGGCATAGTGAGTTCATGGAAGTTTTTATTTTTTGTCACAAGTTAGCAGAAAATGAAATTTTTTGAAAAAAAAAAATCCATTTCCGCTAACTTGTGAAAAAAAATAAAAACTTCCATGAACTCACTATGCCCCTCAGTGAATACCTTGGGGTGTCTAATTTCCGAAATGGTGTCATTTATGGGGTGTTTCTACTGTCTGGGCAATGTAGTACTTCAGGAAACAGGACAGGTGCTCAGAAAGTCAAAGTGCGGAAATTCACTTTTTTGCACCATAGTTTGTAAACGCTATAACTTTTACCCAAACCAATAAATATACACTTCTTGCATTTTTTTTTTATCAAAGACATGTAGAACAATAAATTTAGAGAAAAATTTATAGAGAAATGTAGTTTTATTTGACAAATTTTCCAACAGAAAGTGAAAAATGTCATTTTTTTGCAAACATTTCGTCAAAAAAAGCAAAGTATCAAAAAATGTAAAAATGTCAGCAAGAATGAAATAGCACCAAATGAAAGCTCTATTAGTGAGAAGAAAGGGAGGTAAAATTCATTTGGGTGGTAAGTTGCATGACAGAGCAATAAACGGTGAAAGTAGTGTACTGATCCATCTCCTTTGACTTGCATTGGGGGTCATGCCGTCTTGCTCAGCATCCCAGGGTGGAAAGCAAACTACAACATGTTGCAGTTTTCTCTCCAGTATGGTAATGCAACTAAACAGAACGGAATGTATTTTGGAGCATTCTGTTCTGTTCAGTAGAGATTTTAAAATATTTTTTGATTGCGTTAATGTTACATTGCAGAGTTAGCACATTTTTGATTGCCCTGTAAAAGATTGTAGATGAGGGCCTGCAGGTGAGCCTGAAGAGGGACATGAGGAGATCTTGTGCACTGATCCCCAAACTCTTCAGCATCCACAGTCAGACGAAGATGATGGTGGGGAATGGCAATTACTGTTTCACGAGGTGGATGATATGGATGAGACACAGTTGTCAATGAGTGAGGGTCTTGGTAGGTCAACACAAGTCAGGAGGATGACCAGAGTGTGGAAGTGGAAGAGGAGATGGGGGACGATGACATCACTGACCCAAGCTGGAAAGGTGGCAAGCCAAATGAGGACAGCAGGACAGAGGTGGAGGGATCCATAGCACCGCAACAGGCTGGAAGAGGCTGTGGGGTGGCAAAAGGCAGAAGGCTGGCCACACCAAATAGGCTCGCAACTTTGCAGAAATCTCCCTTGCCAAGGGGTAGGTGTTCCGCAGTCTGGCGCTTTTTTGAGGAAAGTGGGGACAATAAAATAATTTTAATTTGCTAACTGTAACTGTTCTATACCAAAATACGAACTCATAAATAAACAGATAGCCATAACATATCTTACATCCTATTCATTAACTCTAACTCAAACCATAATAACAATAAAAACTCAAACCCAGGAACATAATGGGGGAAGACACTGGAGGCAAAATTAGTAGAAGTTATGAACACTAGCAATCTCACCACCACCGGCATGATCCGCCACATGGCATCAAAGCACCCTAACAGGTGGCCCAAACCAATGGGTCCACAATCAGTATCTGTGGGTCACACGACTGGCTTCTCTTTCTCCCCTGTGTTACGTGCTGGCCAATCCTCTGTCCTAGACGCAGGCCTGGATGACTCCCACCCTGAAGCTGGGCCTTTGCAAGCACTATAAGCTAGCACACCCACTTGTGTGTCCAAGCACAGCGTACAGATGTCCTTACCCCAGGCCTTTGAACGTAAGCGCAAATATCCAAACACACACACACCCACCCACCCACGGGCCATACCACTAAATGCACACTTTTTATAATTTCTGGCCCAGAAAATGTTGCCATTTAGGTCTGCGGACATTGAGGCTTTCCTCAGCCTCATGGCAGCGGCCGTCCTTCATTACTCAGTCCCCAGCCTTCACTATTTTTCTCTGTGTGCCATCCCCGCATTACACTGGCAATTGTGGTACGTAACATCACCCGTGCCCTGGCCAACGCTGTTATTTTGAAGGTCCACTTAACGATGGACACATGGACAAGTGCTTTTTTCCAGGGACGATACATTTCCGTGGCTGCACACTGGGTGAACTTTGTAAAGGCCAGTAGCGAGTCGTTCCCTGGGCTGCCACATGTGCTACAGACGCCAAGGATTGCGGGCCGCACTTCCATCCAGTCTGACACCTATTGAGTAGATCAAGTCCTGATTTTGCAGAGACTACACAATATTAAACAGATTTTCCCATCTGTCCATTTACCTGCAGTCACCTTCCTGTTTCCTGCCAGGGCTTGGTCTGTTTGTGGGATGGTTGAGGTTGATAGACAGTTTGGCCAGTGGTGCTCTCATGATGTCACTGAGCTGCTAGCCTGAACATTGTCACTCTAACTACTGTTTGCAGAGTAGTCAATGGGGCTGCGGGGAGACAAACTGTCTTTCCTTCTGTGGAATCGATTCAGGGCTAGTGCGTATGCCCTGAAGCCAACCATAGACTTCTATGAATTTCAATGCAGAATTGCACACACAGCCACCACTGTTAAATCGCGGCATTGGCCGTAACCAATGGCTACAGCTTGTAAACACAGCATAGCAAGAGGGTCAGAAATCAGAAGAAAGAGGGAAAATGGAAACCATCTAGTAAGGGTGGGTTCACATCTGCGTTCTGGATTCCGTTATGGCTTTCTATATAACATGGTGTGAGACAGTGACAGGAAAAGTGATTGATGGCAGGTATTTTTCCCCCAGAATCCTGTCATATGCTGCTTAGCTCCAAGGGTTGCCCAGTATGTAGTGGAAAGCTCAAGCTTTCCTGAGGTGGCTTTGTGGAAAAGCCGGCATAAGCCCTGGAGTTTTGGATTGGGGAAGAGTTGGGCGAGTTCCCCAATCCGCAGTCCACTTCTGACAAGTGTTAGCTGCCTGATTAGCTGCACCTGTAGCGCTTGCATAAAGATGCAGGGTTAGAGTGAGTAGGGGAGATCTGGAACTGACACGCTGGTGGATGAGAGTATGCGGCTGTGGTGAACTGCAGAGCTGACCAAACCACATCTAGGACAGTGAGTAAGCTACTGTTAGTCAGCGCTCAGGCGAGCAAGTTTTGTTTTGCATTTTGCCTGAGATGTAAAGGCCTTTTTTTGTTTTGCTGCTGGTGCCACAATAAAGTGGAACTTTGTTGGACCTAACCCTGTATGTCACTGTCTCTGACTGTCCGCCAGCAGGCCAATCCTGCCTCTATCAGGAGCTAATTCCCACAACGGTTATAACGGAAAATAACGGAATCCATAAGATGGAAGTCAAAATGGAAGCCTTTATAATACAAGTCTATGGGAAGCAGAACAGATCTATCCTGGTTTCCATTATGCAGGTGTCCAGTCCTGCATAACGGAAACCAGGACAGATCCGTTATGCTGCCAATAGACTTGCATTATGACGGAATGCACCACGTAAACTTTATAAGGCATTCCGCTTTGCTTTCTGTCATAATAGAAGTCTATGGGGATCATACAGATCCGTCCCTGTCGACAGGACTTTGTTTTCTGCCTTGCATAACGGGAACAGGACGGATCTGTTATGATTCCCATAGACCTCTATTATGACGGATCAGAACGGAATGCCTCTTAAATGCTTCCATTTTGACTTCCATCTTATGGATTTCGTTATTTTCCCGTTATAACCATGTTATAACGGAAAGCCATAACGGAATCCAGAACGCAGATGTGAACCCACCCTAAGTTGTTATTTATCACATTTGATGTTTAATTAGAGTGAATTCCACAAATGGGAATACCCCCTTAATGTATCCTCATCCCCGAGAAGAAAGGTACACCCTGAAATCAATTTGTCACATATGTCTAGTAAAAAATGACTTTGGGCTTCCTTCACTGATAGTTGTTTTGTTTGGTTTTTTTGCAGTGTTTTTAAACCAGGAAGTTGAACCTTTTCTATTGCATTCTTACAAGGGCTTTTGGTGTTTTTTAATCCTTACATTTTTAAGTTTTCTTTCTGATATGATCACGTGTCCTATTGAGAAGACTAACTAGAAAAAGTTCAGAAAAAAACACCATGCAGTCTCAAAAAATGGCAAATACCATAATACACAAAAAGTGGCCAATACCTTAATACTCACCAACAGACAGAACACATTCCACAATAAAAAATATTAGTAATTTTAGGAATTTACAAAAGTGGTTAAGCAATATTTGCATGTAGCTGTAGTGTGAAAAAAACACTTGATAAAAACAAAAACAAAAAATATTTTAAAAAAATGCTATTTGTAAAATCATCCTAAGGCCTCATGCACACGACCGTTGGTGTTTTGCGGTCCGCAAATTTGCGGAACGGAACGCGGCCCATTGTATTCAAAAACAGACAAGAATAGGACATGTTCTATTTTTTTTTGCGGGGGCACGGAACTGAGCAACGGATGCGGATAGCACATGAAGTGCTCTCTAATGATAGTGTGGAAGTGGAAAAGGTAGGGTAGTACGGTAGAGGCATGTGGCTGCAATAGTAGCAGCAGCAGAAGCAACATACCATGGCACATACAAGGCAGAAGATATTCTATCTACAAATGGTTGTAGTAGTAGAAATAGTAGTGGTAGTAAGGCAGATGCATAGCGTTAATAGTGATGGGAGTAGAAGCTTTGGCAGTGGTAGCAGCAGCCATATTGTACATGTTGGCAGGCAGGCAGGCAGACAGCAGTAGTGGTAGCAGCAGCCATACAGAACATGATGGTGAGCAGGCAATGTGATTGTAGGAAGGTGGGCAGACAGGCAGACAGCATCAGTGACAAGATGCAACATCAGCAGCAAATCCACATCTATTCATTAGCCTCAGCTGAAGTGTGAAAATCCTCTCACTCTAGTTTTGAAATATGTGTTGGAAGGTGGGTATGGTTAGCTATGTTAATTAGTTTTACTCACTGAAACTAATTAACATACTGAGACAATTTTAAAATAGTAGGAGGTTGGAGTAGGAAAACTGGAGTAGCTTTTCTAGACAAGATTGTTAGGTTGAAGGATAAATTTATCAAACAACATGCAACCTGATAAATGAGGCATAAAGTACTCCAAACACAGACTCATGCAATATTGATGTCAGATATTCCCCTCATAATAAATTTTGCCCTTTGTACTCAGTTAATTAATGAATTCATTAATTGTAATTTACTGCTTTTGTATCATATATAAGTATTTACTGTATACAAGCACATCTATCTATATACAGTACAATTCATTTTACCCATTTCGTCTTTGAACTGTGCATACAGTATGTGCAAGACTATCCTCATCTAATCAAGGATTTTCTATAAGAAATCCATTAACATGAACCGACACTATAACCTGAGCTGCAATGATACAGTTCACTCATTTTTAAATGGTGCCTAGCATATTAAAAGTTAATGAATATCGCAAGGGGAAACAAATTAATCACACTATTACAATATCATTTGGCATACCTAAATTTACAGAACAGTGCTTTTCCCCCCACTTTGTGCTGAGAGTAGCTTCTTTTATAACTACTGGGACTTTCCAATCTCTGAGCTGTCAAAGCACTGAGACTAGTTGAGATAAATCACTTAACAATGCATTCAGGTATTTCCTTTTTAACAGATAGGTACAAATCCTGTGTAATCCTATATTATAGTTTTAAACTGGTTTACAATGATTTCTGAATATTTGAAGGGAAAAATGTGAAAATCGCAATGGTAACTTGGGTGCAATATTAACAACAGAACTGTTAAAATGTTTTATAACATAATTAAATAGAGTGATGACTTTTGAGGTTGTAGGTGTATGAAACTGAGATCTGTCAAGCCAATTTCTCCTGTAATAGATAAGGACTTTCTTCAGTTTCCAGGAGTATGTTCTTCTAATTACTGTACTTTCTCAACACTGCTCTGTTTACTGTTATCTGACCTGGACAGAAGTTTAGTGATTAATTACAACTAAACAAATCCTTGACACACTGCAAAATGAATGCACACAAAGTATTAAATATTTGGTAATTTGTTAAGTTGTATATTGGAATTCCTTTTAAAGAAACAGTGGCCCTTTTGTCCATGCGCCATGTCTGGCATTGCTGCTCATGTCCCCTCAGTTGAGTAGAGCACAGCTGTATTATTGGACATAATGTAGTCTTTGGAGTAGAGATCAGTCAACCGGTCGATATTCCTTTTTGGGTCCGCTTCGCAGAATTTTTTAAAAAGTTTGGTTCGCATCTGAACCAAAGTTGTTCTAACTGCCCTGAAAGTTTTGTATATAACTCCATCTAGCCTCCTAATTTTCAGGAAAACTTGTTATCTCTATTCATTTATTCTATTTTTTTTCTCTCCCCCCTTCCTTAGCTCTGGAACGCAATGACAGCAATAGTAAATGATGTCTGAGTGACACTAACATACATAGCTATAGGTAAATTTGTCCCTGATTAGAGGCAGACAATATTTAAACACACACAGTGTTATGCGTTAAAAAAAAAAAAAAAGTGGCTTGAGGCAACGTGATGCTTGGCAAGTGGCATTAGTGGCATGGTGCTGGCATACAGAATGTGATGGTAGAAAGGGAGACAGACAGCCAGAAGTGGGGGATCACATTAAGCCTGGCTGAACTGTAAAACATTTCTGTATTAATACAGTAATCATGTACATTTATACTAGATCTTAAACAAATTTACCCAGAACGGAATACAGAACGCAGATAAAATTTTAAAATTTCAACTATGTTGAAAGTGAATACATGGAAACTGTCCTAGGCACTAGTGCCATGTCATGATGCATAGCAGGCTCCAACTTTGCTTGGATTGTGAGAAAATATCAGTATTGGTGCAGTAATCCTCTAAAATTATGCAGCACCAGTGCACCTTCAAAAAAATTTAACAGAGGGGGCAAACATGTTTTAACATTTTAACCATGTGGAAATTGAGTACATGGAACTGAACCTCAGGCATTAGTGCCAGTGTCGTGCTTCATTGCAGGCTCCAGCTTTGCCTAGTTTGTGAGAAAATGTTCATATTGACATGGTAATCACATAAATATATGTTGCGAATTAAAGAAATTTATCCCCCCCACCAAAAAAATAAAATAAAAATTTGACCATGTGGAAAATGAGTACATGGAACTGACCCTGGAATTAGTGGCAGTGGCATGATAAAGACCGACCCCAGCATTGCTTTGACTGTGAGAAAATGTCCGCATTGAAACAGTAATCACATACTTTTATGCTGCGCTTCCCCAAAGTTTTTTTTTTTATAAATTTCAACAGTGTGGAAAGTGAGTACACAGAAACGAACTCTCAGGCATAAGTGGCATGATGCAGTCGCCAGCATTGCTTTGACTGTAATAAAATGTCAATATTGACGCAGTAATCATGAGCGGAAGGTGCCATATTCAATTTCACGATATTTCGCAAATATTCGATTGAATATTTGTCATATATTCGTCGAAATCGAATTTTCGTCATTATTTTATATATTGCGAATGTCACGCAAATTTATATTCGTATTGCAAATTAAGCTGAGTTCCTAATGGTTGTAACTTGTATTGCTAGAATTGACGAAGATAACGAATATCACGAATATAGCACTATATTCTCAATCTTCTTTATATTCTAGCAACGACCATTAGGAACTCAGCTCTAAGTTTCTTTCGTGAAGCGAACATATAATCGCATTGCGAATTAAGCTTAGAGTCAATTCCTAATTTGTTGCATTACTAGAATATAATGAAGATGATGAATATCACGAATTTCACGAATATAGCACTATATTCTCTATCTTCGTTATTTTCTAGCAACAACCATTAGGAACTTGGCTCTAAGTTCAATTCGCAATGCGAACATATATTCGCATTGTGAATTCTACTTAGAGCTGGGTTCCTAATGGTTGTATTGCTAGAATTGACGAAGATAACGAATATCCAGAAAATAGCACTATATTCTCAATCTTCGTTATATTCTAGAAAGCCAACCATTAGGAACCCAGCTCTAAGTTGAATTCGCAATGCGAACATATACTCGCATTGCAAATTAAACTTAGAGCTGGGTTCCTAATAGGTTGGCTTGCTAGAATTGAGGAAGATCACGTCAGATTTCTTAGTTCTAGATAGCCATAGCCAAACAATAGTGAAGTAAGTTGCATATACCCCAATGCAAGAATATTACTTTGCCTTCTTTTTTTAAGTACGTGTCGCTCTTAAAGGGGTGGTCACTCTTAAAGGGGTGGTCACTCTTAAAGGGCAACGCCAGGTCATCATCAGCTAGGAGATGGCCAAAAAGCCCCATAAAGGGATGCAGAAAATGGAGGAGCTACTTTCCCAACTCACAATGTTGCCATAGAGGCCTTTTTTATTTTGTTAATAAATCGTTTTTTCTGAGTTATAACGCATGATTTTATTTTTTTATAATGTTATGTTATGGTGTAATTCTTATTGATAAATTTATTGTAAGACCCCTTTAGTCGAGTGAGGCAAAGCTATGTGTAGGCCTTGAACTACAATGGAATCTTACCATCTGCATGCTGCTGCTGTTGTCCTGATTTTAGAGAGTTCTTTACTTAGGAATATTTCAATAGAGTATTTTTTTTTTTTTTTTTGTGGGATGAGTGGACTGTTTGATTGGTACTGTTTTGGGGGGCAGACGTCTTTTCTATTGCTTGGTGTTGCTATTTTTGATATGAAAGCTGACAAAAAATGGCGCATTTTTTGGTGCTGTTTTGTTGTTTTTTGTTTTTTTCAGTGTTCAACAAAGGGGTTAAGTCATGTGATAATTTTTAATGAGCACGTTAATAGGGACGCGGCAATTCCATAATATGTCTACTTATTTTAATCTTTAACTTTTGCAAAATAACAACAGTTTAGAGTCCCTGAAAAACTAATTTTACTGTCTCCATTGTCTGAGAGTCATATTTTCTTTTCATATTGTCTCAAGTAGTGTATCATTTATTGCAGGATGAGGTGATGGTTTGATTGGTACTATTTTGGGGTGCATGCGCCTTTTTGATCGTTAGGGTTGGAATTTATGTCATGGAACGTTACAAAATATGTATATAAAATGTCTGTTTTTGACACTTTTTTTTAGGTATGGGATTGGCCAAAGGGGTAAGGTAACACTATATTTTTATAGAGCTGCTTTTTACGGATGTGGCTATACCAATTATGTGTACTATTATTATTTATGTAATTTTTAGATTACATAAATGAATATATATGAGAAAAGACCATTTCTAATTTATTTTTCTTTTAAAATTCTTATTTTTTGTCTTTCAATTTTTTTTTATATATATATATATATATATATATATATATATATATATATATATATATATTTTATTTATCAAAACCCATCTGGATCCTGAAGATCCATTGGGTCTGATCACTACACAGTGCATTGCAATAGTCATCTATTGTAATACACTGTATAGTCAGGGTCTGATCAGCCTTAGGTAAATGGCAACTAGGACGACTTTGTAAGGCGTCCAGGTGCCATGGCAACCATCTTGCCGTTGCGGAAGCAGTGACGGCAAAATGAAAGAGAGAGGGAGCTCCCTCCCTTTTAACCACATAGATGTCGCTGGCCTGAAACACGCTTTTTTTAAAGTGCTGCGCTACGATTGGTTAGTCAGCAGAGACAAAACAATCGGAGCGCTTACTAGCAAGGGAACTCTCTGAATGGTCCCTTGCCGGCTTACCACGTGTGTCGCTTCTGGAGAGAGTGGAGATTCCAGGGCTGTGACACTTTATAGTGTCACAGCCCCGGGAAGCAGTTTGGGCATGGCCGTACGTCGAAATGCAGCAAGTCACTTGTTTTTTGGTCGCACAGTTATGTCAGAAAACATGAAGGGGTTAAAGGATAAAGATTTAACATGTTTATTATGGTTTTCTGGAATAAACTGACATCAGTGACTAAGTTAAAACACCCACAACACATATTATTTACCCTCCTGGCGGGGGGTGGTCACCAGCTCCTCCTCATTCTCCTCATGTGATCCGGGGTGGTCTGAGGATCCAGCATCCTCATGCTGTGGGGTAGGGGCAGACGGTCCTGCCTACTCCTCCTCCTCCGACACCTCCTCCTCCACCACCACTGCCTTTTTTGAAGGCCTACAGCGGACCGAGGAGACGGGATCACCTATAATGACAAAATTTTCATAAGTTATAAAAACCTCATAAAGCATAACTGTACCTATACATTACAAAGTGTTGGTGAAAGATACAAAAGTTATGTAAGCATTGTACCTGGGCAGATTTTGTTTCGGATCTCAGTGATCTGATTCTGATGTCTCCTCTTCAGGTCGGACCACATTTTAATAATTGCTATCCACTTGTGCTTGCCATTGTGGTCATGGTATAGCTCAGAACCGATCCTCCTCAGGATCCGCTGCTTCTCCAAGCGGGACCTGGTGGTGTCATATTTCATCTGTAACATGCGCTGCAGGATAAAAATGCAACCATATAATCCCAAATTTTTTAAATAAAAGTATTAGAAATTATTGTCATCATCTCAACACAACAAAAAATATTTGAGTGTAAAATATTAGATTTAATGTTACAGTTATAAAATTGGATTATATTGAAATTGTATGTCTGTGGGGTATGAGCAATCGGATATTGGCCATCTGAGGAGAGGTGTACCTGTCTAGTGAGGTGACGGTACAGTATGGGGTATACAGCTGGTCCGCCTCCACATGGTGCACCCTGGGTAACACTAAATGAATCATCAAATAATGGCGGTCAAACATTACTTCTGACAAACCAGACGCATATTAGAATCCAAAGACTGTGTGTTTGTGTGTGTGTGTGTGGAGGGATATACACTGTGGGGTATACGGTGTGGGGTATACAATGTGGGGTATGCACTGTGAGGCAGGAAAATGGATGTGCATATGAGAGATATTTCTCTGCTGTCCATACATACATGCTAACAGACATAGTGGTGTGATGTCATAACAATACTTAGTGCACCTATCATTAACCCCTTCACGCCAAATGATGTAGCTGTACGTCATCAGGCGGTTGTTTAAACATGGCACCCGCTCTTGGCTGATGCGGGCGCCATAGCCACAACCCCCAGTAATGTCGATCAAGAACATTGAGCCCCTCAAATGCCGTGGTCAATCATGAACATGGCATCTGTATGTTTTGCGCTGGACCCCCCGTGTGGCAATCTGAGGAGCCGGAGCCTGTATGCAGCAGCCTCGCTCTTTGTGAATGACACGAGGCTGCTGCATAGTGTTTCCTTTAGAGCCCTTGTCTGTAATAGGGCTCTATAGGAAAGTAAAAAAATCGTCATAGACTCTAATACAAGTTTATTGAAGTCTATGATAATAGCAATCAGATGACTGATTGTTATAGTTCCCTATGGGAACTATCTAAAAGTAAAAAAGAATAAACCCAAAAATTTAAATTACCACCCTTTTCCCTAAATTAAAAAAAAATGACTAAACAAATAAAAAAAATACACATCATGGGTGCAGAAGAAAAGGAACGTCATACGGGTTTTGAAAGGCAGATTTTGCTGGACTGGTTTTTTGACACCATGTCCCATTTGAAGCCCCCTGATGTACCCCTGCAGAAGAAACTCCAAAAAAGTGACCCAATTTTAGAAACTACAGGATAAGGTGGCAGTTTTGTTGGTACTATTTTAGGGTACATATGATTTTTAGTTGCTCTATATTACACTTTTTGTGAGGCAAGGTAACAAGAAATAGCTGTTTAGGCACAGTTTTTATTTTTTGTTATTTACAACGTTCATCTGACAGGTTAGATCATGTTGTATTTTTATAGAGCAGGTTGTCACAGACGCGACAATACCAAATATGACTACCTTTTTGGTTGTTTGTTTCAGTTTTACAAAACGAAGCATTTTTTTTTAAAGATTCTTTATTGTCTCCGCATTCTGAAAGCCATAGTTTTATTTATTTTTTGGGCGACTGTCTTGTGTAGGGCCTCATCTTTTTCGGGATTAGATGACGGTTTGATTGACACTATTTTGGGGTGCAAGGTGATAAAAATTGGCTTTTTACACACTGTTTTATTTTAATTTTTTAACGGTATTCACCTGAGGGGTTAGGTCATGGGATATTTTTAGAGAGCAGATTATATCAGACGTGGCAATACTTAATATGTCTACAGTGTGTATTACTCATACAGCTTCCTGCCTGTGAGATCCAGGGGGCTGGATCTCACAGGCTCTTCACTGGAAGGGAGCCCCGATGCCAAGGTATGCATCAGGGCTGCCCTCCCTGCTATCGGGTCCCCATTACAGCAGCACGGGGACCCGACAGCTACCGCACCCGCCGCCTGATTACCTGGAAAAGCCACAAACCGCAGGTCTGAATTGACCTCCCCGTGCATTGTCCCAGGGTGCCTGCTGATTGATATCAGCAGGCACCCAGTTCCAATCACCAATCAAACTACACATGATGTACCGGTACGTTATGTGTCCTTAAGGGGTTAAAAACCCGTAAAACTGGGGTGGCATTGCTTTTATTTTGCAATTTTTGCACATTTTGCATTTTGTTTGGCTTCCCAATACATCATATGCAATATTAAATGGCAGCGTTAGAAAGTACAACTTGTCCCGCAAAAAACAAGCCCACATATTGGCTATGTGAACAGACAAATAAAAAAGTTATGGCTCTTTGAAGGCAGTGAGTGAAATAAAAGGCTATCAAAAAACCTCTGGCTTTAACAGGGTTAATTTGCAATGAAGCAAGATAACATGTGAATTTGTATAAATACATTGGAATAACAAGCATTTGATATGTAATACAGTGCTGTAATGTGGAATTACTTAGTGATTACGAGATCTTCCTCGACTTCTTTAAAATTGCTCGAGACCATTTTCATGCGAGTCACACACGAGTAATGCACTGCGCTTAGAACTTCCACCTGTCAACAAACTCGCAAGACAAAGCCACGCCCGTATAGGTTCACGCACATATTTTAATGAAGATTAGAATTCTCGCCATAGAAACACCATGTGCATATTGCGAATGCAACTTAGGCAATTGGTTGCCTTGATAGAATAAATGATTATTGAGAATATACCCCGCTGTAAGTTGGATGTGCAATGCGAGTAAACTTACTTAAATTACTCGCATTGCGCGTCCAACCATTCCTAATAATGGTTGGCTTGCTAAAATTAACGAACATGACGAATACGAATATAGCGCAATATTCTCTATATTCGTTTATTCTAGCAAGCCAACCATTAGGAACGTTGCCTATACACAGAACTAAGTTGGATGCGCAATGCGAGTAATTTAAGTAAGTTTACTCGCATTGCGCATCCAACTTAGACAACTTTCCGATTGGCAATAGTAAAGTTGCCTAAAGCCTATTCCACATTCTAAGTTGGATGCGCAATGCGAGTAACATTAGTTGGCTTGCTTGCTAGGATTAATGAATATAACGAATATGAATATAGCGCTATATTCTGTATATTCGTTAATTCTAGCAACCCAAGTACCCCCCACCATTAGGAACGTTGACTATACACAAAATTAAGTTGGATGAGCAATGCGAGTAATTTTAGTAAATTTAGTCGCATTGCAAATCCAACTTTTACCATGGTCTAGATAACCGTGATTCTCAAATCCAACAGTACATTCTAGCATGGAGGCGTTCCCATGGTGATGGGGACTCTCCATGCGCACTGGAAGTTGGCACTCGGCAAACGCATGGAGTCCCCCGGACATGTAAGAAGAGCTGCTTTTGGGAAGTGGGAACAACTTAAAAAAAAATGAATATTCGAAATAGCGAATATATAGCGCTATATATGCAATATTTGCGAATTATGGAAGTTGCGATATTCGCGATATAAATTCGCCATTCAAATATTCGCGCTCAACACTAGTAGATACCCCATGATTACTGGGTAATAAAATGGTATTCCCCCCCAAAAAAAATTGATTTCAACCATGTGGAAAGTAAGTACATGGAAACTGACCCTCAGGCATTAGTGGCATGATGCAGGCCCCAGCATTGCCTGGAGTATGTGAAAATGTCGGTATTTAGTCAGTAATCACTTACATTTATGATGTGTCTTAAAGGGTTTCTGTCACCACATTTTTCACTATTAAACAGGTTGACATTATGCATGTGCAAATGTCACCTGAATTTAACCCTGTTATTTATTTTTCCAGTGTGCCCCCGTTTTTGTGTAATTTCAACTTTTATCATGCTAATTGGCCTCTAGGAGCAGAGAGGACGTTGCACCTGCTCCTAGAGGCTCATTTCGCCCACCTCATTTCACTCCCTTCTCCTCTTGATTGACAGGGCCAGGCCAGCATTGGTATCCTCCTGCCGACCCTGTCTGCCGAGGAAATCTCGCGTCTGCGCGGTCCTGTTTAGAATTAATTTTTTTCATCTCTAAGCAATGACATACAGAATTTTAAAATTTCAACCATGTGGAAAGTGAATACATGTAAACTGATGATTGAGAGGCATTAGTAGGTAATGCATGCCACTGCAGCAGCAGCCGCCATACAGTACGTAATAATAGGCAGAGAGACCGCAACAGTTGCAAGATGGAGGTCTATAAATAGGAATCAACGAAAGGAGTGTGAAAATCCTTCAGGCTTAGTTCATTTTGACAAAGGTGATGTATGGGACACTGGTGGAGGACAACTTGGACCATTTGAATAAACCACACCCCCCACAGCACAGAAAATCCTCTCCAAGATTACACAGGAGGCAGGGCAAGAAAGAAGAAAGGGAGAGTGCTGTGCCAGTTTGGGCTACTGTTCCAGTCTGTCTGCTAAGAAACCCATGCAGTCAGGAAACTAGGTATGCGACTGGCCATAGTTTAGGAAGGCCTGAACCTGGACGTTGAGGTGGAAGCTGTTGGCTTGCTAACTGGCCTCAGCCAGGCGTGGCATGTGGAAAAACTGTTCCATCATGTTGAGGAGATTAAAATGGCTGCTGCTGCAGCTTCTGCTACTTGTGGCGGCAGGAGGAGGGTGACTGTGGGCAACGGCTGGGGGCCTCCATTTCAGACATGGTAACGGCACATATCTGCTTGTCCTAAGTGGTTTTGTGTGTCCACCTTGTGTAGAAAAAGTGCAATATGTGAGTTGCTCGCAAAGAGTTACAGGCAGCCAAGTTCAGCTTTGCTCTGTTAACTTTTTGGCCTAACCCACCCAAAGTGTCAGTGGCATCACCAGATACTGAAGCAGACATTGCCCTGGCTGTTCTTTGAAAGGTACTTTGCCTCTGCTCTTTATTGCTGCGGCCACCACCCTTCTCCAGTGATGTCTCCTTGTCAGCACCTTGATTTGGCTCCCATGTCCTGTCCAGCACACAATCATCATCGGATTCCTCACCCTCCCTACTGCTTTTATTAGACTGTGACATGTAATAATGGGCTCCTGGGCCCCCTCCCCTACTCTACATTTTCCCCAACTGCCATTGTTGCTGCCCCAACCGCCAATGGTGTGGCTACAGGTTTCACTATAACCACCACCATCAGCACATGTATGCATTGGGTCAGTAGCCTCCTCCCCAACCTCCACATCAGGGCAGCCCAAACGGTGAGGGCTCTCACACAAGTCGTTTACAGGAAGACTCTCTTGACTATCTACCGTATAGCGTGGTGGGGTTTTCTTGCCAATTCTTAGGAAAATGGAAGATGTCCCTCTAGGAAGGGGCAGTGAAGACTGGGAGAACTCCACTTAAAGATTTCTTAGGGGCTGCAAGGAGGAGGAGCAGGAGGAATGCTGTGATCTGTGGGTCCATGGCATGGTGTTGGACTCCGAAGTCACCTCCACGTCATCCTGCTGCAACTGAGAGGAGTGAGCCATCCAGTCCACTATGTCATCTGCTTTCTCCTCAACTATAAGCTTGTTCTTTTCTGAAGCCAGCAGGAACAACTGTGGCCTACTACCGTTATTGCTACTACTTTTGTCTAGATAAATTATGCTGCTACTACCCACATTCTGGCTCTGGATCTTCATTTGGAACCCTTCGTTATCACTCAGAGGTAGATTACTGCCCTGCCATGTGTCTTGTAGTAATCATTAGTGGTGAGCATGAATCTTCGAATATCGGCACTTCGCTATTTTGCAAATATTTAGAACATGGTGCTATATATTCGTAAAAAGCGAATATTTATTTATTTTGTCTTTTTTTTCCAATCTGAACCCAAGATACCGTTAACGAAGATAGAGAATATAGTTACGTAATATTCGCGTACTGCAAATGAAACTTTTAACAGGGTATAACTTTCCTATTGGTTGGTTTGCTAGAATTAATGAAGCTAGAGAATATAGCACTATATTAATTATCTTCTTTAAGAACGAAGATAGTGAAATATTCTTTATCTTCGCTATTAACGAAGATAAAGAATATAGAGCTATATTCATATTTGTTATCTTTGTTAATTCTAGCAAGCAAATAGGAAAGTTGCCTATAGACAGCTCGAAGTTGGATGCGCAATGCGAGAATATTACTTTACCTATTTTGTGCAATAAATAGAATACTGAGTCACTATTCTTTTTATTGCAAAAAAATAGGCAAAGTAATAGTCTCGCATTGCGCATCCAACTTAGAGCTTGGTACAGTCAACTTTCCTATTGGCTTGTTCAAGTTGATTGTATCCTAAACTCTAATTGTATCCTAAACTCTAATTGTGAGAAGTACATACCTTATGGGAATAAAAGGGTAAGAAACAAGAAAAAACCTTAACAGAGACCTCCACAGGGCTTTCCCCTTTAACAGTGACTGCCACAGTACCCCACTCCCTTAACAGTGACCTCATAGTACCCTGCTGCCTTAACAGTGACCTCAACAGCAGCTGCCCCTTTAATAGTTGCCTCAACAGTCCCCTGCTCCCTTAACAGTGACCTCCACAGAGCCTGCCCCTTTAACAGTAACCTCCACAGAGCCTGCCCCTTTAACAGTAACCTCCACAGCAGCCTGACAATCGTCCAATCAAATTAAATTTCTTACGGGGCATTATTGTCTTTAATTGACAGTATATAAAACCCCACAGAATTGGTATACACTTAAGGTCATGTGAGTTACATCAGCCTTTTCAACAACATTAGTTCAGCGTCACAATTGAAATCATATTAACTCACACATAAGCTTCTTATTCTAAGAATGTCCTTTGTTGCCTATAGCAACCAATCAGAGCTCATATTAATGAATTGTAGCAAAATCAAAGGTGAGCTATGATTGGTTACTATATGCAGTCTGATCAATATCCAGGCTAGCTGCCACAACAGCCAACAGACAATGGCTCCTGTAGTTTGGCGGTTAGGTTACTAAGAATATTTTTTGGTAAATAATTGGAAAGCACGGGGTTAACATTTTCACTTAAAACATAGTTTATGATGATCCCCGAGTTACAGAAGCGGCTGTGCAAAATTTCGTGATTGTAAATGTGACGGTGCGGATTCCTTTAGTGGACATACACACATACACTCATCTTTATATATTAGATATATATAGGATTTATGTGAAAATGTGGAAACAAAATGAGAGTATTTGCTTGTGCTTGCCTGTAGCTGCCTTTGCTTTTGAGGTGCACTTGCACTTCTAATAGCAGGCATAGCCACAGGTCGTCTCCTCTTTTCCTGTCTGTCAGCTGCCCTGCTTCTCTTTATTGTACACAACACACACAATTCTTCTATGGAATCCTAGCCTTTCCCTTTTCTCTTCCTAGTCCACCCCATCCACTCCATCAGTCACTTAACTACCTGGCAGCAGCTATCCAGCTTCTGTCCCCTCCCCTTGCTCAGGTTGGCAGTCAGGACTAACAGAGGGGAGGCTGCAGACACTGAGCTATCTGTACCTGTCAACACCTCTACAGACATCATCTTTCTGCAGAAAGGGTAAGTATAAATGTGTGTATACAGTATGTATGTGAGAATATATGTGTTAATGTGTATATATACAGATTGTCTGTGTATATAAAGTATGTAAATATATGTGTAAATGTGTGTGGTTATATAGTGATATACGTAATGTGTAAATGTATGTATATGCAGTGTGTGTGGAGATATATATATATATATATATATATATATATATATATATATATATTGGTGCCTTGCAAAAATATTCACCCCCCTTGAACTTTTTTATATTTTGTTACATTACAGCCTTAAGTTCAATGTTTTGTTAATCTGAACTTTGTGATGGATCAGAACACAATAGTCTAAGTTGGTGAAGTGAAATAAGAAAAATATGTAAATAAAACTATTGTTCGGAAATAGAAAACAGAGAATTGGCATGTGTATTCACCCCCTTTGTTAGGAAGCTCATAAAAAGCTCTGGTGCAACCAATTACCTTCAGAAGTCACATACTTAATGAAATAATGTCCACCTGTGTGCAATCTAAGTGTCACATGATCTGTCATTACATATACATATACAAATATACAAAGACCCCAGAGGCTGCAACACCTGAGCAATAGGCATCACTAACCAAACACAGCCATGAAGACCAAGTCCAAACAAGTAAGGGACAATGTTGTTGAGAAGTATAAGTCAGGGTTAGGTTAAAGAAAAATATCCAAAACTTTGATGATCCCCAGAAGCACCATCAAATCTATCATAACCAAATGGAAAGAACATGGCACAACATCAAACCTGCCAAAAGACGGATATCCGCCAAAACTCACGGAGGGGGCAAGGAGGACATTAATCAGAGAGGCAGCACAGAGACCTAAGGTAACCCTGGAGGAGCTGCAGAGTTCCACAGCAGAGACTGGAGTATCTTGTACATAGGACGACAATAAGCCATACGCTCTATAAAGTTGGGCTATATGGCAGAGTGGCCAGAAGAAAGCCATTACTTTCAGCAAAAAACAAAAAGGCATGTTGTGAGTTGGCGAAAAGGCTCCCAAAATTTATGGAGGAAGGTGCTCTGGTCTGATGAGACTAAAATTGAACTTTTCAGGCATCAAAGAAAACGCGCAAACCCAGCACATCACCCAAAGAACACCATTCCCACAGTGAAACATAGTGGTATCAGCATCAGGCTATGGGGATGTTTTTCAGCATCCGAGATTGGGAAACTTGTCAGAGTTGAGGGAAAGATGGATGGTGCTAAATATATGGATATTCTTGAGCAAAACCTGTACCACTCTGTGCATGATTTGAGGCTAGGATGGAAGTGCACCTTCCAGCAGGACAATGACCCCAAACACACTGCTACAGCAACACTTCAGTGGTTTAAGGGGAAACATGTAAATGTGTTGGAATGGCCTAGTCAAAGCCCAGATCTCAATCCAATAGAAAATCTGTGGTCAGACTTAAAGAATGCTGTTCACAAGCACAAACCATCCAACTTGAAGGAGCTGGAGCAGTTTTGCAAGGAGTAATGAGCAAAAATCCCAGTGGTAAGATGTGGCAAGCTCATAGAGACTTATCCAAAGCGACTTGGAGCTGTGAGTGCTGCAAAAGGTGGCTCCACAAAGTATTGACTTTAGGGGGGTAAATAGTTATGCACATTGACTTTTTCTGTTATTTTGTCCAATTTGTTGTTTGTTTCACAATAATAATAAAAAAAACATCTTCAAAGTTGTGGGCATGTTCTGTAAATTAAATGATGCAAATCCTCAAACAATCCATGTTAATTCCAGGTTGTGAGGCACCAAAATGCAAAAAAAGGGGGGGTGAATACTTTTGCAAGGCACTATATATTGTGTGTAAATATACAGTATGGGTAAATTTGTGCATTTACAGTGTGTAAATACATGTGTATATCCATATCCGTATATCCATATCCGTATGTCACAAAAAAAATAAATAGAACATGTCTTATTCTTGTGAGTTTTACAAACAAGAACAGGACAGTTCTACAGCGGCCAGGACTTTCCGTTCCACAATTTGTGGACCGGAAAAATGGCTATGGCCGTGTGCACGAGCCCTTATTTTGTATATATACGTGTGTAAATGTGTGTGGATATATACAGTGTGTGGAGATGCACTGTAACCTTTACAGGTTACCCTTGTCATTCTTCACCCCCCTCTTGTCATTCTTCCTCCCCCCCCCTTGTCATTCTCTCCCCCCTCTTGTCATTCTTCCCCGCCCCTTGTCATTCTCCACATCCCCCCCCCCCCTCCTTGTCATTCTCTTTCTCCCCCCTACCTCTAATGTAGCGCGGCCGAGCTCTTTATGCTCCACGGGTACAGGAAATTTTGTTTCCTGTACCTGGGCGGACTGACAGGAAGCGCACACTGTGTGCGCACTTCATGTCAGTCCGGCCGGGTACAGGAGACAGATGCTCCTGTACCCATGGACCATAAAGAGCTCAGCCGCGCTACAATGGACTGACAGAAGGGAGCGCTCAGCGCTTCCCCCCTGTCAGCTCCTCTCCTCTTGCTGTGCCCGGGAGGTGCGCCCTCATGGACGCGCCAGCCCGGGCAGTGCTGCAGCCGTCTGAGGCTCAATTCAGAGCGCTCGAGCGGCTGCAGCATGAGGCGGGGCCGGCGCTCCTGGCAGCGCCCCTTCCCAAGGGGCGCTCTACGCGGCGACCTATTCCGAGCATAGGACGCGCCGGCCCTGCGCCTGTGGGCAGGTACCCTTTCAGGTCTTCTAGCATGCATACCACAATGATGCAAACAGTTTTAAATGGTCTGACGTGACACCTGGGTGGATCTCACCTCCCTTAAATGTACCTGTTAATTGTGTGGTATTCATTATCCGGTTCTGCAGGGCATTGTTCACAGTTAAGCGGATATCAGTGTGGGATATGGCCAAAGAAGTCCCCTTCTATGCCTTTCTGTGACTCTTCCGGTCTCTATGTATTTCTGTGCAACCTGCTGATGACACTCTGTGACACTCTAAGCTCAGTGGCCACTTCCATCTGAGAACATCCTGCTTGATCAATTGTTAGGTGTCATCTTGGTCTCATGATGTCAAAATGTAAATAAACAGCATGATGAGGAGGACTGTTTAAATATCAATTCTAATTGAACCAGAAAATTTATTGGGCAGTTCATGGATCAAACAACTGTTGTGAATTTTGCCGTTAAGCTTGTTGTTAGAGAAAAACAACTTGTGCAAACAGTACTAAAACAATGAACAGTTAGACATGTGCATTCAAAAGTTTAGAGAAGGCCACATTAAAGAGGACATTTACACTACCTTCCTGGGTTGCCCCCGCTGACGTCCAGGCAACATTTTTTTTTTCAAAATAACCTCCCGTTAGTGCTCTCTGGTCCCCGTTAGTTTTCACATGCGGAGATTTCTTTTATGAGGCTTGGACTTGTCTTTTGCCGGTGGAGTGGTTTTCCTCTCCCTGGCTGCAAGCGTAGCCAATCATAGCACTCGACTCGCAGCCAGGGAGGGAAAACCACTCCGCATGCAAAAGACAAGTCCCCGCCTCATACAAGAAATCTCCGCATGTGAAAACTAACAGGGACCATAGCGCACGAACGGGGGGTTATTTTGAAAAAAAAAATGTTGCCTGGACGTCAGCGGGGGAAGCCCAGGAAGTTAGTGTAAGTATTTCACTACCTAAATCTTAGTGAAAGGTCCTCTTTACGTTCACCATGAAAGGTTAGAGTGCATTTTATGTTCATCCTGAAATTTAACCCACAAGCCAAATTTCCCTAACTTTTTGTGAGTAGTGTATATAAGTCTTATAAAAGACTTCAACATATCCCTCTATATAGGCATACAGTAGAATATTTGCCTATATTTTGCCTTCCCCTCTATTGTACCCCCAGGTGGACAATTATTTTAGCAATCAGCATAGCTGTGTTGCAGGTCCAGAAAAATGTACTTCCCTAATGAAGTGCTAGTTATATCACTGCTCCCCTCCAGTACTATCTCAGGCATCCAGCAGCATATTCTGGTGGTCCGCTAACACTTATCTGGTTTTGCAAGTAGTGCTAACTTTCTCCTGAAAAGAGTGAATGCCCTGCCATTATTTACATGTTAATAACCATGTCCTCGTAAGACTATATTTACCCACCCTTCACAATTATCCTGCCTACAGGTGTGTTCCATGTTTCCTTTTCACCCAATTATAGTGATATGTCTATGGCCTCTTTTACATGGTCAGTATTTGGTCAGAATTTTAGAATTAGTATTTGCAAGCCAAAATCAGGAGTAGGTCCAAAACATATAAAAGGCACAAATATTTCTATTATACATTTCTCTGTAGGTTCCAATTCTGGTTTTGGCTTACAAATCTTGACCAAATACTGATGCAAAATACTGATCAAATACTGATCGTGTGAAACAGGCCTACATATGGGAGGCCTGTCACCGGCTCCCATCCCGCAGTTCATTCTCATAGGCCACAGGCAAAGTATGATATCATTCTGACCTTCTGCGACAGGTGCAATGATGTATTTATTAATATTTATTATTAAAGCGCCATTCATTCCATGGCGCTATACATATGAAAAGGGTATTGATGACATAGACAATGCAGGCTGTATGGTGTAAGAGGCCTGTGGCTTCCAACGCAGATGCCAACATGGAGCTGGATGGCACTACTGAGGCACTACAGAGGGCAGTACATGGGGGCGTCATAACTACTGGTGCACTAAAGGGGGGAATTATAACTCCTGGGGCCAATATAGGGGGTCATTATAACTAGGGGTACTGTGAGGGGCAATACTATTATTGGGCACAATATTGAGGGCTTTATATGAAGAGCCCAGATGGGATGATATCGTGAGGTACTCAGTTATGTGCCACCGTTAGGGAGTACCAGTTTGGGAACTTCTACTGGCTGGATTTTTATTCTTTCTGTGTATCTATATAGAAACATAGAATGTGTCGGCAGATAAGAACCATTTGGCCCATCTAGTCTGCCCAATATACTGAATACTATGAATAGCCCCAGGCCCTATCTTATATGAAGGATGGCCTTATGTCTATCCCATGCATGCTTAAACTCCTTCACTGTATTTGCAGCTACCACTTCTGCAGGAAGGCTATTCCATGCGTCCACTACTCTCTCAGTAAAGTAATTCTTCCTGATATTACTTTTAAACCTTTGCCCCTCTAATTTAAAACTATGTCCCCTTGTTGCAGTTTTTCGTCTTTCAAATATTCTCTCCTCTTTTACCGTGATGATTCCCTTTATGTATTTAAAAGTTTCTATCATATCCCCTCTGTCTCTTCTTACTTCCAAGCTATACATGTTAAGGTCCTTTAACCTTTCCTGGTAAGTTGTGTCCTGCAATCCATGTACTAGTTTAGGAGCTCTTCTCTAAACTCTCTCCAAAGTTTCAATATCCTTCTGCAGATATGGTCTCCAGTACTGCACACAATACTCCAAATGAGGTCTCACTAGTGCTCTGTAGAGCGGCACGAGCACCTCCCTCTTTCTACTGTTAATGCCTCTCTCTATACACCCAAGCATTCTGCTGGCATTACCTGCTGCTCTATGACATTGTCTGCCCACCTTTAGGTCGTCTGATATAATGACCCCTAAATCCCTTTCCTCAGATACTGAGGTTAGTACTGTATCACTGATTTTATATTCTGCTCTTGGGTTTTTACGCCCCAGGTGCATTATCTTGCACTTATCGACATTAAATTTTAGTTGCCAGATTTTTGACCATTCCTCTAGTTTTCCAAAATCCTTTTCCATTTGGTGTATCCCTCCAGGAACATCAACCCTGTTACAAATCTTTGTGTCATCAGCAAAAAGACACACCTTACCATTGAGGCCTTCTGCAATTTCGCTGATAAAGATATTAAACAATATGGGTCCCAGAACAGATCCCTGAGGTACCCCACTGGTAACAATACCATGGTCTGAATATACTCCATTGACTACAACCCTCTGTTTTCTGTCCTTCAGCCACTGCCTAATCCATTCAACATATATAATATCAAACCATCTACACTACACACATAAATGTATAAGTATATTGTATATACAGTATATACTCTGATGAGCAAATGTGTAACAATGTTTTGAATTTTTCTATTCAGGCTCCATATCTCACTATCTACTACAGCTTCTAACGTGAGACTACCATCATTTTATAGACAATCATCATGGATATCTGATACATAAATTGGACTTGCAACTATTTAGCATATGATTAGTTATGGAGAGTGTTATCATGTAACTGCATTGTTACTGTTTTTCTCCTAAAATTCTAAATGTTAATGTCCTTCTGGGCATGCCCTTGATCAGATTCAAGCATGCCTCGACTGAAATCTGTTCCCAGGTCTCTTCTACACGTTCCCAGTTTTGGTGGATACTGGTTGACTCATTTAGGTATGAATAGAGCTTTTTCTTCAACTGTGTGACATACAGCCATTTTTTGGGGTGAGATACACCTCCTTTGCATCTGTGACACGGAAATACAATAGTTAATCTGTCTGTTAATTCTGTGGGTGACATAAACCCCATTTTTAGGGTGAGATACACCTCATTTGCATCCGTGACGAGTATTTGATTCGGTTGAGGTCTAAAAATTATTGAGTTTGTCTGGGATTACATGAAGAGACAGAAGGATGTCAGAAAGCATCTGCCACCAAAAATGAAATAAATAACCCAGTGTTTTTAAACAGGCAGTTTGATACCACTGGCTACCATACATTGTATATACACTGCTCAGAAAGGAAAGGGAACACTAAAATACCACATCCTAGATCTCAAGGAATTGAATATTTCAGTTGCAAATCTTTATTCATTACATAGTGGAATGTGTTGAGAACAATAAAACATAAAAATCATCAATGTAAATCAAAATTAATATCCCATGAAGGTCTGGATTTGGAATGATACTCAAAAGTGGAAAATAAATTTTAGGCTGATCCAACTTCAGTGGAAATGCTTCAAGACAAGTAAATGATGCTCAGTAGTGTGTATGTGGCCTCCACGTGACTGTATGACCTCCCTACAACGCCTGGGCATGCTCTGGTTGAGGCGGTAGATATTATCCTGAGGGATCTCCTCCCAGACCTGAATTAAAACATCAGTCAACTCCTGGACAGTCTGTGGTGCAATGTGGCATTGGTGGATGGAACAAGACATGATGTCTGTAGGGTCCCACCTCGGTCCCATTTACACCTGCCAGTTGGGGTTCCCCCGAGGACAAGTCTATGGTGTCCCCTACCTCTGAAGCTGGTAGGGAAGCAGGGGATACCTCAGTTGGATCTTCCCAGCTGTAGCGGTGTAGGTCTGGGACCGCCACCCAGCTCTCCGGCAGTGTATATTGGGGCCGAATTGAAGAATTGCAGAAGTATTGGTAATCCTGCTCCAGCTCCCACTTCCTTGTCACTAGAGATGCCAGGTCTTGTCTCACCTCTCTCGCTGTAGCCCAATCATGCATACCCTCCCTGTAGTCATAGATATCACATAACTGAGACTCTACAGCATCTCCGAACTCTGGTTCTGCGAAGGCCTCAAACAACAGACCAGGGCCATCGTAATTCTCACCCTCGGGTCTGTTGTGCTCAGCCATCCAGCGGGAGTGCCGAATCGAGTACCACCAGAGGGCCTGGTAGGTGTTGTCTAGTGAAAGCTCCCTCCATACCAGGTACTCAAGTTCTGTCACCCACTCTTCCAGGGGCTGCTCTCCCAGGAGGGACATTCACAGGGCCACTCGTATCTGCAACCGCTGCTCCTCACTGGGGAGACTCTTGCCCCGCCGACGCTGTACCAGATGCCTTTCCGGACTGCATCCCTTCAGTCCAGGTCATCCTCCGCCTCGTAGTGGAACGCTGTTCGGTAACTAGCTGATTCCATACTGCTGTAGCCAGGGGCGCTGTACGGGGACAAGCGTTGCCCTCAATCCACGAACGGTGTCTCCGAGCTGTTTCTCCTCATCTCCTCACATTAGGACGCCATCCCACTGCTGCTACCAGTGTAACGGACCAATTGACACCCCGACTGGGTACCTCTGTTGATGGATCCTCCTAGTACTTACTGAGGGCTCCAAGCACTCCGCTTGACACCACAAGCACTGCAGACCCCTCGAACTGCCGCAGCTTGGTTTGGGTCTCGCCGTCTCGTACCCACCCTGGACCTACGACAAGGCTCCAGGCTCCGGTGGATGAACCTCTCTTCCTTCGGAGAGCAGGAACCAGAGTACAAGCTCTTAAAAAAGCTCAGTAATTATAGCCAGTGGAGTAAACAGCGTATAGCAAAATCCAGGGTAGATGCAGCCTTCCCCCCCCCACACATGAGACGAAGCTCTATGTTGGGGTAAAACAGGAACTCCTTTAATGACCACACAAGAATTTCCTTTTATACACATTTTACAACATGCTTGAGAACTGGGGACATAAATATAGCAGCCAATCATTTACAGTTTCACATTTTACAGAGAACCCATTCATCAATGTACATTTAACAACCACAATGAGCATTGTCTGTGACCCAATCAACAAACACAATGACATTTTCCGTGACACAATCAACAACACAATGGCATTGCTTGTGATACAATCAACAACACAATGGTATTTTCTGTGACCCAATCAACAACACAATGGCATTGCCTGTGATACAATCAACAACACAATGACATTGCCTGTGATACAATCAACAAAATAAAAGTTATGAATCCAGGCAATAACAGGGGTTCTGTTCCAGTTAAAAGTCCAAGGGGCAGAAACAGTACCTTTAAAATCCAATATGCCCAAATAGTGTCCCAGGGGCCATAGTCACAGGGCAAGAGGCTGTCAAGCAGGCCCCTCCAGTGACGTTTCAGTTCATCACAGATCGCATTACCTTTTAAAAAAAAAATCAAAGTCAAAACAGATCAAATGCACCATATTGTGTCATTGAAAACAGACCCGTCCCCATTGACTTACATTGGAAGTCAGGACGGATCCGTTCAGGTCCGCATCATCAGATGGACACCAAAACGCTGCAAGCAGTGTTTTGGTGTCCATCTCCAGAACGGAATGGAGGCGGAACGGAGCTGAACTGATGCATTCTTAACAGATTCTTATCCATTCAGAATGCATTGGGGGCTTAACTGATCAGTTTTGGACCGTTTGTGAGAGCCCTGAAACGGATCTCACAAACGGAATCCAAAACGCCAGTGTGAAAGTACCCTGAGGGGATGGTCCCCTATGGAGGTCAGTGTTAAGGGATGAGGTGCTGTAGAGGTCACTATTAAGAGGGCAGGCCCCTGAGGAGGTCACTGTCAAGGGAGTAGGGTGCCGTGAAACTCACTGTTAAAGGGGCGGGCAGCTGTGAAGGTCAAAGTTAAGGGGATGGGCTGCTGTGGAGATCCCATTTTAAGGAGGCAGGGCACCGTGGGGTCAGTTTTAAGGGGTGAGGGGCTGTGGAGTTCACTGTTAAGGGGGCAGGGTGCTGTAGAGGTCCCTGTTATGGGGGATACTGTTGATATCTTTTAACGACACACAGAAACATTAAATGAAATTGATGAAATATACCCATGCGAAGCCGGGTCCTTATGCTAATATATATATATATATATATATATATATATATATATATATATATATATATTTATAGCAATTATTACATGGAACACATGTAAACATTATACAAATGGTATATATTAAAAAGTTTCCAACCGTGTAAACATTTTAAAAGAAAAAGTTAAAGCGCAATTTTTCTCCCAGTGAGTCATTAAACTTACTAAACCTGTATGTGTCAGTTTTAGTTATGTGTTTCTAAGAATTCCAGGACAAAAGTGTATCTGTTGGTGGCTCACCTAAACGTATATTAGGACCTAACGGTGCTCGCCCCTTTGGTTCTCCCAAATGAACCGTGAAACAAAGTACTATATTAAAACAAACAAATAGGTGGGGGGCACTCAGTGCTCTGACAATATATAGATGCAGGAGGTATGGTAATAAATTAGTCTTTTTATTCTAATATCATCAAAAAGTGCTGTTCTGGACAGGATGTTTCCTTACTGGTGGAATGATAGCATATGTATCATAGGTAGAAAATGTTGCTACTATAGTATAATATAATACATAATACATAAAACTTTATACAGTATTCCATTTTATGTTTTATGTATTACAAATAGTTTACTGATATTAATATACTACTGGTCCATGCAGATCTGATTTTATTAACCAATTGTGGTAAAAATCTAATAAGCATGATGTGGGAAAGGTGACACACAGGGTGGAGACGTGTGAACTTGAATTATAGTCGCACATAGCTACCCTTTTTATGTGTGAGACTCCTCCATACACAAGGCTATCATTGCAATAACCTGATGTCCTGCACATTTTAACATTGGTGTGTACATCAGCACACAGTGTGTTTTCTGAAATTGGAACAGCCTGACACAGGGGGAAGCAGCACGACACGATAGGAACGTGTGGACTTGATCTACGGTCGCACGTTGCTATATTTCATGTGTGGGGCTTCATCCACACCTTAGGCTAACCAATATATGAATTTACAGGACATCAGACTATAGTAGCAACATTTTCTACCTATGATACATATGCAATCATTCCACCAGTAAGGAAACATCCTGTCCAGAACAGCACTTTTTGATGATATTAGAATAAAAAGACTAATTTATTACCATACCTCCTGCATCTATATATTGTCAGAGCACTGAGTGCCCCCCACCTATTTGTTTGTTTTAATATAGTACTTTGTTTCTAAGAATTATTTATTATTGTTAAAGTTTTATACCCATGTAAGAGCACTGTAATCTCTGCAATGTTGTAGCAGATGTAGGGTGAGACCCATCTGAAAAGCAGCAGGTTGGATATGAACAAGAGCATTAGCGGTGGGGGTTTGTTACTACTTTAGATACATAGATCCTCATCTTTTTACTTCATATTCTTGCCAACAAGAACAGATGGAATGTTCATATTATTAAAGCATGGAAAAGGTAGAAAAATCATCTTTAGAAAGCATTCACATATTTAATAATTTAAAGGTCAAATTAGTATCTCTTCATAGTTGATTGATTTTCAATCTCTTTTCTGTTCTTTGTTGAGCAACTATAGTATTATTGTTGTGAATATCCAGAAAAGAATGAAAAGCAAGTTTCCAAAATCATTTAGGATTAAGACAATCATTTAATTGCATTACATTTTGAAGAAAAATACAATTCACTAAGAAAAAGTGCATTACCTTTGTAATGCAATATACTTATGAGAAAAAATCTGTTAATCTGCAACTCATTGCCAAGAAATGTTAATTATTTAGCATACAGAAATATAGTCCCATGTTAGATTGTCATTTAAGGCTAGTTTCACTCTTACAGGAGGGATCTCCAGCATACTGTTCCAATAGAGTTCTCCAGATCTGTCTGTTGCCGACTATTTTTCTCTCTGGACCCCATTCACTATAATGGGGTATGGCAGAGATCAGCCCGCAACCCAGCAAATATGCTGAGAATTGTCTGGACAAAGCTATCTCATAATCTGCATTTCTAGAGGCAGTAACAGGTCTGGTGCCCTGCTAGGGGTGACCTTGTAGACTGGTTGATCAGCTAGCTCAATGATAGTCATTACTAGTTGTTCAAGGGAGTGTACAAGTAGTTATGTAACAATATGTGATGAAGACCCTCTGGTGTATACAATACGCACACAAACCTTATACCTAAACGCTGTGAGACTAACTGCTTCCTCGAGCATGGACAAACCGAATGCACTTAACAAAGGTGGACTAACTGTGATCAAAATGTGTATTAATAACCCCACACTTACTGGGGTTGTCTCATCTCAGGAAATGGGGGATTGCTAGGATATGCCCCCATTGTCTTAAAGGTGTGGGTCCCACCTATCTTCTAAACAGATCCCCGCAAAGTGGTGGCTGAAGCATTCCAGTCTGGCCACCACCAAGCACTCTCCCCATAGAAGTGAAAGGGAGTGCACCGTGCATGACCGGCCACCACTCCCATTCACTTCTATGGGCCTGATAGAAATGAATGGAGGGTGGCTGCACATGCGCAGTGCACCCTCCACCACTTCCGGGGCTCAGTTTTCGACATACTGTAGGTGTGGGTATCAGCCCTGGGACCTTCACTTATCAGACAATGGGGGTATATGCCCCCATTGTCTGAGATGAGACAACCCCGTTAAAGGGATACATCCATCAAAAAAGTATATCACATTAACAGCCTATATGTGAATATTCAAGTTAATATTTGGCGGGGGGAAAAACACTAGGGAAGGAAAAGAAAGGTTCTCACATGACCCTAAGAGAAAGTGGGGGGAGGAAGCTTGCCTTGATTGGGTCCCAGGCAGAATGTCATTCTTTGATAGGCTGTGAATGAGGGTCTGCCAATCTTAGGGAGTTATGGAAAATAAAATAAAAACAATCATGGACAGTTAGAAATCAATCAATCTTGTATTCCCCTGCCAGGGAGAGAAAAGGGAAAGGCTAGAATTACAAAGAAAAACTGTGTGTGTAGAATAGGAACACTAGGAAAATAATTTACTGGTGAGTGTTAATTCAAATTCAGGAGATAGGAGGAAACTATCAGGTAATTACTTACCATGGCTTGTAGACATGAGGAGTGTTCAGGTGTCCCCCTGGGCATTGCCCCACCAGGAAGTTTCCCTGTAGAGTCTATGACCAGTCCATTCCAGGTTATCAGAGGAATGTAGGATGTTTCCCACCTTTCAAATTCATGTAGTTCTCCTTTCCCTGACTGCAGGCTCTCTGTAAATGTCCACAAGCTTTTTCTCAAAAAAAAATAAATAAATCTTTCTCCAGTAATACAGTAAATAGAAAACAGGGATGAAGACTGAAGATGAGAAGGCTTCTATGATGCCATGTAAATGAGGATGTCTTGTATGTTTGATGGCTGTGTTGTCACTTTTCAGGGGAAAAAGAAACAGCAAAAAATAGTGCAATAACACCACTATGTCTCTTTCAGTCTCTGAATCAGTTGGAGTCCCAGAGATTGGACCCATACTTTTTTATAAAGTAATGGCATATTCAAATGATATAATATATAAGATTGGAATTCCCCTTGAAAATGTAACTAATTGAATGTGCATCAAGCCCATGTGGAGCCGTAGTGGAGGATGGGATTGGTAGCGTCTCTGACTATAGAATGTGTTACAGTGGTTTCCCTCAGGCCGTTGCTCCCTGGGGTCAGTGCAGTGAGGAGAGGGTGAACTCTTTATCTCCTATGGGCATTTACTGTATTTGGGACTCCTGCCTGATGGTAGTTTTGGAGTGCCTTTGATGTTGGTGGTTGTATAGGTTACTGGAAGAAGCTGTAGTAGTGCAATGGCCAAAAAATGATATGGTAGGAATAAAAAAAAAAAACAGGGCAGAGGTAAAAGTATAAATTTCACTCTTTATTTGAGTGCAAAATAGGAGTTGTAGTATATCCAAAAATAATCTGTGCACGGTGCAAATCCTTTTCTCAGATGGTGAGGTATAGGGACTGAAAAAGTAGCAAATGAGGGCACTCTTGGTATGCTATCTTGCTAAAGTCTCTTTCACTAAAACCTTTGGCTGGCCACTGAAATCTGACAATTATGGCTGTAGTGTACCCTGTGGGATTCAGGCTTTAGAGGTAGTGTGAGGGATGTCAACCGTAGCCCCTTGCATCTGTATAGCTGTAGTCGCAGGTTACCTTGCTGACTCTTACACTTTAGCCATGCAGATTCCAAGTCCTTTTTTCTCTTTATTGCTGTAACTTTGAGTTCGGTTAGTCTCTGTATCCTAAAGCCTAAGAAGTAAGAGCACATGGACTTGCTTCCTCTCTCCTCACTCACTAGACTAGAACTCCCTCTCTAGGAAGTTGGACTAGACCACTCCTGGCAAGAGGGGAGGAACCAGATGGTAAAACCGGTCCTTCACAACCATATCAGGTCATGCTGGGTGTACCTACATTACATTACAGTGCATAACAATACAAACCATTTGCAGATACCCTCTGTAATAGGGTATAGCAAATTGTGTGAAATGAGTATTTACTAGTTAAATACAGATTAGTTAGTGTTAGTGAAATAAATGACATATTTTAGCTCTGTTAATCTTAATTTTAGATTCTAAAATACAGAGTTTAAAAGCTGATTCGAAATTTGGTTATTTTGTTTTCTTGCACAGTGCCACTACGCTACCGATAAATTTAGAAGTCCTTTTGTGTTTTTATATTATCAGTCCAAAAATACCTTCACCTTTGTGCCAGCTTATTCTCTGTGCTCTTTTATCCAGAATTAAACCCAGAATAAAATTCCATTTAGGATTTACTTTCTCTTTTTTGCCACAAATCTTCAGCAATATCTTATCTCACCTTTTTCATTTCTGAAACAATCACATATATTTTCAAATGCTTAATCCCTTGTGTTCACAAAGCATACAGTATGAAAGGATTTATCAAGAAAGCACACACTACAAAGATTCTATTGCACAGGCAATACAACAGTTGGATAAACTGTGCCACAAAACGCTAATGAAGTGTCCCAGACAAGATAGACCAGATACATGGTTATCATTCAAGCTTTAAATGCTGTCTTTTTGTAGGGATTATCCACCTTCTAGGTAGAAAATGGTTAATTATCATGATAACCAAAGATATCACACAATTCAGCAAATAAAAATGGTTTAAAATTGTATTAGATGCATGTGGATGTCATTCAATAAAAAAAAATGTTCTTTAGGGTTCAGTCCCACACATTGTGGTCCTGGAATTTCTGGGCCAAAAGAAAAACTCTGACTTGATCAGCTATTTTTATAGTTTGTTTTGCAAACATTTTAACCGCTTCCCGACTGCCTAACGCAGGGATGCGTCCTGCGGGCGGCCGGGTTATTTCTCCTTGACGCATCTATGCGTCATCTCGCGGCGTGCAGCTATGAAGTTATACTACAGCCTGCCAGCGATGATCATTCGCTGGCAGGCTGTAGATGTAAAATAAATCGCATCAAATAGGTATATCAGACGATGTTTTGTTAACAGCGTCTGATATACCTGCTACCTGGTCCTCTGGTGGTCCCATTTACTTGGATCGACCACCAGAGGACACAGGCAGCTCCGTAAGTAGCACCAAACACCACACTACACTACACACACCCCGCTGTCACTTATTAACCCCTGATCATCCCATATAGACTCCCTGATCACCCCCCTGTCATTGATCACCCCCCTGTAAGGCTTCATTCAGACATCCATATGTGTTTTGTGGATCCACGAATCCGCAAAACACGGACACCGGCAATGTGCTTTCCACATTTTGCGGATCCGCACATTACCAGAACTATATAGATCACGCCTTTTCTTGTCCGCATTGCCGACAAGAATAGGACATGTTCTATGTAGCGTGGAGAGGGGAGGCGGCACTGCTCCGCACCCAGACTCAATATCTGCAATATCGGTGGTGCTCTACTATGCAAGATATAGTCCAATGATAAATATAAAGTCCAGAGATATGAAGAAAATAGTGGTACTCACTATTGCAAATGAAAAGCTTCTTTATTGAAGATATAAAAAGGTTACATGGGGCGGACGTAGATGTCCAATGCTGAATGCTCAGCTGGCGACGGCTGTTTCGCGCACCTGCGCTTCTTCTGGCCTCTGACCTCATTGCGCTATCTAGCGCTCGTTTAAATGCGTCTATGTTGCCTAGGCAACCAAGGATGCTACTTAATGACCTTAATTCAAAAAAAAAATCAAGGTGAGGTAAAAACATTAACCCCCTAACACTCTGAGTCTACTGAGTACACATATATATTAACCCTATCTATTTTACAAGAACACACCCAAGTCATTGCGGTCATTGAGTCCTAGTGGACCAGTGGCCGCCAGGCGGATGATCCACTCCTCCTCCCTCTGCAAAAGGAGGCGGAGCCTGTCTCCGCCCTGTGTTTGGACCAGAACATGTTCAAGTGCTGCAAACTTCAGAACCTTATTATTACTATGTTTGTTGCGGATGTGGTCAATAAGTCTAGGGCAGGCATGTCCGAACTCTGGCCCTCCAGGTGATGCAGAACTACAACTCCCATCATGCCCTTCTGTAGGTTGATAGCTGTAGGTTGTCCAGGAATGATGGGAGTTGTAGTTTTGCAACATCTGGAGGGCCAGAGTTTGGACATGCCTGGTCTAGGGCATCCCTTTCCCGGCTTTACTGAGTTCAAGTGTTCCCTGAATCTTTCACACATAGGGCGTTTGGTCTTCCCTATGTAGAAAGATCCACAGGAGCACAAGATCAGGAATACCACAAATCTAGTTTTGCATGTGGCAAAGTGTCTGACAACATGTTTGATGCCTGCAAAGAATAGGTATTTTCCCTGGCTTAGGTACTGGCAATACGAGCAATCCCCACATTTGAAGTTGTCTGTGGGTAAACGTTCAGTAAGCCAATTGCTAGTTTTGTTTTCCTTGAGCCTGCTTCTCACCAGTTTATCTTTAAGTGTGTGGCACCTTTTAAAAGTAACAAGGGGCTTATTCTGTACTAGGTCATGGAGACGGGATGTCCCAATTCCTATGTATCACATATTTAGTTGTTTCTGCTACGGGGCTATACTTAAAAGCAAAAGCGAACATATTAGTGTGTGTCTTCTTTCTAGTACTGCCCAAGTCACTCTTTTGCTTATTGAGTAGATCCGCTTGTGTGCAACTGCCTGCTCTATTTACCGCCTGATAAAGTTCTGACTCTGGATATCCCCTATTTTGGAGTCTGGCTTTCAATTCTTGTGCCTGCTTTTTGTACCCCTCCTCAGTGCTATTGATTCGCCTGAGGCGTATGAATTGTCCATATGGGACGGGCTGCTTCACGCTACGTGGATGATAGCTGTGGTAATGGAGTAATGAGTTAGTGGCAGTGGGTTTTCGAAAACCAGTGGTGGTGAGGGCTCCCCCCTCAATGACAACCCGGACATCCAAAAAGTCCAGAGTATACCTGATCTTGTGCTCCTGTGGATCTTTCTACATAGGGAAGACCAAACGCCCTATGTGTGAAAGATTCAGGGAACACTTGAACTCAATAAAGTCGGGAAAGGAATGCCCTAGACTTATTGACCACATCTGCAACAAGCATAGTAACAATATTAAGGTTCTGAAGTTCGCAGCACTTGAACATGTTCCGGTCCAAACACAGGGCGGAGACAGGCACCGCCTCCTTTTGCAGAGGGAGGAGGAGTGGATCATCCGCACGGCGGCCACGGGTCCACTAGGACTCAATGACCGCAATGACTTGGGTGTGTTCTTGTAAAATAGATAGGGTTAATATATATGTGTACTCAGCAGACTCAGAGTGTTAGGTGGTTAATGTTTTTACCTCACCTTGATTTTGTGCTGAATTAAGGTCATTAAGTAGCGTCCTTGGTTGCCTAGGCAACATAGACGCATTTAAACGAGCGCTAGATAGCGCGATGAGGTCAGAGGCCAGAAGAAGCGCAGATGCGCGAAACAGCCGTCACCAGCTGAGCATTCAGCATTGGATATCTACGTCCGCCCCAGCCCATGTAACCTTTTTATATCTTCAATAAAGAAGCTTTTCATTTGCAATGGTGAGTGCCACTATTTTCTTCATATCTCTGGACTTTATATTTATCATAGGACATGTTCTATATTTTTTGCGGAACGGAAGTGCGGACCCGGAAGCGGGACAAAGTCTATCCCCATAAAAATGAATTGGTCCGCAATTCCGTTCCGCAAAATGCGGAACAGAATTGCGGACGTGTGACAGGGGCCTAAGGGTCCCTTATCACCGCCAGTTAGTTAGCTTCTTGTTAGGTAGTTAGCGCCCACTGCACCGCACCGCAGTCACTGATTAGTCGCTGATTAGCGTCATCGCTGTCGCTAATCAGCACTAGTACTATATAGTATCTGTAAGTGATCGCAATCAGATCTATATCAGTACATTACGGTCACCGTAGGCGCTACAAAAAATGCAGTGTTCGCCTTTTGAGCTTTTTGGATCTTTATTAGCGATTGCAGGTTTCCTTCGCATGCACTCCTATGTCCTTTCCCCTCTTATTTTTTTTTTTGCACATTTTTTGGCAGAGATTTTTCATCCACATTGATCGATGTGAATTAAAAAATCTGTGCCGTTCATTTTTTTTTTTCAGCCCAGAGGCTGAACGGAAAAAGAAAATCTCATTACCAATATGCTCAAAAGAAGGAGAATAGCAGAAACTCATAATGCTGGCCATACATGTAATGATTACAAAGACCCTCAAATGTCACGGCAGTATAAACACCCCACAAATGACCCCATTTTGGAAAGTAGACACCCCAAGGTATTCGCTGAGGGGCATATTGAGTCCATGAAAGATTTAACTTTTTGTCACAAGTTAGTGGAAAGGGAGACTTTGTGAGAAAAAACTAAAAAAGTAAATTTCCGTTAACTTGTGCCAAAAAAAATAATCTTCTATGAACTCGCCATGCCCCTTATGGAATACCTTGGGGTGTCTTCTTTCCAAAATCTGGTCACATGTGGGGTATTTATACTGCCCAGGCATTTTAGGGGCCCTAAAGCGTGAGAAGAAGTCTGGAATCCAAATGCGTAAAAATGCCCTCCTAAAAGGTACTCATTGGAATTTGGGCCCCTTTGCGCACCTAGGCTGCAATAAAGTGTCACACATTTGGTATCGCTGTACTCAGGAGAAGTAGGGCAATGTGTTTTGGGGTGTATTTTTACATATACCCATGCTGGATTAGAGAAATATCTCGGTAAATTGACAACTTTGTATACATTTTTTTAAAAAGTTGTCATTTACAGAGATATTTAAAACACACAGTATGGGTATATGTAAAAATACACCCCAAAACACATTGTCCTACTTCTCCGGAGTACGGCGATACCACATGAGTGACACTTTTTTGAAGCCAACATGTGCAAAGGGGCCTGAATTCCAATGAGTACCTTTAGGATTTCACAGGGCATTTTTACGCATTTGGATTTCAAACTACTTCTCACGCTTTAGAGGCCCCTAAAATAACAGGGCAGTATAAATACCCCACATGTGACCCCATTTTAGGAAGAAGACACCCCAAGGTATTCTGTGAGGGGCATGGCGAGTTCATAGAAGATTTCTTTTTTTGGCACAAGTTCGCGGAAATTGACTTTTTTTTTTTTAATACAAAGTTGTAAAAAAATACAAAGTTGTCAATTTACAGAGATATTTCTCTCACTCAGCATGGGTATATAATAAAATTACACCCCAAAACACATTGCCCTACTTCTTCTGAGTACGGCGATACCACACGTGTGACACTTTTTTGCAGCCTGGGTGCGCAAAGGGGCCGAAAGTCCAATGAGTACCGTTAAGCTTTACAAGGTTGCTCACAATTTAGTCCCGCCCAAAATGCCAGAACAGTAAACACACCCCACAAATGACCTCATTTCGGGAAGTAGACAGCCCAAGGTATTCACTGAGGGGCATAGTGAGTCCGTGGAGATTTTTATTTTTTGCCAGAAGTTAGCAGAAATGGAAACTTTATTTATTTTTTTTCTCAGAAAGTGTCATTTTCCGCTAACTTGTGAAAAAAAATTAAATCATACATGAACTCACCATGCCCCTTCGTGAATACTTTGGGGTGTCTGCTTTCTAAAATGGTGTCATTTGGGGGGATAATTATACGATCCTGGCTTTCTAGCACCTGAAGAAACATGACGGGTGCTCAGAAAGTCAGAGCTTCTTCAAAATGTGGAAATTCACTTTTTTGTACCATAGTTTGTAAACGCTATAACTTTTGCGCAAACCAATAAATATACACTTATTGGATTTGTTTTTATCAAAGACAAGTAGCACAATAAATTCTGACACAAACTTGTATAGAAATGTAATTATATTTGAACAATTTTACCATAAAAAGTTAAAAATACACTTTTTTTTTTGAAAATTGCGGTCTTTGTTGATTAATATCAGAAAAACGAAAAATCTCAGCAGCAATCAAATACCACCAAAAGAAAGCTGTATTTGTGAGAAGAAAAGGAGGTAACATTCATTTTGGTGGTAAGTTGTATGACCGAGCAATAAACCGTAAAAGTAGTGTAGTGCAGAATTGTAAAAAGTGGTCTGGTCATTAGGGGGGTTTAAGCTAGGGGAGCTGAAGTGGTTAAGGCATTTTACCCATATAGTGTGTTTTTTAGCACCTGACATTTTTTAGAGCAATGTGTGTTTCCCTTTGATGTTGCTTACTCTGCATGTGAATTGGTAAAAATGAACGCTGTGTAAAAACACCATTAATAAATGGCAACACAAATTGCACATGCAATAGAAAAAGTGGTGCAATTACCATGAAAAGCTACACTTTCATACAATTTTCTTCAAAACATTTACAAATGCCCTAAATAAACATTTTTGTCATGCATTTCAATAATTTTACTTTCAACCTTCCAAAATAGGCCTCCGGAAGTTCCATAAAGTTTATAGTTTTGCAGTGTTCGTATCTCAGTCACCTTGGTGGGGCTCCATCAGTATCTGTAGTTAAAAGACTATATATCAAGCATATTGCAAGAGCAGGTGTGGATTCTAAGACAGAGAGTTTCTGAAAGGGCATGAGAGAGAACTGAGGGGAAGCCTTTTCTCCACTGGTGTCACTAACTTACCTGCCTGGGAGAACTCCTCCTTGCAAAGCCATGCCCCCAGGTGACACCACAGCATCGCTAGCAACAGGATGCAATTCTCTAGGAGGCAGATTAGGACAGAAGCCTGGTAGTATTTTAAATTAGGAAGACCTGCTCCCTCTTCCATCTTGGGCCGGATAAAGGTTCAAACTCTTAGGCCTCTTGCACACGAACGTGTGCACCCCGTGCCCGTGCTGCGTGCCGCAAATTGCGGCCTGCAATGCTCGGGCACCGGCCGTGGGGCAGCCGCAGCGGATCGCGGACCCATTCACTTGAATGGGTCCGCGATCTGCCCGTTCCGCAGAAAGATAGGACATGTTCTATCTTTTTGTGGGACGGAAGTACGGAACGGAACCCCGCGGAAGAACTCCGGAGTGATTCCGTAGTGTTCTGTTCCGTCATTCCATTCCGCACCGTTCCGCATCTCCGGATTTGCGGACCCATTGAAATGAATAGGTCCGCATCCGTGATGCGGAATGGCCACGGAATGGTGCCCGTGTATTGCGGGTCCGCAATACGGGCACAGGGCGCACACGTTCATGTGCAATAGGCCTTATCCAAGGCAAAAAAAAAACATAGAATCCTTTTTCTTGACCCATACCTCTCTTACTATTGTACCTTTCTTCCTATTAAATGAGAGGCCTTGAAATTAGTCCTTACGGAAATGTTGATTAAGCATGGTGCAAGATTGAAAAATGAGAGTACCTTCAAGACTTTCTCTCTACTACAGAAACTTCAGTAGTTTTTTAAATCACTCACTGTGTTTTGGCTTGGCAGCCTAAGTCCATAATAGGTAACATTGTGTGGTCTGGCCATGTTCAAATTTTCATCTCTATACTCCACTTAACACCGTTAATCAATCCGGGAACTGGTGACTAAATGACAACCTTTTAAATGATTTGATTTGTGTTGCAGGTTAAAGATGCATCTGTATTGGGTCTCTAAAAAACCCTGCTTTCCGTAGCGGGCGCCATCTTTAAAGACCTGACATCTGCTGTACATGTATGGCGGATGTTGGGAATAAGTTAACACTAGTGATGAGCGAGCACCAAAGTGTTCGGGTGTTCGGGTACTCAGTCCGAACACATAGCGATATTCGTGCGCTCGGACGAGCACCCGAGTATAATAGAAGTCAATGGGAGACAACCAGGCACCCCCTGTTCTGAATAGGGGAGGGTGCCTGGTCCATTGGAAAAGGCCTGAAAGTGACAGAAACATCACTAAAATGGATCGGGAACAACATGGGGACGATGTATGGATGCATCTTGGACTCCTAGGTTGCTGCTGGAAACCATGTTGTCCGAGTTATACGCCACTTTTACAGACTGGCAAAAATACGAACAAAACCCCCCAAAAAAATATTTCAAAGGAAAAATTGTTAGGAAACATTGTTTCCTCTATATTCAATTATATATAAAGTGCAAGTGCTGCCAAAAATTACAAGAAAGAGGCACTCCGAAACAGCCTGTATATCACATAAAAGAGGGCCCCGTTCACTTTGTGGTACAATTGTTCAGGTAGTGGGACTCCTACACTCATAAAGCCTATGCACTAAGTGAAAGGGCTGCCAAAAATTACAAGGAACTGGCACTACAGTACACCTTTTATTACACACAAATGAGGGAATCATACACACCCTTGAAAAATTATGATTGGTGGCCTGCTGGTGACACTCAAAAACATTTGGAGCAACGGCCTGCTGGTGACCCTCTAAAACATTACGGGCAAGGGCCTGCTGCTGAGCTGACCCTGCAAAACATTATGGTTGAGGGACTGCTGTTGAGCTGACCCTGTAAAACATTATGGTTAAGGGCTGCTGGTGAGCTGAACCTCTTTAAAAATTGTAGTGGAGGGAATATATACAATCTGGATGAGGAGGAGGAGGAGGAGGAGAAGGAGTAGAAAACAAGATTCAACCATATACACTTTTTTGTGGTGGAAAAGATGCATGGGAATACACTACAGTAGACTGAGTACATTATAAACAATACATTGAAATTGCCTATATGTCCATCATCAATTATCTCAGCTCTCCTCTGGTAAAGTTGAGAAGTCAGGAGCAATCCAGGCCTTGTTCATTTTTTTCTGAGTCAACCTGTCAGCATTGTCAGTGGACAAGCGGATACGCTTATCAGTTATAATGCCACTAGCGGCATTAAATACACGCTCAGACAAAACTCAGGGCAGGCAAGCACCTCCAAGGCGTAGAGCGCAAGTTCGTGCCACGTGTCCAGCTTGGACACCCAGTAGTTGTAAGGCACTGAGGGATCATTTAGGATGCTGAAACGGTCTGCAATGTATTCCGTCACCATCTTCCAAAACATTTCCCTCCTTGTAGCACTAGGCCGCGATTCAGGGTGAGGTTGCTGGCGGGGTGTCATGAAAGTGTCCCATGCCTTGGAAAGTGTTGCCCTGCCTCTGTTGGAACTGCTGTGTGTTCCCTTTGTCTCCCTTCCTTGGTTGCGTAAGGAGGTATGGACTCTGGCAGCCGCGTTATCAGGTGGAAAATTTTGGAGCAATCTCTCAACAAGTAACTTTTGCTATTGCACCATTTTACTCATCCTCTCCACCACAGGAATGTGAGATGAGAAGTTCTCTTTGTAGCAGGGGGTCGAGAAGGGTGAACACCCAGTAATCTGTATTATCTAAAATGCATATAACGCGAGGGTTCAGGGAAAGGCAGCCTAACATGAAGTCAGCCATGTGTGCAAGAGTACCAACAGGCCAGACGTCAATGTCAACATCAGGATGAATCTCCATCCCCACATCGTCCTCCTCTTCCTCTTCTGCCCATCCACGTTAAACAGATGGAAATAAGGTTCCATGTGTACTAACCTCTGTAGCAGAGGCAACAGTCTCCAGCTTCTCCTCCTCCTCTTCATGGCCCAATTCGCGCTGAGAAGGCAAACTGTGGGTGGTCTGGCTATCACCCTGTGTAATGTTCTTCACCATTTCCTCGTCTGCCACATTCAGAGTGTCCTCCTTAATTGTGAGCAGTGATCGTTTGAGTAGACACAAAAGTGGGATGCTTACGCTGATAATAGCGTTATGGCCACTAACCATCTGTGTGGATTCATCAAAGTTTTGTAAAACCTCACATGGTCTGACATCAATGCCCACTCCTCGCTTGTGAAAATTGGCAGTTCACTGTAAAGGTAACGAACATGTTGCAGCTGGTATTTCACAACTGCCCTCTGTTGCTCACAAAGCCTGGCCAACATGTAGAACGTAGAGATTCAGCATCGGCTCACGTCGCACAACAGTCGGTTTGCTGGAAGCCGCAAGCGTTGCTGCAGCATTGACAGACCGGCTGAAGCTGTGGATGACTTGCGGAAATGGGCACACACGCGACACACCTTCACTAGTAGCTCTTGCAAATTGGGGTAGGTTTTTATAAACCGCTGAACCACTAAGTTTAAGACGTGGGCTAGGCATGGGATGTGTGTCAGGTTGCCAAGCTCCAAAGCCGCCACCAAGTTGCGGCCATTGTCAGACACAACTATGCCTGGTTGTAGGTTGAGTGGCAAGAGCTACAGCTCGGTCTGGTCCCTTATACCCTGCCACAGCTTTGCGGTGGTGTGCTGTTTGTCCCCAAAGCAGATCAGCTTCAGCATGGCCTGTTGACGCTTACACACAGCAGTGCAATGCTGCTTCCAGCTAGCGACTGATGGCTGACTGCTGTTGGAGGTGGAAGTGGAGGAGGAGGCGGCTGGTGAGGAGAAGTGGGGTTGGAGCCAGTAACAGATGCTGGCAGAGACCCTGATGGATGTAGGGCCCGCAATCCTGGGAGCTGGTAGCACCTGTGCCATCCCAGGGTACGACTCACTCCCGGCCTTCTCAACATTCACCCAGTGTGCAGTCAGGGGAATGTAGCGTCCCTGGCCACCAGAACTTGTCCATGTGTCCGTGGTGTGGTGGACCTTCCCAGTAACGGTGTTGGTCAGGGCACGGGTGATGTTCTGGGACACATACTGGTGTAAAAAAGAGAGCAAAAGTTCCCACGGCGCAAAGAAACATGCTGGTGTAAGGCAGGCACGGCACACCGAGAAAAATAGTGGCAGCTGGGGACTGCGTACCGAGGGACGGCAGCCAACATCAGGCTGCAGAAGGACACAGTGTCCACAAGCCTAAATGGCAACATTGAAATAAGTAAATAGTAAACAGTGGCTCCACCCACTTCGCAAATATGAATTGGTGCACACCTGCCGGTTCACCCTTAACCGTAAGGAAAGACTAAAAAATAAAGTAGATGCAGGGGCACACAAATATCTGGTCAATGGACTATATGTGGAAATACATTTATTAAAAGTGATAACATGTAAAATGGAATAAAAAATTCTCTAAATAGATGCTAATCCAATAGGGATCTTATGTGGTACATAGAATAAAATAAAATAAAATAAAATCAAAACATCAACCACACGGTCTAATGGTGGATACTCTGCTGGTATGATACCATGTAGGAGCTATAAACCTCTAAAGTGTCTGTATAGATCCTTCTATATATAAACCATCAGGCATAACGTCTCGCTTGTGGGATGGTGTCACGGTCTAAGATGCAAGTCTCTATTGTAGTAGGTCAGAGTGAGGGTGGTCTATTAATAATCCAGACGTAACGTCCTTAAGACCGTGAGTAGATTTAAAAGTCCTCCGAAGGAGACGTACCTTATCAGATCCACAGTGGGTAGTAACTGACAAACATAGAGGCTTACTTTACCGTCCTCCGTCTCACATCAATGGCCTTCCTTTATTCCCTTGTACCGCAAATGGCAACATTTAAAGGGCCAGTAATTTCGACAGTTGTGCATTCAGTGCCATGGCCTGTGGGTGGGTAAATAGGTGGGTGGGTGAGTGGGTGGGTATTTGCTCTTGCATTTAAATGCTTGTTTTATCGGCATTTGGACGCTGCGCTGGGACAGGGAAGTGGATGTTGTTGCTGACGGTTTATGCAAAGGTCCAGGTGCAGGGCGAGGGGCATCCGGGTCTGCGCCTTCGACAGGGGATTGAACGGCAGTGCGTAACACAGGGGAAGAGGAGGCAGTGGTGTGAGCCGCAGACCCACATTGTGGACACAGGCGTTCTTCCCACTTATTAGGGTGCTTGGATGCCATGTGGCGGATCATGCTGGTGGTGGTGACGTTGCTAGTGTTCACGCCCTAGCTCATTTTGGTACAGCTCAGGTTGCAAACTACACTCTTTTGTCATCTGCGCATTCCTCAAAAAAGCGGCATACTGCGGAACACCTACCCCTTTGGCAAGGTAGATTTGCGCATGCGGGTGCTCGGTGTAACGGTTGCAGGCTAGTGTTGAGTGAACAGTTCGAGCATAGTTCGGGTTCGTACCGAATTTTGGGGTGTCCGGGACACGGACCCGAACACGGACATTTTCAAAAAAGTTCGGGTTCGTTGTTCGGCGATTACTTCCCGCTTTCTGAAGGGATGCACAGCAGCCAATCAGCTAGCGTTTTACTTCTTGCCCTACTAATGGCATGGCTGTGATTGGCCCAGTGCAGCATGTGACCCAGCCTCTATTTAAGCTGGAGTCACGTAGCGCCGCACGTCACACTGCTCTGATTAGTGTAGGGAGAGGACGCAGCTTCTGTGAGGGCGAGATTAGGCAGGGAAAAGTCAGCAACAGCACCTAATGAACATATCGATCTACAGCTGTGAATGATTGAACTTCTGCTAGATACTTGCTCACTGTTTTTTAGGCTGCACAGAGCGTTTTTCTGTCACTTATCTTCTGGGGTGATCGGCAGCCATTTTGTGACTTGTGGTGCATTAGAACAAGCTGCCACCAAGTCCATCAATCCATCAATACTAGTTTTTTTTTGCTATATCCTACATCAGGGGCTTGGCGGTGCTAATTGTCACACATAGAAACTCAGGATAGCAATTTCTATATTTTATTAAGGGGTTAAATACAATTTCCCAAATACCAATCCCCAAAATCTGGTGTTCCAGCTTTGGCTAGCCAAGTATAATACTGTCTGCTGTCTGGCAAGGGATAGATTATTTTATGTGGTGAAATTCAATTGCCAAAATAGCAATACCATAAATCAGTGGTTTCAGCTGTGGCTGGCAAAGTATAATAGTGTTCGCCAAAACATATATATTTTGTTCTGGGGTGAAATTCAATTGCCAAAATAGCAATACAATGAATCTGGTGTCCCAGCTGTTGCAGGCCAAGATTCATAGTGTCCGCCAAAACATATATTTTGTTCTGGGGTGAAATTCAATTGCCAAAATAGCAATACCATAAATCAGTGGTTTCAGCTGTGGCTGGCAAAGTATAATAGTGTTCGCCAAAACATATATATTTTGTTCTGGGGTGAAATTCAATTGCCAAAATAGCAATACCCTGAATCTGGTGTCCCAGCTGTTGCAAGCCAAGATTCATAGTGTCCGCCAAAGCATATATTTTGTTCTGGGGTGAAATTCAATTACCAAAATAGCAATACCCTGAATCTGGTGTCGCAGCTGCTGCAGGCCAAGATTCAAAGTGTCTGCCAAAACATATATTTTGTTCTGGGGTGAAATTCAATTGCCAAAATAGCAATACCCTGAATCTGGTGTGCCAGCTGTTGCAGGCTAAGAGTCATAGTGTCCGCCAAAACATATATTTTGTTCTGGGGTGAAATTCAATTGCCAAAATAGCAATACCATAAATCAGTGGTTTCAGTTGTGGCTGGCAAAGTATAATAGTGTCCGCCAAAACATATATTTTGTTCTGGGGTGAAATTCAATTGCCAAAATAGCAATACCATAAATCAGTGGTTTCAGCTGTGGCTGGCAAAGTATAATAGTGTCCGCCAAAACATATATTTTGTTCTGGGGTGAAATTCAATTGCCAAAATAGCAATACCATGAATCTAGTGTCCCAGCTGTTGCAGGCCAAGATTCATAGTGTCCACAAAAACATATATTTTGTTCTGGGGTGAAATTCAATTGCCAAAATAGCAATACCCTGAATCTGGTGTCCCAGCTGTGGCTGGCAAAGTATAATAGTGTCCGCCAAAACATATATTTTGTTCTGGGGTGAAATTCAATTGCCAAAATAGCAATACCCTGAATCTGGTGTCCCAGCTGTTGCAGGCCAAGATTCATAGTGTCCGACAAAACATATATTTTGTTCTGGGGTGAAATTCAATTGCCAAAATAGCAATACCCTGAATCTGGTGTCCCAGCTGTTGCAGGCCAAGATTCATAGTGTCCGCCAAAACATATATTTTGTTCTGGGGTGAAATTCAATTGCCAAAATAGCAATACCATTAATCAGTGGTTTCAGCTGTGGCTGGCAAAGTATAATAGTGTCCGCCAAAACATATATTTTGTTCTGGGGTGAAATTCAATTGCCAAAATAGCAATACCATAAATCAGTGGTTTCAGCTGTGGCTGGCAAAGTATAATAGTGTCCACCAAAACATATATTTTGTTCTGGGGTGAAATTCAATTGCCAAAATAGCAATACCCTGAATCTGGTGTCCCAGCTGTTGCAGGCCAAGATTCATAGTGTCCGCAAAAACATATATTTTGTTCTGGGGTGAAATTCAATTGCCAAAATAGCAATACCATAAATCAGTGGTGTTCCAGCTGTGGCTGGCAAAGTATAATAGTGTCCGCCAAAACATATATTTTGTTCTGGGGTGAAATTCAATTGCCAAAATAGCAATACCCTGAATCTGGTGTCCCAGCTGTTGCAGGCCAAGATTCATAGTGTCCGCCAAAACATATATTTTGTTCTGGGGTGAAATTCAATTGCCAAAATAGCAATACCCTGAATCTGGTGTCCCAGCTGTTGCAGGCCAAGATTCATAGTGTCCGCCAAAACATATATTTTGTTCTGGGGTGAAATTCAATTGCCAAAATAGCAATACCATGAATCTAGTGGTTCCAGCTGTGGCAGGCCAAGATTCATAGTGTCCGCCAAAACCATATATTTTATTCTGGGGTAAAATTCAAATGCCAAAATAGCAATACCATAAACCAGTGGTTGCAGCTGTGGCTGGCAAAGTATAATAGTGTCCACCAAAACATATATTTTGTTGTGGGGTGAA